>JARJHM010000005.1:600000-1085182 GCA_033356055.1 Carex pumila | reverse complement strand
TTTTGCTTCATACAAACGCGATTTCATATCACCTAAAATCATGTCAAATTTTGAGTTTAGATTCAGACCATCTGAGCTGCTTTGGAACGAATATTTGAGGAGCTCCATACATTCTACCACGAGTCAGATGGGTCCGGATCTCCTAAAGTAACCAAAGTTTTGAGTTTAGACGTGTCCGGTGTCTATTCAGGGATAGTGCAGAATGCCAGTGTTATTTGAAGTGTCCGGATCTTTTAAGATTCGTGTTAGAGCATCTTGGACTATTCGGGGATAGTGCAGTAGGCCAGCATTATTTGAAGGGTCCAGATCTTTTAAGATTTGTGTTAGAACATCTTAGACGGTCAATCAAAGCTCAAAATTTGAGTTACTTTAGATGATTGGCTCGGATGCTGAATAATTCACTATTTGTGGTAACTAGTTAAGTGCCCACGCGATGCAGTGAGAACTGATATTATTAAATCACAATAATTAATCTCAACTAATTATAATCTCATAAATTGATAATTGTATCCCATTACATATAAATCATGACAGACCTTGTAAACATTCATAAGATTTTTTTATTTTTTTTCATTCAAATGACCATAGACTTACATCCATTTTGAATATACATATTTGATTGTAAATATAAAGGATCCCCTAAAATTCATTTAAAGGCCATCCTAATCCTTAAACAGCAGGTATGTAAACCCCTCATAATTCCAAAATTTGTTGTCAATGTAGAAGCAACACACTAATATCTTTGTTCTCAACACCTTCGAAGATAGCCTCTCTAAATGTTGTTGCGTAAGTTTGCAGCGGACAACATGCTATTGCCTCTTGCTAATTCACCAATTTCTTTCTTTTCTCATTCCACTCCAAAATTGATTTACATCTGTATCGCAAATCACATGAATAAACAAAACAAGAAAAAATATCCGTTAAAAATGCCAAAAAAAAAAAAAAAAAAAACCATGGGGTTGAGCACCCTTTCCTTTTAAGTACGGCAACAGGATATGAAATGAATAAATAATTTTTGAGGAGCAACATAGAATAAACAACATGAATTTTTAAGAACTAAGAATGAATAAAATATTTTTTGTAGAACAGCATGAATGAATAAAATGTTTTTTTTAGTTAACTACTTTGAAATCCTAATACATGCACAATCTAACATCAAAACCAAAAATGAAAATCATACCCAAAGAGAAATGGATGGAAGTGAGCTGAGAGACATTTGCCTGTATTAAGAAATCATTTAAGATTTCAATTTGAAAACACAATTTTCTTTTCAATCTAATAATTTTTTTTAAGTAATATCATTTAGTATATATAGTGCTTTTAAGAGTTGCTCTTCAATTCTTGTCTTGTGTCCAATTGCTTTATAAGGTTTGAATGCTTCATATTAGAAAAACAATACAGTTTAAACATCAAACAAAATCCATTACAGCTTATAAGAAATGAACAACTAATAGGCCATTTTTTTTATTGGCAACGTACCTGAAAATGATCACGTGATCTGGTTTTCTCCTATATAAAATAACATCCCCAAGTTATGAATACATATAAAAGAATAAAAAGAGAAGATACAAAATAAAATGAAATGTGTATTGAGAAAGAGGAACCTGTAGCTTAGCTTCAAGTGCTTTATGAGGTTGGCAATACCACCTTCGTACTCAGTTATGTTCTTTAACCTAAAATCCTAAGTGTTCTCCTTATTTTTTTTTGAAAATAATTGTAAAATAGACACACATAATCCTATAGACCATAAAAAATGTAAGTGTTCTCCTTGAAAAATATTGAAAATAACTTGCAAATTGACACACATAAAGTAAAAACATACCGCCTGAGAGATCTAAGTTTATTAGACTAAGTTTAACGTGGCTGATTTATAATTTTCATATATTTTTTTTCTATTTGTGTATATAACAGTTTGTATTTGAACCAGAGTATACTTATATGTCTTCACATTGATCATTTTACCCTTTACATACCCTTTGCCTAAATAATATTGCATACCGAAACACATTTTTTTTTTTGGTAAAAAAGGATATAAATTAGTAGTGATTATAGTCATTTTACCAGCTGTTACAACTCAAACAAAGAAACTCATCCCCTAAGTACCAAGAAAAAAATAATTAAGGTACCACATGCCAGTTACCAAAAAAGGATGATTTATTATTTACATATTTTGTTTGTATTTTGGGTATATACCAGCTTGGTATTGCATTTGTACCAGAGTAAACTTGTATGTCTTCACGTTGACCATTTTATCCTTATAGGATATACACTTTGCTAAATAATATTGCATATCTAAACGCATGGATTTGTCAATACAGTCACGACAAAACCCGTACTATCTCCGTTTTCAAAGTCCAAACAGTCAGATCCGAACCGCTCAACATGACCTCTATATGAAAATGAACTTGAAGACCAAATTTTACATTTTTCAGAATTTTTTTTTACTATTTTCTTAGATAGCTAGGAAAATCACTTGATCTAAAGATTCTCAAACTCATATCCCTGAGGTAATAGAAATTTTGAGTTTAGATTCAGACCGTCCGATCTGCTTTAGCATGAAATTAAAAGGCACGCGCATTTCCACCTCAAGCCAGATTGACCCGCATTCTGATTCGGACAATCCAGATTAAAACTCAAATATTCTGTTACCTCAAAGGATTCGGACTCAAGATTCTGACCATTAAAATTTAGTGATTTTCTACCTATCTAAAAATAGAAGTATAAAAATTCTAAAAAATATAAAATTTAATCACCAGGTACATTTTCATATGAGAGATCATGTTGAGGCGGATTCGATCAACCGTTTGAAATCTGAAAACATATATATGGAGCAATAGTACGGGACAATTGTGTGCTATGCATAGTGTCGTAGTGCCTCACTCGGGTTGGTATTATACTATTTTATATGGAATAGCCAATGAAATAATAGAATTATAGTAAAGTACCAGGCATCAGACGCGAGTTACGTGCTCAACCGTGACATAATCTGGATTAGCACCCACCATAGGTATCGGTTTTGTTCTCTTTGCACATAGCTCTTAAATCTGCTTAAGACCCACCAAATCCATAGGTTTTGAACCGCCAGATGGTAAACTTAGTGCTTCAGTGCCATGTGCCAGTATAAACTCAGCAATATCCACTCTACTCACCACATCTAAACCTAATCCCTATATTAATTTACACATGAAAGCATGTGCAATAATTCACATTATTACAAACGTTGAGCTAAAATAGAAATTAATATAGAATACAACAAAATTAGACTATATCATAAAAATCTAAATGTCAAGTTAGCCCTTCTTATTAACCTTTTTGGAAAATTTACCCCTTTATTAGTCTATATCAAAACTTCTCTTTGGATAAAAGATGTTATTGCTGTTTATGTAGGGTATTTCAGAAATTACCTAAAAAGAAAATCGTAATAAAATAAATGAACATACATACATTGATGAGCACCAGGATATGGTTTCTTCTTGTCATGAAGTACCCCCATACTGATCTAAGAACCATGCTTGTCATGAGAGGCAATAAAATATATCAGATACATAAAAGGGAAATTGGTAATTGAATTAGTTTGAGCCTAGGTTTATAATTAACTTCTTGCCACATAAATTCAAATTTTGCATAATTTTTACAATGTGCCTCCAAATTCTTCTTTCTACGCCACTGCCATATATATAATTCTCCAAATCCTTTTTCTAGGCCAATGGAAGTGGAATAACTTTATCAGTTGATAATGGAAGTGGAATATAAAGAAAAAGGAGAAGTCTCACAATGAAAATCTGATCCTGACCTTGATAGCAAACTCAAATGCCTCAATTATCTCGACCATATACTCAGCTGCATGTTCTGGTCCTTCATGGAAGTACACAAAATAAATAGAGAGAGGGAAATAAATGAATAAGGCTGGCAAAATAAAAATAAGGAAAGTAGTGAACTATATTACATGAGCTTGATGCAAATACACTTTGTGCATTTAACTGTCAATGCACCACATAGATATCATCCACTGTATCCAACAGCATCAACCAAGGACAATTCCGGCACAGCTGCTCGCTGACAGAGTGGTACAAGAGGGGAAGATGTGGTTAAAATACTGTAATGGTGATAAAAGATTGTAGATGGGCACTAATCTCTTAGTGGATCCAGATTATGCTTAATGGGTTTCATTCTAGATCATGACTCATGAGGGATGTATATGTTATTTGTGTTTGTGTAATTGACCTTGTCTGGGTTCTTAGAGCACTCCAGATCAGTCCTGCTGATACGATACTGGAATGAAACATAATTTAGATCACATACCAATGGATCAGTCTACACATCATACTTGAGCACGCAGAATTATTCAAATCTCCCTTCTAAGAAAAATGCATAGCAACTAACCCTGCTGACTAATCCCAAAAAGAGAAAATATTTCAACTATAAAGGGAACAAATACTACAGGATCAAAAGTTCAAACTTTTAGATGATATTAACTCCAAATTACCTGAAGAAAAAACTGTAGAGGCTCTCCAGAAAATTCACATATCCGAGATTTCTCTGATGGCGAGTTCACAATATGAAAAGGTCACTCACCTGTTGATACAAATATAACGTAAAAATTTATTCTGCAAAATGTTGACAAATTTGTCCCTACCCTAGAGCCTTACTCTCTTTTTCTGAACTCCATCTAAACTACAAGAGCAACCCAAGCATATCTAGATATTCATTTTTAAAAGTCATACAATGGGGTTATTATGCAATCAAATTGAAAAAATGTGAAAATGTGAAGGATAACATATTCATTCTATGGGTTGCACTATGATCCAAATAATCATGGTAGTGTACTGGTTCTGAAACTGTGTACTGTTTCAAGTGTTACCAATTAGGTGGTACCAATATATAGTCACCATAATAAAGGTTTCAGTTGGCTTGCACAAGCTGAGACAAATCCAAACAACTGGTGATCAAAACTGAAAATCTTTTAATGCAAAAAAGGATCAAAGATTCATAGTCATCTATGCATATCATCCAAATAACAGCATTCTCTTAGATACAAATTAACAGAAACAAAAATATTCATCTTTGCTTCAATAAAAAAAAATTGGGATCAATACTGTCTTTTTCCTAGCGAGACAACAAATAAAAGAGAGAGTGAAGGAGGGAATGGTACCATGCATCGGTCATAGGCTGCACATTATCTTTAGCAGTGAGGGTTATTCTACCATGTGTGCACTTGTCACAGAATATGTCTCCACAGTTTCTACAATACTGCTGTAGATATAAGAATTAAAAAGTTAGAAAAAACAATCAAGTTAAAAAATGCACAGAATGATCTTAGACAGGTGGCAACAAAAGAAAACCTACCCGGAGAACAAAAGCTCCAGAATCAGCTCCACCTGCAGTGCACTTGCTGACTGCCAGGCACCTGAGGAGTTCCAAACTATATAGATCAGGCAACATATGGACAAAAAAATGAAACAAAATACTAATTAATTTTATACCAGTACTATCATTCTCTGTACCAAGAGTTGACATGATACATGGATATTCACAAAAAAAATAAAATGAAAACCATCCCAGCAAAATCTTTCTGAATGAACATGAAATTGTTACGATTGACGCAGCCAATGGTTGACATGCTAGCCCTTCCCCCTCATTATATAATACTTGGAAAAACTACTGTGATAATATTTTTGGACATTTACAAGTTGCACAAATTTCAGAATACCTCTTTATCGAATCCTGTAAGAAAGACACACAAAGAGGAAGAGGGTTTGAGTGAAGAGGGCGATTCTACAACTGCAAATCGACAAATGAGAAATCAGGTTTGCAATTTAAAAGGAGCGAATTTGATTGATAAATAAAGATAGAAGAGTCGGTTCAATTGAACTTGCAATGGCGGGACAATTACCTGTCAAATCCAGGAGGAGAGATCGAAGAACCAATGTCGTTTGAACTTGGAATGGCGGGACAATCGTTTGAACTTGCAATTTTCAAATAACTTTGTAATTGAGAGATCGAAGAACCACGAGGTGCGGAGATCGAAGAACCATGAGGTGGTGTGGCGGTGTTCTTCTATGTTTTTTTTTTTTTTTTTCGGCTTTGCGGACAGCCCTTAGGGTTTAGAAGAATGGCATCGTCGGAAAAAAAGAAAAGGAATTCGCGTGGGCCGTGGAGACTGGAAAGAAGAGAAAACGCGTGGAGAATTAACTGCAATTACTATGCGGCTTTTCATGTAGTGGATACGGTTTTAATTAAATTTAGATTTCTACACGGTTAACAACATTAAACAGATGTATAAAATCAAAACTATTTATTAAAGGCTGAGATTGAAATCTGTTTTGATGAGTGGCTGAGATTTATAGAATCAACGGCTCAGATCTTCTCTGGACAAATAGAGGGTTGGGTCCCAAAAAAATATGCATGATATTAGTAGTGAGGATGTATCATATATGGGTGGGGAATTGTGCACTGAGATGTGTTTATCCACATATTTCTGATAGTTTATAAGCCCCAATATACCAAGGTTTTTCAGCTTACTAATATTCATATTTTGTAGATATATTATATTTAATTGGTATATATTTTCTCGAATGGAATAACCTGTCAGACCAATTTCCCTCTTTTTCTTTGAACATTGATAAAGATGATATTATCAAATGGACTTCTCATGATTATTTTACATTAATGTCCATATATTCTTGATTATGTTTTCTGCGGGATATCCAATGACGAGTATTCAATTACGGGGAAATAAAAAAAATTCATTGAAGATCAAAATATTCCATAGGTTTGGTATGAAGACGGAATATAAACAAAATTCAATCTCTCAAAATAGGGTGATTAGCTGCTCATAATGATTTAGTGTTTGATTGTCAATATATTAAGGCATACGGTATTTAGATGCTTGGATTATTCTTAAAAACATTTTTTGATTGCATTAACAAGAGAATTGTGATTTGAACTAAACGAAATTTGATCTATTTTCAGAGAGGTCCAGTCAAATCCTCGAAAGCATTAGCTAAAATATTTTTACTCCACCTAAAGCAGATGATTCTTCTTTTAAATGGTCCAGCAAAAGTCCAAACAAATTCATCAGAGATGGATCGGTTATTGAAACTAGTCCTTTGAGCATGAACTAGACATGGATGCCATGAACCGATGATGACTCTGAGCTGGAAGATTAGTTGTTTAGAGCTATTTCTTTTGTATTAGCTTGATCTGTATTAACTGCTTGCAAAAGCTCATGTTTCTTTGGTATTACAACGCCAAAACTTTAATAGCATTGTAGATTTGTTTTGTAATAGGTACCTGCGGTTTTAGTACACCTAAACACATATATTATGGCTCTGCGATGAAATTTGGTGAACTTCCCTGTTAATAAAGTGCACATTATTTGGCAATAACTTCCCTGGAAATAAATAAAACGAATTGAACTTCACCATTATTTGGCAAGATATTCTGCGTCAGTAAATCATTTCTATAGCTTTTAAAGCATACAAAGACATTCACCCTTTTCAGTATCTCAAGATTGTGATAACTTTGTTCAACAGTAAAAACAATCTGCCGAGCAATTCAAACAATATTATCATAAAAACAAAACAGAATAGCAAACTCAGCAATTGTCAAAATTTTACAACAGCTAACAAATCCATAAATATATCTCCGCACAAGACCAAAAAACAACATGAAACAAAATATTTGAACTTACGACTAAGTTTTTTACCAGTGGCAGATAGGTAAGAAGAAACTAAAACCTAGGAGCTGTCTAATCGAACAAACTGAAGCCCATATCGTCATCAGACTCCTCTGCTGGCTCCTCTTTCTTCTCTTCCTCAGCAGCTGCTGGTGCTGCACTTCCTGTATCTGCAGCAGCTGCAACTGGTGCCAAAACAGCAAACTTGCTGGGATCCTGTTTAACAGTTCCAAGTACAGATTAATATCTAGAAAATTATATAGATTATAAAATGGGGTGATGAATAAATTTTGTTATACACAAAAACATGAGAATACAGGTGTGACTTTGATAAAACTCTTTAGGGGTATTTGCCAGTTTTTTTAAGGTTTCATAGGTTCAAGGACAACGATTTTCCTTTTCTTCAGAGCCCTCACTAAATGATAGTACACCAAAAATATGGCTCCAAAATATTTTCCTTCAACATGTTACATATAATAAATAAAGTACCTTGAGGTACTCTTTGACTTCCTCGGCCTGAGGATAAGAGTACTCAGTCTCGAGAGCAATTGCAAGAACGTTCTTGTATGCATTAACAAACATGTGGGGCGCAGCTGCGAGAGTAGGATAGGATATTGCCAGTGAGAGGGAGGTGACCATGGAGATACCAGCAGCAAACTTTGCCATGAGGTCATCGTCTGTTAGGTCGAGTACCTCTGGGCTGAACACAGACCCACTGTCATACACATTGCAGATCACAAGACCATACGAGAAGGGTCTGATGCCAAGCTTTGCAAGGAGTGCAGCCTCAGAGGATCCAACCTTGTCTCCCTTCTTAATCAGTTCCACTGGGGTTATAATTTCGACGGTTCCCTTGTTAATCTTGGTTGGAATGTTAAGTACCTACAACAGCACCAATACAAAAAGTCGGATAATAATCTACCCTAGTTACTTGTGCTGAAAAGTTTACATGTACACTAAAGAGTCTGTAATTTAATCAGCAAGGACAACCAACCTGGAAGAAGGAAGTCTGTGATGGATCGAGACCAGTGTTTCCAGGTGGAACAACCACATCAATTGGAGCAACAAGACCAACACGAGCAGGAGCTCCAACCTGTTTTTATTTTTCGCCATTGACAACAGTAGAAAACCATCAAATGGATGTCAGATCATCAATGCCATGGTTACACCAAATATTGAAAGAGACCTACAGAATGAAATTAAATGAACTTGACCTTGTATTTTCCAACTTCTTCGCTGACCTCCTTCAAATCACCCTTGGTGAAGATCAACCCAACATTTCCCTGCAGCAAAAGGCTTTAAATCATTAATCTATAATAAAAGTAACGACCTATGAAAGTACTGTGCTCCTTCAGTCATCATTCAAAACAGTGCAATCTCAAATCTCCTAAAATTACCAATGAACCATGCCTCTATAACATAACATACTTCAAACTAAATTTAATGTAATATATAAAACAAAAATACGGGTAATTTTCCTACCTATACTAACCAGACCACCAATAACAAACACAGGTCATTTGAATTCCTGCTACAAAAAGAAAAAAAATACAAAAAAATGACGGAAGAAATAGCATACAACAAGCAAGGGAAGGATGTTGAGATAATCGGTATTGCCAGATTGCTGGGAATACTGCTTGATACATCGACGAATGAGCGTATTCTTCCCCATGAGCAGCACTGAATCGCCTCTCAATCCCTTCCTGATGTTTTGCATCTGTAGCGACCCGACATTGTCGGCTATGGCGATCAGCACCTTGGAGTAACCCTCGAGCAACGCTACGAGCTTATGATCATAAACAACCTTCTTCTCTTGTTTGGACATTCCCTTTTTAGCCCTCGCCATGGCTGATTTGATGGAGAATCACTGGATTCGAATGGAGAACAGGGATGAGGTTGTGCGGCGCGAGAGTGAAACCCTAATAGACTGTGTTAGGGTTTATATAGAAACATGTTTTGACCAGTATGTCTATATGGACACGGTCCACTACTCAAGGTAGAGTATTGTCACTGCAAGTGGGACACAACTAGAATTCTATGGGATGCTCGGGCTCAACTAATTAAACGACCAAACTCGGCCACCATTTACTAGGCCCATATTATTTGGGCCAGGCTTATCAGATTCAAAAAAGAAAAAGCAACCCAGAACCTTTCTTTTTTCCTTCTTTTTGAAGGAACAACTGATTCTTCTTTTTCTTTTTCTTTAAAAAAAAAAAAAAAGAAATCTGCAAAATACACAATTATTCGTATACACACTGCTACATCTTAGAAAATTTCAGAAAATAAAATTACGTAGCAGTAATTTTCACAACAAACCATCAATCAGTATTAAATTTTTAAAAAATATTGTAAGAGCTTCTATCATAAAGATTCTTTTAAGGCAGTATTTGAAGTCGTTATTATGTTCCTTGCTGTGTCTGGAAGAATATGTATTCAGATGCGATTACTATCTGTAGCTGGTTAATAAGATTTTTGTGCGACCTATAATTAGCTTCGACATAGCAAACTATACTGTTTGCGAAAGATTCGGCCTCGCAAACACAAAAACATTGGACTAATTAAATGATGGAAAGAGTTTTTCAAATCTTAAATTTAAGTTCAGATGAACACATAATTTATGTTCCCCATATCCATGGTACCCATCATCTAGACATGCAAGATCGAACCAACATCTGCATAAATGGTTAAGTCCTGGTATGTTCTTTCTCTTGCTCTTTTTCCAGCCAAAATTTATGGCCAAACTGCTATCAGATTTTGAGTGCATATCCTATATAGTAAGTAGTAACTCGTTTTGTTTGTTCAAAATAGGACCAATTGAAGAATTTAGACATGATCAAAATTTACAGAGCAAGTTAATGAGGAGCAGACAGTTCTAAAATTCATACCAATTTATAACGGACAGTTCGGTCAAACTCAAAATTTGAGTTAAATAGGAGGATATGAACTCAAACCATTTAAAGATATCAATATCTCCTTGTATACAAGTACAAGCCCCCGCTAGACTACTGACCTCCTGCCAATCTGTAAGGTCCAGATGGAGTCTGAGTAAATGGTACAAAGCATGTACCAGTTATCCAAGCTTTCTGAACACTAGTGTCTGGAGAACAACAGAGAGCAAACAAAGCAGGATAAAGATGAGCTAGAGTCATTCTCCAACAGACAAGTCCTTCCAAAAGAAAATGTGCTGATCATCACCAATCTATTTACAGATGCTTAGATTGATCAAGTCAGCCTCTTTCCATACTCCAGAAAAGAGATATATATACTCTGGTAGGACATCTGTTGAAGTCATATTTTACTACAGTGATAGATTTCTAAAGACTTTTACATATTAGGATTTTGATATTTTCACCAACATTTCCTTATGAGTGCCTTAATCGATCATATATAATATGTTAAGAATGCCCGTTCCCCATGCTCTTTTCTCAAGCATATTTGTTTCCCAGCTAACCAATGTTAGCTTTTTCTGAGAACTATCAACCCCATGACAAAACAAAACGAGCTCTGATGCGATCAATTTCCTTAGGCACCAAAGATGTAAAATGAAACATTGATAACAATATTGTAGAAATGGGGAAAAGAACAGCATTGAGCCCTGAAACCCCTTCAAAACCCTTGAGAGCCGACTTGATAACTTCCAAATCAAAGTTACTAGTATTAATGAACAACAGAGTATCATTCTGCATATTGTAGATTGATCACTCTATGCTCATTCTCTAAAACTAGACCTTATCCAGTTATCCCTGTATCAACCCTGCCTTTACCCCTTGAATCAAAATTTTATCTAAACCCTCAACAGCCCATACAAAGAGCAATGATGACAGTCCCCTTACCTTAACTCACTAAAACTTTCAAAATGCTCAGTACATGTGCCATTTATATTGATGCGTACCGTTCCATCCTTCAAGGCCGGCCCCTTCCATCTAATTAAGGTATCCAGAGGTGGAGGGATGTTAATTGAATGGGAGTCAATTGACCCCCATTTTTTTAAAAAAAAATTGTATTTATATATTATTTTTTATACAATTTAGAGTAAAATGTCAAAGTTTTGTACAATTGACTCTCATTTTTAGCATGAAAATTCTATATGATTGACCCCCATTCAAATTTAACCCCCATAGTTCAGAAGTTTAGCTCCGCCCCTGAAGGTATCCACAAAGGACTAAATCCCCTTTGTCTAAGGACTTGAATATATATATGTTATCCTTGATCAAAATATAGATCAAGCATACCCATTTTAAGTTTTTAACTATGTTTCATAAGTGTGTGAGCTCTCTTGTTGTTATTGTTAAGTCTTTTTTCATTTATGAATGTGAGAATCAGAATTACATGTAATAAAGCAAGGAAAACTACATGTAAGCCTACACAATTCTACAAGTACATGCAAACCTATAAAAGCAAAACTTCGAGGCCTACATCTCATTGCCTCACCTGCTTAGAAAGAGCAGATATAAGGTTAACTGCATTAAAACTAAATATTCATTTACTTCCTCTCTTTTTCACTTGTTCTCATTGCTTCTTAGTAGTATCCTGCTGTTTCCTCTTGTGTTCCATAGTAGCTGTTAATACCATTGTTGTTGTTGTTGTTATAGATGCATCCTAAGTTCCATAGCAGTTGATAAACACAATTTTTTATTTCTGTATCATCCTGAAAA
The DNA here is from genome assembly GCA_033356055.1 of Carex pumila. Taxonomy (NCBI): domain Eukaryota; kingdom Viridiplantae; phylum Streptophyta; class Magnoliopsida; order Poales; family Cyperaceae; genus Carex; species Carex pumila. The sequence goes on along the minus strand of JARJHM010000005.1, from coordinate 1,072,849 downwards.
AAAATGCAAACTCTGTAAGAAAGATAAGGAAAGAATAGACGAGCTCTCTTAGACTAATATAATGAACTTATGCTTACCTGAAACATGTAAATGCAACTTCCATCTCTAATTCCATCAGGCAATAAATTATATAGGGTGATCTCAGACACGCTGTCAGAAAACAAATGGCTTTTTGTAAGTTGAGTTGTAGAAAGTAAGAGAATCTTCTTTCCTTTAGAAGATGAGAAATAGTAGGAAAAAGTTGGAGCTTACATCTAAACATCTAAACAGGTAGTGTCATACATAGGGGTGAAAACGGTATGGATAATATCCGATCCGTATTCGAAAACTTAGATGTGGATATCCGATATCTGAATATCCGTATGGATAAGGATACTGATATGGTTTTACGTTTCAATTATCCGTATCCAAATAGTAGATTTATACCATATATTTTGATATATATGATGAAAAAATTATAATTCACCATTATAATTATATAAATATTATGATTTTTAATATTTTTTAATATTATTTTAACATATATCCGATCTGATCCGGATTCGTATCCATATCCATCTGATAAGTCTGATATCCACTTCGTATCCGTATCCGGAAACTAAAAAAAGGATATGGATGTGGTTTTACCACTATCCGCTCCATATCCGCTCCGTTTTCACCCAAAGAACTCATACATTACCTGTAGATTAAATAGAAAAAAAAAGTAAAAGGAGTTTTTGCTAGTCGATCGCTAGAGACGAGCTGGAAATATGAGCATACAACCAAAACTGAAACACCTAACCCATGAGAACCGAACTCAACCCGATGATATATCAAACATAATATAATATGAATTTGAATTAAGAACCAGTTACCAAACAAAACGCAAATAGGTCTATCTCACGTTAAGCAATCTATATTACGATGGACCCGAAACTCAGCTAGCTCATCACTTGAAACCAACTAGATTATAATAACTCAACTGGCTGGAAGAATTTCAATGGAAGATCCAAATAGTTTGAACAAATTATAACCCGGCATGACCTAATTAAGTACCAAATCTGGATCACCCAAAATCTGAATCCGACCAAAATTGAACCCAAATGACGTCCTATTTTGAATCTAACCCTACCCAAATAATTCAAACTCAAATTGACCTACAAACAACCGACTCAAAGAGAAAATAACTTCATGAGACCCATCAGGATTCTCTAATAGGCTGCTGATTCAAAGGAATATATGAGAAAAAAAAGAAAGACAAATAGAATGAGGAAAAAAAAAACCTTGGATTGCTGGAGAACAAATAGAAACAAATGATTACACGCCTTAAGAGTCTTAAAGATGATCTCGCATGGGGAAGTGTCGTGAACATAGAAGCCAACATTTGATTGGTCGCAAGAAATCGCTCTTGGTTTTCACATATGTACTCTAGCCCAATTTCAGTGCTTAGAAGCTTTTCCAATATAAAAACTGCAACCTATCAAAAAACCATGTAAATTATATAAGAATATAAAAAATAAATCATAGTCTGTCGATATCACAGTCCAAAAATTTTAGTGGTGAAAAATGTTATCAGTTTTGGTCCAGTTGCCATAAAACTGGTATAACACTGCCCACCTTGTTCTTCCAACTTCATAATTCTGGGCACTCTGCAACTCCCTTTCTTTTCCATTTTCATTTTTTTGCATATGCACATTAATTTGTATTTCATACAAGTCAGATATGTGCGTATGAACCAGTTGGTACAAAGTTTGAAATGTTGAGACACGCTGTAACAAGATTAGCTCTTTTTACCTGACTGGTACGCACAAGGTGACCCTTGGTTGAAGCAGTCAGAACTGAGAATGTCAAATTCCACAAGGAGAGGTATAAATCTTATATCTTACAGTTTTGGATAATACAGTGCCAACTTCCATGCAGCGAAGACATAGTGGAACTACTTCCGACCTTAAAAGGAACTGTACAGCTTCAAGATCTAACTGAACAAATTAAAAATATTTTGAGAAAAGGAAAAAAAGAATAAAAGAAAATGTCTCAGTTTTAGCAAGCAAGAAAGGTGTTATTTCATTTTGGATAATTACCTGTGTCATTTGAATATGGTAGCTTCTTTATAATTTTTAAATGATCTGTTCCCGTACCAGTATTGGTATAAGAAGATCACATTGTTGGGTATCTTGAAATTTTAACAAATTCATCAAAAGGACACTCCAGAGTAAATCCTTAATCGAGGCAAAGATGTAAGGACTTATATTGTTCTAAATTATGAGAAGGCAACTATACCTAGATGTCACTGATTGATTGTATGGCACTCCCTAACTCAGGACATTGTATATGTACTTAGGAAAATGAAGAAAAGAATGAAATCATAGATAAAAGATCAAAACATCATTTCAACCATCTCGAATTATGTACTTGAATTAAATGCAGTAAGTCTTTTTTTTCATTTTTATTCATTTGATGGCAATTGGCAAATCAAGGAGCAAGGAAGTAAAATTTTGAATTAAAGGGACACACCTCCTTAACGAGAAAACCAATAATCCCCAAAGAAGTAATTCTCAATTTTTCAAAGTTTGCTGATTGTCTCGGATTAGTCACCAGGGGATATAAATATTGAGATATCTCAGCTGTGCAAATGTAGTTCAAGTTAGGTTACTAATAGCAATGCTATGAGATTGAATTAATAAATCAGTTGGCTTGGACTAGACAGTAGATAAAATGAAGGTCGTTCCTCTAATAAGAAAATTACAAATATTTAGTATCATGCTGATTGGGTAAAGAACAAGCACAAAGTAAAAAAAAAAAGGTTGAAAATAAATTAAATTTATAATGCAAAAAAGTGTACCTCTAAGGAAATCATCTCTTACACGACCATCTAAGGCTATTGGCTGTAAACAACAAGCAACCAAAATAATTAAAAACAAATTTAAATTATATAAATAAATCGTGATTATCATGAAAATGTGTTACAGTGTATAAACAGAAAAAATCGCAGTGGTACAGGGCCAAGAAAAAAAAAGGTTCAAATAAGCTAAGATTGAACTGTAAAAGTAAAGAAGAAATCAAGAAAAGAAGACTAATTACCTGAAATAGAGAGAGAGCACAGGAAACTCGATGACAAACATCCTCTGTCATCTGTTCTTGATGATGAATGTATGGATATATTCTCAGTATCTCCTGAAAATAATACATTTAATATTTTATGTTTTGGTTAAGTTTGTGCTTTCTTTTAATATGTTATAACAGTGCCTAGTCTAGCCTCCACAAATACCAAGTCCTTTCTTAGTATCATAAACCACAGCTGGTACCAATTAGGTTAGTAAGCTCCTATTGCAGTCCCAGGTTAATAGGGTTCTTTGGTACTGGTATGATACTTGGAGGTAACACAGATTAGCACTATTTAATAACTCCCTCCCTTTAGTTTACATTGCAAAGTGTGATGAGACATGTCAACCTAACTTGGTAATTCAACTTAGTAAGACAAGGCTTTAAAATATGAATTCAACTTAGTAAGATAAGGTTTTAATATATGTATGGTACCTGTAGAATCAAAGTGACGATAACAGGAGTGCGCCATACTATCAGAGAAAAATCTGGCACAGTTTTCCTCCTCTGCCCGCAGAAAAGAACAAAGAAAAATGTTGTCTTTAATGTTAGGAAAATTCATAAACAGAGCATATAGTCGAATTTCAGAGTTTAAAACCAAATATTATAAAGGTATGAGAAGGTCAAAAAATTAAGACCGTCAAGTCAACAATACAAATCAAGCACTGTCTTCTAGAATCACAAACATGAAGAGAAATATAATTAAGTTCTTCAATATGCATGTTTTAGTGAACCACGGGCTTAGTGCAGTGGCTCAAGTCCCATCTATCTACAAAGAGACACAAGTTCAATTCTCAAAAATAGTATCTAAAAAAGATGCGGCTGTGCCGAGACCCTTTAATAATTTTTTTTTAAGGTTAATAACTTTAAATGTCAACTAACAATTTAATTGATAAAAAAACGTATTTACAATAAGTCAAATAACTCTATAATTACTAGATTTAAACTCAATTATTTTCATTAATTCATCTAAACTACTTTCATCATCTAATCCTACTTATTTACACTCTTAAAAAAATATATATGCATGGTCTAAATTAAAACATGCGTAAGTACTTCTGTTTCACACTATAAACTTTTACTCTTTGAGAATATATATAGAGTATAGAGCACCAAGCTGGTTTTAAAATTTGCACATACTAAGTTTGCCATATTTTTCATTAACACAATGCAAGAACCAAGATAAAACCAAGACAAACAGATTTGTGTGTGTGTGTGTGTGGGTGGGTGGGTGTACCATAAAGTGGGCACCTGCATCAATTAGTGTGCTTTTGACTATGCTAAATTAAGAAAATATTTTTACTGGCTTAATTTGCATATCTATATTTTAGATAGACACATTACTGATCCATTTGCTAACCGAATTAATACCATAAATCCTTAATGTAAGTAACCAAAACAAGAACACAAGATCCAACAAAACCTTATTCTATGCACAAGCACGAAAAATAACCTTACGCTCTCCCTGTTTGTTGGCATGCGAACTTTAGGCTATGCTCCACAAAATCAACACGGAGAGGAATGGGAAGGAAGAGGAAGGAAGGAGGCAGCCGTGGTTCCCCTCACTACAGTGATTTCTATACCTCGATTTGGGAAGTACAAATTTAGAAGATTTGTATAGAGCATTACTCTCGCTACAGTAGCATTTTCTCTCCTTTCTCTTTCCGATTTTGTTCTTCTAGAGCAAGATAACGAGCTCGGGCAGATCCGGTCTGCTGGCCTTTTCCCTCTTCTCCCATTCCTTCCCTTTAATGAGTCATATTTCCCTTCAAATGGAGCACAGCCTTACTAAATTTCAGCAAATTAATACAGTAGAAAAGCGCACACACTCACAAGCACTGACGCACGTCTAATATAATTACAACTCTCATCCATAAAAATCATGTAAATTTTAGAACCTGATCTCTCAGTTACTCTACATTTTCTAATTAGAAAGAAGAGGATAAATAAAAGAATAGGTTATAGCGATATCACTGGAGAAAGTACCGTGGCAAGGTGAATCAGCGCTGGTCCCCTTTTTTGCTGATCTAGCACGTCCTCTAGGAGCTGATTCAGAGGCACTTCTCTGGGCTGCGAAATTCGGCGATATGGCGGCGCTGTCACACGTAAGTTGCTGGCTCGGCCCTCTCTACTCTCCGGTGGAACAAACCTCCCCACTCCAGGCAACATTTGGATTTCACAGAGAGCTACAGAGAAGAGAAGATGAGTGGCTTAACACTAGTGCTGTTTCTGGTGTGGCATTCGTCAAATCTGCCTGTATATATACAACTGTTGATCATTCGTTTTAGTTCACCTAAATGATTTACAAATTCTTGTTAATGCAGCACGAATGCCTGGTTTATTGGTTGATGTTGTAACACGTAGGTTAGGTGGATTTCCGTAAAGAATTGTATGAACGAGAGAAAAAAAAAAATGGAGCCTCGCTTAATTTGTTCTTGGATTTTTTGGCGCACTCGGTCTAGATCATGGTCCAAACAAAACTCGCTAAAAATAATGGGAAGTGAATCAAGTGAATAAAGTGATTTAGTAAATTTGTGAATTCGTTGTATAAACATATATATTCCGGGTGCACGGAGCAACTTATCCATTCAACTCCTCTTTAGAATATTTGCGTGTGTGAAGTAATTTATGCCTTCTTTCGTAAACATTACGACACAAGTTGCCAGCGCTACTTGGTTGTCTTACGGATGAAGTGGGAGAATTCTATTGGTTAGAAGGTTTGAGCGTAGTAAGTCGTAATCTCTGTGCGTGACATTTTCACTTCAAGAAGCAGGAGCCGTTACTACTTTAGATTTTTCGGTTATGTTTAGACGGGCGGAAAAGATAGGCTATTTACAATGAACCCTTGTATTATCTGAAGTTCGATAGCCTCCATTTTCTCAAAATGGAGAACCTAGAGAAGAATTAAATGGAAGCGATAAAATTGAGAGCCAAACTTACATAAATAACAATTTAATTAATTATCTGAATCTTTTCAAATATTCTTAAGACTTACTGAAAGTTCCTGGCTCCAAATGAACGGAAAGCTTTAATGACATGATAGAAGGGCATCAATCAAAGTATTAATTGAAGTATTGCCCCCATAAACTTCTAAGAAAAAAGTTTTCATGAGATAAAGAGCTTAATTAAAGTCTTCATTTTATTTTAACCGGGGGCACATTTATCAATTACATAATTAATATATGTGTGTCCCCTACAAGTACATGATATTTTGCGCCAATCTACTTCTTGTCACTGGCTAGCTCGCAGCACAAACACTGATTATTTGTTGTATTATCGAGAAGTTGTGTAAGGGCCACCCTGGTTACATCTTCATCCTGCAAATTGTTGGAGAGTTAAATGTTAAAATTATTCACTTTCTGGAAGCCTTAATTAGAAGGGTTTGTATTATTTTTTACTAAACAGAGAAGGTTCACATGTCTACCCCAACTTGTTTGGGATTAAAGGCTTGGTGGTGGTTGCTGTTGTTGTTGCAGAGAAGGTTCACAGGTCCCAAATTCATTAATTTATGCAGATGTGAAGTTTAAGGAAACAGGTCCTTAAGCATGAAGCCAATTTCAACTTGGTGCATGTTGAAGGATACAAAAATGAAATAGTAAAATTTTTGTATTGTAAAAGCAAATATTTTGTCAGCTGCTCCTGCCAAACTACTTTGCCAGTTCTTTGACAAAGAAATGCAGCTGAACTGAACACATTTTAAATGAAAGTTCTTAAAAGTTTAATTAAACTATAATTTTTGTAAGTTTGAAGGTTGCTGTTTTACACAAGAATATTTTCCTATCTCATTTCATTTCCAAAGACTATGGTTTTCCAGGTACCTAAGTCATTTATCTCTAACTTTTCATGCTTAGTTAAATTATCAGTATCTCCATGAACACTTCATAACAATGCTAAAACATAAGTTTGAGAAAAATACTTGCCTGAATCAATTGATTAAATGTGCCATCTCTCAATGCACTAGGCAACTCGCGGCACAGACATTCTCTTGCCCTTCAAATAATTAATAGCAAGGAATAAATAAAAAGTAAAAAAAACAAAGGCAAGTTTATAGAATGCATTCATGATAAAGATCAGCACAAGGGTCCTATTCTTCATGTTGTCAAGTTACAGCAATTATTATATAAGTTAGTTATTTGAGAAAAGAATTCCTATAAAAATTTTCAAATACAAGTTCCTCTTGTATAAATATGAATTTCATTAGAAGAGTACTCTACTTGAAGATACCTAGGATGAAGGGACAGACGCAGATAACAGCGAATTATGTGCCTCAATAACCGTGCTGAAGGTTGTTCAGTAGAAGAGGCAACCATCGAAGACAATATCATATGGAGGCAAAAAAAGCGCTCCGCAGTGGCACAAGCATATCTGAGCCCAATATCAGTAACCAAGATTTTCTCAAGTATGAATGTCGCCAACTAGATAAATAATGGAAGAGAAGAGAAATATTTAAGAGTTCTAGATAGCAAATTTAGGATACAGAACAAATAATTATTTCAGGACAACTTAGAAATATTCATTTGGTTGTTTTAATTTGATTGTATAGACATGGCAGAATGCTAAGAATTCCATGGTCACCAAAATAAAGTAGCAAAATATCAAACGATAAAGACCAGATTACGTACCGTTTTTGAAGTTGGGCTTCCTTTCTCAATGGAGCAGAGGCAGAGAGGCACGAATTCAGTTTGTAGAAGATACACAATAACTTCCAAGTCTGAACCTCCCTGTGATGAAAACAAACAAGAAAATGAGAAATGAGAACACAGAATCATTTTGTTCAGTTTATAGAATTTTAACTTTACTGGCGAACAGAAATGAGAAATGATAAAAAAAAAAAAAAAATGTTACTTGTTACTTAAGATATCACCTTCAATACAGCTCCAATAACACCCAAGCTGGTTACCCTCAAATGCTCAAAGGCTAAGCTTCGATCGGTGCTTAAAAGGGGGTAAATATAGTAGAGAATTTGTGCTGGAAAAAAAAATCCGAAAATTAGGTGATCTATTGACATATAAATTTAAGAAATTGAAAATGGAAGGAAACTCCTCCAGTTAGAAAAGAAACAGAAAAAAAGAAAAAGAAAAGGCAAGCACTCTCCTATACCATCAAGAAGCTTGGATCTTAGAGAAGTCTCAGAAGCTATGCACTGTATATATTATAAAAAAAAAGTGTTAGCGTTGAAGATCTTGTATAACAAAAAAAAAAAAAACTAAGGCTTCAATTTATTTTATATGACGAGTGCTATTGATTATTGATCACTACAAAAATCAGAGGTTGCAATATTTGTCCTCACCAGTAGTCCATTTCGTAGTAGTTAGATGCCATACAATTAAGCAAACAAATAATTGCCAAGGAAACATATCAAATTTCGATTGATTCCAATCATTTCTTGCACCAGATTGACTCAGCCGAGTTCATTATTGGTGCTCAGTGCTCAGATGTAGTATAGTATCTTACTATATCTTACCCCTTGTAAAACCTATGTACTACTATGTCAAACTTAAACACCAATAAGAAAGAGGCAAAATAATGACAAATAGGGGAAATTAACATGGGAAAGAACCTGGAAGAGGGAAAGCGCATTGCATACTCGAGTTGAATCCCCTGATGATAGTGTTGGAGGTGATAGGTAAGGATAAACTCTAATTATTTCCTGAAAAAGAGAGAAAAATAGAAGTAACTTCTCTTTTTCTCATCACATCAATCTCTTTCGATGTGGTTATATATATATAGAAGTACTTCAGAAGAACCTTATGCAGTTGACTTGTGCTCATCTACCATCCATAGGTTATATAGAGGGCAAATATTATACGTTTAAAAGATGCATACCGATACCCATGATATTAAATAGTGCACACGTACTTAAAATATTAAGAAAAGATGAAATCAGGATTCTGGAAATACTGAGAAAAGGAGCTAGTGAATGCTTTGCATGTCCCATTAATATTTTTTATGTGCACGTGCCGACAATACTGATAATAATAGATGAAAACAATAATAAAAATAGGTTTTTTTGTTTACCTGAATGAGCAAAGTTACAATGCATGGTGTTTGCCACAACAATATTGCCAAATTAGGGACGGTCTCCTTCTTCTGCAACAGAAATAGTTCAATAAAGGGATCGTTTTTTGATAAATAAAAATTGTTGTGCATAGATATCGCTTTCTGTTTTGAAGTATATAATTTTCTATCTTGAAAATAAAGGGATTTGTTTGAAGTTTACAATATTCTAATATCTCTTAACGGTTGACATCTATTCATATCTCTCAACGGTCGACATCTATTCATATCTCTTAACAGTCGAGATCTATTCTTCACCTTTTTTTTCGACCGTTGGTACTTTTACCGTTGGAACTGAGATGATCAGTATGGATTATCATACTTCACTCAGTGCTTGAAGCTAAGCTCTTGATCATGAACTACTGAGCCTTTTTTTTTGTAGTTTGTGAATTCCGATACTAATATTTCCTTCTAGCTAGATGTTGTCTTCAAAAGGAAATTTTATGAAAAAAGACAGCTTGATCTCTTTTCTTTCCTAAGATTGTCTGATAATCCCACAAGTCTAAATATTTATACAAGCACAGAAAATTGCAAAAACTCTACAACTCCCTAAATATCTCTATTTATTACAGGAGGAAGGGAAAAAAGATAAAAAATAAAAAATAATTAATGGTTGTAAGAGAGAGTGCAAGCCCTGGAGAGATGGAGCAGTGCTTCTTCTCTCTTTTGTGTATCTAAAACATCACTTAGAAGCTGTTGTGCTTCCTCCATTGTTAAAATTGGTGAAAATTTGAAATTTGTGTGTGAGAGAGAGATTTGGTAAAGAGGTCAATTGGGGAGGGGGTGGTGGAAGGGTGTGGATTGGAGGGGGGATCAGAGAGAGAGTAAAAACAAGGAAGCAAAGCTTTTCCATCATTTCTTGCTAATGATAATTAACTCCTCACTCTTCATGTTTTCTCTTCTCCAGTTTCAGCGAAATGGAGAGACAACTGACCACTAGTTGTACAATATTTTTTTTCTCCTTTCTCGAGTACAAAGCCTCTAGGGAACTAATTTCGCGGAACTAGTAGATTGGTATCGGCCATTCTGTATCTGTACAGAACATCTGAAATTCATTTAGATGACCATTCTGTCTGCATACAATATAATCATGCAATAAACTAGCTTTTCGAATTCATTTTGCGTAATTTAACTTAACATCGTATCAATTGTTATCAATTCAACCTGATGTCTGTTAAGTATGTCCATAATGTTGCCTGTGTATTGGCTAAAATATAATTACTCGTATTGAAATGGTGTATGTTCATTTGTTGGTGGATGGTAACCACGGAAGTACATGAAGAAAAAGAAGTGAAACTCTAGTCTTCCTCCAGTACTCGTGAGACTTGAGAGGATCAGGTGAAAAAAAATCTAAAGTATGTGCATTGTAACGTTTTCTCTGCAGCATGAAGGATGACCTAGAAAAACATCAAATAGACTAGTTCTACTAATTTAAACAAGCAAAATTTTGACAGGAATATGCCAATTAGAAAGGACTCGAAATGTTCTATTACGTACGTATAAACCCACCACAAATTTAAATTATGTATATGCGTGGAGTGATGTATAAAGTAGTGGCCAGTGTATCTTTGGTAACTTAATTTGAACGGACGTCAAATTATGATTAAATGAAAATATTTAATTCTCTGAACAAGTATATCACAAGTTATCCATTTACATGATAAATTAATGTATATCCCCTATAAAACAACATTTATTATCACCGTAACCCCCTGCTTTTATAAAACAAAATAATTAAGGAGGCATAGCAGAAGTAATTGAATTTTGATCTTGGAAAATATTCAAAATTAACACAACAATTATTACTGGCAATTTACTCGGAGTTTAGAGATATTTTTTTTTTATATAGATAAAGTTAGTTCTACCCTTGAAAAGATGACATCGTGGAATCAAACGGGTTTAATAAGAGTAGGACATTAACGATGTAATTTCCATCTAAAGAAGTTATTAATGATTGGTTTGTTTAAATTCAATCATTAATACAACTTACGTAATCACGCCCAGCACAAATGGCTAAGTCAATGCTCTCAATGTGGAAGATCAACTTAGATTTATGAAAGACGCAATCAGAATCCATATTTCACTTATTCAATGAGTGCATACAGTCCAGGCTTCTATACAGGGGCGGATCTACTGTAGCACAGGGGGGGTCAGCTGCCCCCCACTGAATTTTCAAAAATAGTGCTAAAAATTTGCTTTTCGGACCTCTGCTCCTCCCTGGAATTCAAATTGCTCCCCTGTAGCTCATTCTGAAATTTTAATAGACGGAACGGAGCCTATATAAACTCTGAGCGAAACAAATTAGCGGAGTCCAAATAGGCGCTAATCCCAAATAGCGAAAATTAGTTGAACCAAAATGTTGATTTTTTTTCAAGTAGTTTGGGATTTTTATTATATTGATTGGTATTTTTTTGTTATGTTGAACTGTACCCAATAAGTTATTGGATTTAAACCCGATAAGCTATTTGTATCCGATTATTGCCCCGTCTTGACAAAAATCCTGCATCCGCCCCTGCTTCTATATAGATTGATAGAAATCAGGATGAAGATAAAATTACCAGGGGGTTTATCAAACGAAGATGAAGACACTATAACAAATTTGAAGGAACTCAGGTTTAGCAAAAAGGAAAGATCAGTTTTGCTAATCACACAATTTATCATTTGGAGAGAGAGATGTGTCAGAACTTTCAGAGAAGAAATTGTAACTTGATGCAACTGGCGGAATAGGTGGAGATGCAATGGAAATATAGCTCAACAACAAGCGTTTGAAAAGATAGTCTACATTATACATAATTACTTTTTAATTTGTTGTTGTTTTTAGTTGTTTTATTTTATTGTTATTTCCTTTCCTATTCTTTTTTCTTTATTTCAGTATTTTATTTATGCTCAAATGTTTTGAGCAGAATTGTTTTTTCTACTTTGGTTACACTATTGTAACTACAAAATGATTAATGAAAAAGGGCTAGACCTTATTTTCTTTGTCAAAAAACTTAGATTTATGAAAGACGGAAGACTTTGATCCCTCCTTTACTCAAGAAAAGAAATATACCGCTTCAAACGTGAGCAAGGAAGAAATGTTGTTGAATTTGAAGATTTTTTTTTTACTTTCAGAATACCAAAGAGAAATTTAATTTAAATTCTTAAGGTTGATACATTCGGGTATCAAAGTTTTTTGGGATTTTTGTTCTTCATTAAGTCATCCAAATTGATGTATTGTTTTAAACAATTTTGGCTGCCTTCTGTTGGAGGTGGGACGAACTAAATTGACAAAAAAAATTTAGGACGTGACCAACTTTCTGCAAAGGACTATATAATACTATGCTAGGCCTACTGTATTTTTGGCTAGGGATTTCAAGTGAAACGGAACATATTGAAGATAGTGAATCTAACGAGGCATGGATGGATGAAGAGGATGCAAACTTTTTTAAAAAAGAAACTTGGCAGAGGCTGTCAAGGGTTTGTCAATAAAATATAGCATCTACTCACATGCGTACTCGTTTGTATCCTGATCGGATTAACTGCTGGTAATTAGAGAGACTTTAACTGCTGTGCCCTCATATTTTGGAACATAGATTTGATATTTGAGATACTTCTCGTATATAATATTTTCTGAACACTTCCTCATTAGTCATGGACGCGTGATATTAGTTCTTTTTTTGTTAATTAAATTCTATCTATTTTTTATCCTATATGGTATTTGGCACATTTCTATACGAATTTAAATGGATAGTCATGAAATTGTAGAGGGTCCAAGAGTAACTAATACGAACATTAGTAACGCTCTAAGATTATTTACTCCAAAGAAAATAAATGCTCTAGATCGAAACTTGATCTCTAAATGGCCTACCAAAGCTGTTGTTCAACATCTAACCATAAAAATCGTTACTGCCCTTCAAAATGTTTTCCAAAGAGCAATCTTTTTGATGGACCTGTAGAACAAATCCAATCATAATGAAAACTAAATTGAACATTTTTCTCGCTTCACTGACAGATTTCTGTATTTAGACTAGATAACACAAATCACACATTCAAATTTTGAAAAAGAGTTTGCAGTACCAGGTAATTAACAGTCTTCAGTTCTATAATTTTCTTTTCTTTTGGCCGAATCAAACCACCATATAAAGGATTAAACATCTAAAAAAAAAAAACCATTTTACAAAAACGTCTTACACGTAAGTAACGTAACAACTATTAAATTCTGAACAATAGACATTTTTTAATCAAAATTTGAAAAGATAAAACAATTCTACCAATACCACCAGCCCCTGTAAGGTTCAAGAGTATATTATGCATTAGCCTACCTGCACTGATCCAGATTTTACCCCTAGTTTACACCTTTGTAACAACAGTTACATACAGAAATTACAGAGATGGAATGAGAAAATAATACTAATAATGAACATGCCCAACACTGACACCAACCCATTCCAAAAATAAAAAGGTAAACATATAAAACCCAGAAGAAAAGAATGAAAAGAAAAACAAAAATAGACATACAAATACATAAAGGATGATGACATAGAACTTCCCTTTTCAGGACACCTGCTTGAGCACTCATTTTGGCACCTTATTCAGGATGGAGAACCAATATCCTCATTAGCCCCAATTTAACAAAACTTCCATTCTATTCAATATGCCATCCAGTCACACAACTAGATGCCCAGAAATCACCCCTGCCCCAATACCTTTTCAATTTTGCACATTCTCACTTTCCTCTGTTTTCAACTCGGCAACACCGGTTTCAGCAACTGGAATATCCACCTCTGTTTTCACCTCAGGGACTATAGTTTCAGCAACTGGAATCTCCACCTCTTTTCTAGCAACTAGCATCTCCATCTCCATTTTAGGTTCAGCAATTCCAGTTTCAGTAACTGGAGTCTCCATAATTACTTCTTTCTCCACAATTTCCACATCATCTTTCTCATCTTTTACAGGCAACACATCCTCTCCAGCTTTTCCGGCATCTGTTTCAACTGGAGAGGTTTTGTTCATTGGTGAGTCACCCAATTCCAGCTTATCACCTGCACCGACACTTGGTGGCTCAACAGACCCGTTTCCTAAGACGATGGTGGGGCCGTCATCGTCATCTTCTTCCTCATCTCCTTCAAGGGACGTCTCTAAATTACTGTTAGGGTTAGTTTCACTAGTTCTTTCAGAAGTTTCACCAATCATGGCCTTTTCTTCGGTCAAGTCATCAGAGTTTGGGGACGGAGAAGGGGTGGAACTAATGGAACTGTCAGTAACAGCTGTGCTGTCTTCAAATGCAAACCAGTTTGAATTTGTGAAGAGAGAACCACTGATATATTACAGTAAAAAAAAAGCAGTTAATTTTAGCAAGTAGGGTATTGTCTCATGGTGATTTGTACAAGTTCTGTTTAAAGTCGAGAGAGGATACCTGTCTTGGTTTTCACCCCCTAAACGGAGAGAAGAGATTACAACTTCTGCAGACTCATCATCAAAATATACATCCTATAAATAGATAATCAAGTTCCAACACCTTAAAATGTACTAAACAGTATATTCATATATCTTTGTAGATCCTCTTATATTATTAAATTGATATTTAATGTAAAAGGGCAGATCGTAAAATTTCAAAGGGAAGAGTATTTAAATGCCTCAATTTTTTTGTGCCTCCACTAGGGCCTCCATTTTTTTTGTGCCTCCACTAGGCCTTAATCTTTTAAACTTTAATAACAACAAATCAAAAACTAAAATTTCAAGTCACAACCATTAGACATGATCTGTACAATTTTTCTACTCGCACATAAAATATTACAGCATTTCAGTTTCATAAAGACTAGTATCTTGAGCTTGTAAAAATCTAACAATATGTGGTCAGTTTTTTAACATTGATTTTTCAAGTTATTGTTTCCCATTGAAACAATTTCAAAAAATACCGTGATTTATTATGTGCATGTAGATAAAGTAATATAGAACATATCTAACAGTTTTATTTTATTATTTGAGTTCTAAATTTTTATTAAAGATTTAAAAAGTGGAGGCATAAAATTTGGACCCTTCTCAAAGGACTGGTAACATTTAAAAGAAATTAACTTTTCGAAAAAGAAACGTTAAGAAAGCACTAACCTCATCGTCTCTTTCAGCAGATGCTTGAGCTTCCTAGTAAGAAAAAAGTCAATTAGTTTTTTAAATTATTTTAGTAGTTCCATGCACATTCTTCAAAAAGTAAAGCAACAAAAACAAAGAAAGGAGAAAAAAAATTATTGTACCTCCTAAAACACCCTCAAAAGCATTGTTTGACGTCAGCAAATTATCATAAATACTAATCATTTGAAAAAAAATGCTTAAAATATCATTTTGATAGTATTGATGGACCAGGCCCCTCTTGATTTTGAGTTTTGCAAAAACAAATATACCCATTAGTTTAAAGTAATCTTTTGTGTCAATGATTTTGGGGGTATTTAAAGAGGTACAACACACTTTCTGAAGGATAAAAGAAAAGACAGACCTCATCAATGTCATTGTCAGTATAGATGCCATAGCGAAATGCCTGGCTGAGGTTACTAGCAAGAGCTGCTACATCATAATCTCTGTCACGGAAATCCTCTTCATCACTGTCTCTTCCCCTATCCTGCAGTGAAGTTGGCCTCCTGTGTTCAAGTGATTCCACTGTAATTTATCTCAAATAATGATGATTCTTACTAAAATAACAATGGCAACTGTCGTCAAAACAAAAATGATGAGGGGTAATATCATATATTGCACAAGTTCATGCAAAATGAGATGAAACTTCAAAAAATATGGAACATCTTGTATGAACCTACAAATTTAGGTGACACATTCATTCCCCATCAATTCAAAGAATACTCAAATTAATTCCCCATCCCAGATCTACATGGGGGTGTTCAGCAACCAATACAAGATTAAATTTTAATCCGTACTAAGGAGCTCGTGTTCGGTAGAACAGATTAAGAAAGGAAGCTCCTTTGAAGACTAAAGAGGGCAGGAAAGTCTTAAGTAGGCTTAATCCCATAGAAATGGTGCCTTAAGAATTCAGGCAAGAGGGGCTTAAGCTTAGGAATCTGGTAAAAAGATGCAAAACTTAATCCTCACTAAGATGTTGTTCGGACAGATTAAGCTTCTAAGGAGCCTAAAGGAGTCTTAAGGAGGGGATGCCGAACGGCACCATGCATGAGACCAAAAGAATAGATTAGTCTCCAAATGGCACAATGCACGAGACCAGAGGCAAGAAAGTCTCAAGGAGGCTTAATCCAATAGAAATGGTGCCTTAAGAATTCGTGCAAGAGGGGCTTAAGCTTAGGAATCCGGGAAAAAGATGCAAAACTTAATCCTCACTAAGGAGATGTTGTTCGGACGGATTAAGTTTCCAAGGAGTCTAAAGGAGGCTTAAGGAGTCTTAAAGATGGGTTGCCAAACAGCACCCATGGGACCAAAGAATAGGTATACATTGCATAATAGATGTGAGATTTTGCAAAGTAAACCTATAGCAACAGAGAACAGGTATACACTGCATCATAATAATTGTCCAAACGACATACTAGCCAGCAACTGCAAAGTTGACAAAACATACCCGCAAGCCCACTGGTAGACATTTTCCAAAGCATTTCGTTTCCCCAGGACATCTTTTTGCCACTCCACCCAATTGTTATTATCCTGTAAGAAAACAAATCATCGTCCAGTTTAACAAACAAAAAGAGAGAACATAATAATAAACAAGAAGTTAAATAAAGCCACCTGTAAGTGGGACTGGATGGTAGGGTTGTTATTAGCTAGCTGGATAAGCTTGTTTGCTATGCGTGTGATGTGACCACCATTTCCTACTTTTGGTGGTGCTCGCCCCTCTGTCAGCCTTGTCGGCTAGGATCAAATAAGCAAACTTAAATATTCACATACATACATAAACCCCAAGATTTTCTCACCCAATTGAGATGATTATACCTTAGATGAGTCAGCCAATAAAGTAGGGTTATTTTCTATTTCCAGAATTCTTCCAACAAGGTCGCATTCATTTAGCAAGTGTTCTATAAGCAAGGCTTGCTTGCTCTCTAAGCAAGAGGTGATGATGTTTTCAACAAAATGGTGCAAGAAGTTATTGTAAGGATACCTACAGAAGAATACATTATAATTGGTTCATTCTAAGTTTCTAAACAAGGAAAAATTTCCAGTATACATCCACCAAAAGAGGTAAAGCATTCCGTAGTCTACAAACTTCCAACGCACTCTCCTGTGTCACTCACTGACAAGCGTGTGAGAGGTAATTTGGCATCTTCACTTTTAGTAACATTATAGAGATATTTAACTAAAATGATGGGGAAAAGAAAGGTATACAGGATGAATCTCAAGGGTAAGTGCCGAAAAAAGATACTTATACTTAACAAGAGTTATATGTGGTATGTTTTAAAATACCCAAAAAGCCCATCAATCTCAGCATAAAAGTGATGAGTCATGGAGGGGGTGGTTTGGGCTTATAAGAGAAGGAAAGCTAATATTCTCACCTTCTAATCCCTATTTCCAAATAATTTATAGGTTTACACAGGATACAGGTTCCTGTCACCATACAAAGGAAATTGAGATAGTACTGACATTAAAAAGGAAAATGGCTAAATGAGATACAGAAACCTACTCAAAGAATAAATCAATGACACGTTTTATTGCCCCCAGATTGACTAATTTTGCTTCGGCTGTCTCACTACCAATCGATAACAAAACAGAGATGAACTCTACAATCTGCAAAAGACATCTAGTGAATATTAATAAATTCAAGCATTCTAAAACAATGAAAAACTATTTTATTTTCTGAAGAAGTAACATATAACCACATGCAAGTACTACCTTCAAACGGTGTTTACCAAGAGGAGGTTGTAAGGTACCGTAGGTGGTTGCTAAAGAAGTCTCAGCTGAAGAAATATCCAACAGCTTCAGCAAATCACCTGTCATGTCATGTCACAACATAAGAAGCACATATATACATTTTTCACAAGCGTGTAAATATACAACCACTCAAAACATCTGCATTCCTTGAGATCAGTGCCCAAGTATCTAAAATAGATAAGTATTAAATTACAAAATTAGAAGAACTGACCAAGGCTTTCTAGCATGCCATTGACTGTCTCAGGACTGGCTGTGACAAGCGTACCATGACTGAGCTGGCTTCTGAAAACCTGGTATGAAGATGATACCAACCTCTTTGGATCCAACAGAGATATGCAAACGGATAATGAGTGCACCAGTACTGATCTTGGCCTCGAGGGTTCAAAGGCAATGTGGAACAACCTCCCCACAAAACTGCAGATTTTCAAAGCACATTTTCATTAAAACATTTGGTATGACACCTACTAGCATTGGTGCTTTATCATAGCCCATACATAAACCTGTAGCAAATTAAACAGCCACAGCCTATGACATAAAATGATATTAGGAAAAAGAAACATGAAACAGAAGTTAATGCCATCCTATGGTATACGGAAGAAAAAACAACCATAAGAGACAATTCAACGCCTCAAGCTGGCATTATCTGCAATTAAAGTTCTTCACTAGCAGCTATACAAGAAAGGTAAAATAATGTATTTAAAAATAGTATACCTGGGACTACAAATCTTTGAAGCAAGAGCAGGAGGTGCATATCGAGTAATGGCACACAAAACCTCAGCTGCATTGGCATGTACTTCAGGTGAATCCTGACAAACATATAACAAAATAAGTAGACAGAAAAATTACCAACAACGAAATTCTATGAATACTCAATTCTTACAGGAAGCTCCACCCATTTTTGCATTGCTGCAGTTATATGAACTACTCAATATAACTCATATGATGCTATACCAGAAAATATATAATAATACTAACAATGACCGGTATTAATTTTGTAGCTGTTACATTGCTGTCAGAGGGAAAAAAAGATACATACTGAAGAGCTGAACTTCTCCACAATCATCTCTAGAACATCTATACCATCTAGCCATTGCATCGCATCAGCATAGTTAGCATACATTGTTTCGTCAGCACCTATCAGTCGGATCAGTACCTGGTATAAATTCAAGTGTTTTGATACTAGTTAGGTTTATTCATTTAAAGAACATATGCACATTTCTAACATACAGTAGTTGGTAAGCTGCTCACCTCCATGATAGAAGTAATACCAATGAGATCAACAAGTTGGTTAACAAGTTCAGGACGTTTCTGCACAAAAACAAAAAAAACTAAGTTATTAATTGAATTTACATTTAAAATTATATAAAAATCAAAATTTGAAATTCATAGAGCAGTAATGCAGGGAAGAAGAGATACTTGAACATAATTAATGAGAGGAAGGGTCTTTCGGATCATCAAGCATAAGACAACCTAATATTCAACAAAGTTCATTCTTGATTATCAGATCCCAAATTATACAGTTCTTCATTTTAAGAAAGTATATTGACAAGTGAAATGTAAAGTGTGTCACCTTGCTAAAGTAGCCTGCCAGTAATGGGCTGTGTGGTCTATCCGGTTTCAGAAAGGAGAAGAGCAAATTCATGAGCTGCATAGGAAAATTACAACTTAAAAATGGTAAAAAAAAATATATGCATAAAGCAAATGAGCTAATAGTTTTTTGCAGTATATAATGTCAACTTCACACGTGGATATATGGCATATAGCACTTGCCTCTTCATCTTCGACCAAGGTCCTCAATATAATGTCAACTTCACATGTGAATATCTCACATGCAATAAATGGAAACCTACATCAAAAAATCAAATCAAATCAAGAGGGGAAAAAACTGTTAATAAAAAGTACAATAAACAAAGGTGGTAGATGTCATATTTACCCCTTCAAAAAGAAAATATATCCCTGAAATCAGGGATTATGTCAAATATATTTCACATTAAAGTGATAAATTTGAAATCTCTAATACCTGATATTATGTTCAATTTCAAATACCAAAAAATGAAAGAAAACCTACTTGAAAATTCGTTTCTTCTCAGCTTCTTCGGGAACTTCTTCAACAACTAATCGAAGCAGCTGTTCTACCTGGGTCTTCTCCCGCAAGCTAGTATTTAATATGTTGAAAAAGATACGAATGTAAATAGTTCGATCAAGCATAGTATTTTATGGGAAATTTAAACAAAACAATGACAGACAGATAGAGAGGGAAGGAAGGAGGGAGGGAGGGAGGGAGAATGTGTGTGAGAGAGAGATTACAAGTTGATTAGGCGAGTATTCAGTGCTTTGCACTCTTGAATTATGTCATCCTCATCAAGTAAGTCATCAAGGGTATAATTGTCCTTGTCCAAAATAGCATCAACCTAAATGGTAGCAGAGCCAATCAATATAATATCTAAAAATACTAGACAGTTTAGACTATCTATTTGTTATTCGATTATAATTTCAAAATCAGTCAAACATAACCAAAAGTTTCTAGACCATATGAACAAAAGAAACCAAATCAATTTTTAAAAGAGACAAAAAGATACAATAAATTACCTAACACTGTATATGTTAGTTTCTTGTGTTCTCTTTTAGAAGTTAAAAGCATGTGTACAATTACAAAAATAGAAAGGGTAAATTTCAGGAACTCAAAAAGCAGAATCTTTTTTAAAAAAAAAAATTTAATGATAGTAACTAGTTTATGCATGCTAATAGTGAAACAACATCTTCGAAGTGAGAGGGAGAGGGAGTAAACTTTCATCTTAAACCCAAAAAATGCCTCACATGAGGCACCTTTATATTCTCTCTCTGGCCTGGCTTGATTTTATGTTACGCCAGGCCTAATTGTATTCATATATTAATATATGCATCAACTGACCTTCTTCAAGCACATTAAAATCACGTGAACTTCATCAAGCAAATTGAAATTACAATTTTGAGTCAAATGTCAAACCTAATTAAAAGCCAATTAAATCCTACAAAATGCTTCTCTCAACAAAAAGAGGTTTCTTTTAAATTTTAATGGAAGTTGGGTAGTTTCTCACTATTTGTGTAGTCAGTGAAAGTAAATGACACTTAATGTGTATTTTCTCACTAACCCTAAAGATAAATTAGCTGGCAGTATCCTCCTTGTTTGTAGAGTCAAATTAATAAAACCAAAATCAAATTTGAATAAAAGGAAGTAAATAATACCAGACTAGATGGCAAATATATTCAACAAATGTTCCTCAGCAACTGAAGACAAGTGAATAAAAGGTACTATATAACAAATGTTATGTCCAGGGGTGGATCCACTCCAGTTGAATGGGGGTCAATTGACCCCCATTAATTTTCAAAACTTATAGGTTCATACGTGATTTTCTATATAGTTTAGAGTAAAAAGCTTTAAATACTGTAAAATTGAACCCCATACTCAATATGAAAATTTTATATGATTGACCCCCATAATTTGAAAGTCTGGCTCCGCCCCTGATTATGTCACTGTTTTCTACACGGCAAACAAAATAATTATCTAACTATTATCTTATTAATATATTTTTATTTTGGAAAATAGTCTAGTAAATTCCTTACCAGCTGTTTCATTGGCAGAAACAAACCTAATGTTATTATTTATTAATATATGCCCAAATACCATGAACTTAAACATTATGCCCCCCCCCCCCCCCCCCCCCCCCCCCCCCCCCCCCCCCCGATGATGTAATCATATGAGTAGGCAAAACCACATATAACATTTGCACAATTGCACTGTACTACTAATGAATTATGTTCATTGTGTAAAAGTAAAATTTACAGACACCACGCCAATACAAATTCATGAAATTAGATTAGTGAGATACCACGGTAGCACTAAGAATTGAGGCTCAAATTGTATAACAATCAACAACTCTTCTAAATGACTGGTATAATATTTTGAATATCTCTCGCTGTCAGCTTCAAGCTCAACACTTGAGGTTTCAATAATTGAAACAAACATAAGTATGTTTTTTTACAAAAATGACGAAATTAGAGCACTAACCGGAGAGGAGGCCGAGAGCCCGGTCATGCGCCAGAACATCTTGACAAGTGGTCCAGTAAGAGCCCTTGCAACCCAGATCTAGGCTTTCTACACTTAAACAAATATCCTAAGATAATTCCCAAAACATCCAAATGAAAAACCCTAGAATTCAGACGCCAAAAACGAAGATTACTACAGACATAGATGGATAGATAGATATTGAAGGCGAAAATCAAAGACTGTAATCGAACGGAGAGATTGAAATTGAGTAGGGCTCAAGGATAATAAGAGATTTGGGGAAATCGTGAAATGGAGAGAATCGCGAAAGGGAGAGATGTGAAAAGGGACTTTTCCGGATGGTGGAATAATCAATTGTTGCTAATGCAACATGAGGCGCTGTCGCAGCTGTAAAGAAGTACAATAATACAAAAATACAATGGCTCTTCTACAAAACGTGCACTGTTAAAATTCCATTAAGTATTATATAGTTTTTACGAACTCGTCAAATATATATACAAGTAGATATATCATACACACACACACACACACACTTTTAGAAGTACGGAATTATTTTCAGTAATCATTATCTGTCTTGACTGGATTTGTTAAAATAATTTTATGTCTAAATAAGATGTCAAAAAGTCAATCCTATATGACTGGATTTTTGTTAGTTGTGACTTTAAGATTTTATTTTGGTGAATGGGTGAACCGTGAACATGATACAAGATATAAGATATAGATATTTCTCAAACCAAAATATATATAAGATATAGATGACATTTATTATCTGTTGAATAATGTTAGTAAAATAAAAGGTATTCTCCTTTTTTTTTACTTGTGAGTTTAATCCAAAAAATGAGTCAATTGATTTAATACTTTTGACTTTTAACTAGTGTTGTGAAAAACGGTCGTTTAGACTGATTAATCAGCCAATTAGTTGTTGATGATGATCAAACCGTCATAGATTTTTTCTGATTAATCGACTAATTATTTCTTATTATGGCTGATTATATTCAATTATTCTCGATTAATCGTTTGACAATACCTTATTCATCAAACAAGCACATACTATTATTTACAATACATGTTTTAATATAATAGTTCTGTTAGTTGAAAAGGGAAACATATATAGGAAATACAACTATACAAGTGGTCTGAAATTTGAAATACAAAATTACAAGGACAAATTTGCACAAATGCCGAATTAATTATCCTGCCAAGGCGCTTAATTATACAAGTCTTCTTCTCCCCTCCCGTTAAATTTGATCTCTAATTTGACTAACCTCATAGTTTCGCGTTTATACCCTTCAAAATTTACTAACTGATTAAGACTGTTTTTGAATTCGAAGCAAAATAGTATATTTAGTAGGGTTCAAATATTCTTTTGATTTTCTTCTTTTCTTGATCTCTCACTCTTTAATCTAATGGAAGTATCGAGAGTTCAGTGACTTCAGTCCATCTTGTCTCTCGAAGATTAAATCCTTAAATCAGCCAAAATCAATTATTGATTGTCTTATTTGGTGATTATTTATTTCAATCCATTAATAATATTTATTATCTATTAAATTTTACAAATAAAAAACCCTTACCTTAACCATATTGATTAATAATAGACATTAAATTAATAATATTAATAAATATACAATACATAACTATATTATATATATTCTATATATATCCAACAATATCTCCTAAAAAATGATTGATAGTTGAGAATCAGCTGTTGATTTAGTGGCAAAAATAATATCTTAGTGTAAAAGTTGCAAGTGTGAAACTCAAATAAAATTAGATATTAAATAGTTAGATGGACTTAACTTTTTAACTTTTTACTCAAAAAATAATAGATAGTTGAACGAAACAAAATATCAATTAAACAATCACTACGGATTGTAAATTAATACGTCTAATTAAGATACTCTGCATAAAAATTATATATAAAATGAAATTCATTAACAGTCCGAAGATATTGTTCAACGCGAAAAGCTACTTAAGGAACGTGTGTCTGCCGTATTTTAGCTAAAATAAATGCTTGATTGAGAAAAGAGTTAAATTTAGTTTAATTGAAAAGGTTATTATGCATGCATGAGTATATTATCCTTATAATATTCTTACTATAAAATTATTTTAAAAGGCAAATTCGGATTTTTACATCATACCGTGTTAAAATGTTCAAGTTATTATAAAAAAACATTTTGCAAAGATAGTAAATTTCTAAAAAGATATAATTTAATTTTTATATGCTAACATTAGTACGTTAGTTTAAACTATTTATACATTTCAACTAGATACTGGTACGCAAGTGCACCAAACAGATTCACATATCTGATGAAGCAACAAGATGGAGAAGGCGGCAAAAAGTTTATTTCAGTTTTTAGCCTTGTTAATGTAATGCTAGGATTTAAATTTTAAACATGTAGGGTAAGGTAATTTACAATCAGAGCAATCATTCACATGGGGTAATTATTTGCCTTCTAGCCAATAAGGCCATGTGAAGCAGTAGTTAGATTTATGTGTTTTTATGTAACAGTACTTTTATTTCAATAAATATAACCTACGGGTTTTGAATAAAAAAAAAAAAAATTTAACTATTTATATAAAAATATTAGAATAAGAATGAGATCAAAGTTTTCTAATTTTAAATATTAAGAGAAAATATCTTAACTGAATTTCAAACCGTGCGCACTTTTTAACATAAATGTGAAACAACTTGAAGTAATTATATAAGTACAATGAAATTTTGTACTAATGGATTTTATTGAACAATATATGGGGGAATTTAAATCTACCTTAGTGCTTGTTAGGGATGCTATCTGGGAAGAAAGGTGTTTTGAGATAAAATATGGGTGCTCTTCAGGGGTGGAATTAGACATTTGCTCTCAGGTATGGTACGGATATCTCGGATACATTCGGGACGGGTAACGAGTAGGTCGGGTAAGGGTAGGACGGGTAGTCAGGTAGAACGGGTACGGGTAGATCGGGTAGGTTTTTAAAAAAGTGTACCCTATCCGTTTCATATCTGTGCCCGTCTCAGGTAACGGATACGGATACCTCGGGTAGGGTACATGTATTTTTTTTTTTAAATACTGTTTTTTTTTTCTGTTTTTTGTTTTTCTGTTTTCTTTTAGTTTTTTTTTTTACTTTTTTTCCGTTTTTTTACTTTTTTTTTCTTTTTTTTTCGTTTTTTTTTTTACTTTTTTTCTGTTTTTTTTTCATTTATTTTTCTGTTTTTTTCTGTCTTCGTTTTTGTTTTTTTTATCTGTTTTGTTTACTGTTTTTTTTTTACAGTGTCGTACGAATATTATTACGTATTATCAAGTCGCATCTTTATAATTTATAAATGAATAAAATTTGTACCTTATATATAAAAATTATTTGTGCGAAAATTTGTATATTTATACGGCTAAGTACAAATCTATTTATTTATTTCTTTAAGCGAGTCATTTTATTTTATTTTCAAATTCTCATTTTAATTAAAACAATAATATATAAATAAAAATATCTTAAATTAATTTATTACTTTAAAAATAATCATGAATAATTTGAAAATAATAGATTAAAAAATAAAAGTTACCCTCCTCCTTTATTCCGGGCTTGGGACCGGCTATGTAAAATAACATAGGCAGAGTTCTAACTTTTTTTTTGTTAGTAATTGTTCTTTAAAATGAATAATTTAAAAACTAATTGAAATGTTTAGAAATTATAATTTTAAAAATAACCGTAAATATTAAAAGATGTTAGAAAATTATATCGACACTACCTATCTAGTAGTTTGGATTCATATGCCATTGTTCGCTTTCTTCCGCACCGTCTGAATCTAAATTAGCTTGGGGCTGCGGCTCGGTACCGCTTTCTTCAGTATCAGCTGCGGATGATGATTCTTGATCTCGATGTTGCTTGCGCTCATCAGCGTTAATCCAATCTTTCAAGCACACAAGTCTCTCAAAAATATGTGCTCCCAATTTACTGCATTTGTCGGAAAGGATCTTGTTCGCCGAACTAAAACAACTTTCAGAAGAGACAATTGACATGGGTACGGAAAAGACGTCTCGGGCCATCATCGCCAGTGTTGGATAAGACCTTTGATTCCTCTTCCACCACGTCATGATGTCAACGTCTTCATTTTCGTTGCGCATATTCAAATAGCTCACTAACTCATTTGTGGATGCGTGTAGTTGGCTATCTGACTGAAAATTTGCTAACAATCCACTACTGCTAGTGCTCCTGAAAGTGGAACTATTAAAAAAAAATTAGTGGACAAATAATGTAGATATTATAAATAATAAATATTAAAAACAGAATGTATATTTATTCATACCTAGGGCCAGCACGGGACGAAGAGGGGTTCTGGTTGCCACTAATTCTTGAGTTGTATATGTGAAACATCTCAGCGAACTTCGCATCCACGTATGCCTCGACCCCAGTTGCGACTAAATGTAGATTATCTTTGTACGCTTCAACCATTTTGATCGTGTAATATTTTTTGTATGCCGGGTTGAGGCAGCTTGCAATAATGGCCAAGAGGGGTACATCTTCCCAATATTTTAGAAATTTTAGTTTTCATGGCCTCTACGATCGATGTGAGAGTTTTATCGTGAGTTTCTGCTTGTTCCAAATCACGATACACCTTGGGAATTTGGTAAATTTGCCCTAACAACTGAAATGCCATTGGTGAATACGAGCAGGATAGTTTAACGGTTGCTTCAAAAAAGGTTCCTAGAAATTCTGCAAGTCTTTCTAGTTGGTCCCATTCCCCGCCGGTGGGTTCTAATTGCATTCCCTCAGGGGTGGAGCCCCTCAAAAACTCCCCTATGACAGCTTTGTAAGGAAGTCATCGGTTCACATCCTATAGGTTGAGTTCCAACGAGTATCTATATCCCAAGGTACTTTCAACTTGCTTAGTCGATAGGTTACGCACAACTTCGCAAACTCTTGTCTTCTTTCATGGTTTGAAACAATGTGGTTGAGGGCATCCTTAAATTTTAATTATCAATAATTTTATGGCTTCTGTTTTAAGTCCCGCCTTCACGATGAGATTAAGTATATGACAAGCACACTTTTGGTGAAACATTTCACCATTCATAATCGGGTTTAATGACCATTTAAAAATTTCAATGGAAGCAATGTTGTTGCTAGCATTATCGAAAGATATAGAAAAAAAACCTTGTTAGCCATATCCCTCTTAAGGTTATACTCTTGTAAAACCTTAATAATAGATTTGAAAATTACATTTGCGGTAAGCGGGGAATCTAACACTCGAAAACTTAATATCCTCCTTTGTAATACACACTGATCATCGATCCAATGCCCAGTAACACAAGAGTACCCAATGCCATGTTTACTAGCAGTCCATATATCGGAGGTAATTGAGACCTTATTGGATTGATATGCAAATGTACCTTTGAGGTCATCTTTTATAGTTGTAAACTGTTTTTATTTTATTTCACCAACCAACTTTCTATGATGCATCATCTTGTACATTAGTTGAGCACACCCCCGAATGACCAACCTAGCAAAGGCTGTGCAACCACCCATACTAATTGGTTATTCTTTGTGGGTTATGTACCGGACCAATTCACTAAGCATTTTTTTCATCAAATTTTGGGTTGGTTTTGGTACCATCCGCATTAATAAGGGTTTGAATTTGTCTCGGTTCAACATTTGCACTTGGTTCCTCACCCTTTTTTTCATGCGTTTCGGCATGTCTTTTAAAGCTACTCATATCACTACTTTGCTTATACACAAAAAAAAGCTTTCTTGCAATTGGGTACCTTACATTCAAGGGTTTCCATAAAGCCATCATCATCTTTGTTAATCTTATAAAATATGGCCCACGGTTGATTGTATTCCGGAGCTCTTCTAGCTTTCTTTACCACTGGTTGTTGCGGGGGGCACTTGTCGAAGGAGGGACAGCTTCTTCCTGAATTTCAGGGGCACTTCTCGAAGGAGTTCCTTCTATAGAGAGAGTAAATTGACTCAATGCTAGAAAAGAAGTGCCTCCATATGTATACAGTGGTGTCGGTTGAAATGTTTCTTGTGGAATGTAGGCGTTTGGATCGTTTGAAGTATAATACGGTGCATGCATTTGTGGGGGTTGTTGATAATTTAAATCTAGGATTTGGTCCCTTCTTTGATAATTGTGTGGATAGTAGGTGGATAATTAGGTGGTGGCATTTGGGAGGAACTATCAAGATAATTATGTGGATAATTAGGTGGTGGCATATCGGGGCCAAAAATAGAAGCCGACATTCTCGCTTCAAATGTTTCTTCCACCGATTCGTGATGAGAAGATGTCATTTTTTAACCTATTAAAAATAAATCCGAATTTCAAAAAAAAAATCTACCATATTAAAAAAAAAAATCTAATTACTTCACAAATTAAAAAAATATATATAACATCTTTTCTAACCTATTAAAAATAAATCCGAATTTCAAAAAAAATCTAACATCTTCAAAAAACAAATCTAATTACTTCACAAATTAAAAAAAATATAACATCTTTTTTAACCTATTAAAAATAAATCCGAATTTCAAAAAAAAAATCTAACATTTTCAAAAAACAAATCTAATTACTTCACAAATTAAAAAAAAAATCTAACATCTTTTCTAACCTATTAAAAATAAATCCGAATATCAAAAAATAAAATCTAACATGTTCAAAAAAGAAATCTAATTACTTGACAAATTTAAAAAAAGATCTAACATCTTTTCTAACCTATTAAAAATAAATCCGAATTTCAAAAACAAAATCTAACATATTCAAGAAACAAATCTAATTACTTTACAAATTAAAAAAAATCTAACATCTTTTCTAACCTATTAAAAATAAATCCGAATTTCAAAAAAAAAAATCTAACAATTTAAAAAAAAAAATCTAACATATTCAAAAAACAAATCTAATTACTTCCCAAATTAAAAAAAATATAACATCTTTTCTAACCTATTAAAAATAAATCCGAATTTCAAAAACAAAATCTAACATATTCAAAAAACAAATCTAATTACTTCACAAATTAAAAAAAAAAATCTAACATCTTTTCTAACCTAATAAGTCCGAATTTCAAAAATAAAATCTAACATATTCAAAAAATAAATCTAATTACTTCACAAATTTAAAAAAAAAAAATCTAACATCTTTTCTAACCTATTAAAAATAAATCTGAATTTAAAAAAAAAATCTAACATCTTTTTTAACCTATTAAAAATAAATCCGAATTTCAAAAAAATAAATCTAACATATTTAAAAAATAAATCTAATTACTTCGCAAATTAAAAAATATATATATAACATCTTTTTTAACCTATTAAAAATAAATCCGAATTTCAAAAAAAAAATCTAACATATTCAAAACAAATATTACTTCACATCTAACAAATCTAACATATTCAATAAATCTAACAAACCTAACATAAAATAAATCTAACAAATCTAATTATTTAACAAATTTAACAAATCTAATTACTTAACAAATTTAACAAATCTAACAAATCTAATTACTTAACAAATTTAACAAATCTAACAAATCTAATTACTTAACTTTCAATAAATCTAACTTAAACTAAATTTACTCTACAAAAATAAATTAATCTAACATAAAATAAATCTAACCTTTAAATCTCGCGGAAAAATCTTGTGGGAGGTGCCGAACTTTGTAATTTTGATACCTTCGTAATTCTGTTTGCGTATTTGTAGAATGAATTAAATTACAACTATATATTTTTTTAAACAATAAATTTAGAAATTTAGAATAATAAAATTTGAGAGAATGAGAGTTTAAGATAGAATGTGGAGAGAAAAAGGGTTAGAGGGGGTGTATTTAAAGAAAAAATTGGAGGGCGGGGGGGAGGGAATAAAATTCGAAATAAAAAAAAAAAAAACGGAATTTGACCCTGGTGGGTCCGGCCGGGTTTGATTTGACTGGTCCGGGCCCGATTTGTCTGAACCGGCGAGAAGAACATTTGAATTTTGAATTTTAAATAAAACGGGTAACGGGTAAACGGGTAAAGGGTAACGGGTAAAGTTGGTCGGGTAAACAGGTGCGGATAGACGAGTTTCGGATACGAGTAAAACGGATACAGGTTGGGCAGGTTTTTTTCCCGAATCATTGTTCCTGTCCGTCTCAAACCGGTATCCGTGTACCCGCTTACCCGCCTATACCTGGGCACAGGTACGGATATCTCGGGTAACGGGTACGGGCCAGGTAAAATGAGTAATACCCAAACGGGTATTAGCAATCCACTAGGTGGAACCAAGGGGTGCGAGCAGGGGCCAAGCACCCCTTATAAAATTTGATTTTCTTACTGTATTTATTGTGTATCAAAAAAGTAATGTTTATGTGGCATCCTTCAAACTTATAAGAGAAGAAAGAGAAACTTTAGATGGAAGCTCGGGATGGAATCATCCTCGATCGAGTAAGTCTCTCAATTTTGATTTTTTACGATAACTCACTGGAATATAATCACTAATCAGTGGCAATCAGCGCCATGGATAATAATTCAACGAGAATAATATTTTTCAAGGATTTGGAGCAACCATGTGATTCGGCAAAAAGATTAGTATAATAGAATAAACCACCATTTATTCAAAAAAAAAAAAAAATAGAATAAACCACCAAAGTGAAAAAGTGTAAATTCAAACACATTGACAGACCCTTGCAAATCAGTGACACCTTGTCTAATTAAGCAGTGAATGGGGAGAGATATATGGATCCCACTATCAGTTCTTTATTTGCCCCTACCATTAACAAAGCTTAACTCTTTCCAACTATAGGACTTTAGATTTTAATCAATTTCATGTATGATTGCACATTTTCTGAAATAGCCATCAAACCAAGAGAATGTACAGGGAGAACAGTACTCGAGATCGAAAGAGGATGCTAAATTAATATGTAATCTTTAATTAATTATGTTTTGAAAAGATTAAATATAATTAGTTTGAGTTTTCGGTATATTTGATATATGCTGAACCTATATTTGATATATATAAGCCTGCAATGTACTACATAGTGATCCATGACATGACATTACATTGCAACCTAAGCTGTGCTAAGTCGTTTTAAAAAGATGACCGAATTGTAATCGGTTCGGTTCAAGAGCTTTGCAAAGCAATAATAATAATGAAGTTAGTAATAGTAATTGTATATAGAGAACACGTATAACTTAGGTTTAAAAATTACTAAATTAGTACCGCTTGGAATTTATTAAAAAATAATAAAAATGAGGAACTTAATCCTTTTTAACTGAACAAAAAGTAAACTAATAACAATAAAAGCTGTTTTTTTTTAACGATACAAAGATATCCGAATGCTAAGATTAACAAGTGAAGGACAAGTGAAACCTTAACCCACTCTGAGTTAATCAAATAAAAAAAAATGTAAAGTAAAGATTAGTAATCAATACTTGAAACCAGCCAACACCCGCTGTTTTCATAAAGTCAGGTTGGAAGAGATTTACGAGTTCCACTGACAAAAACCGGTATGAAAATATAATCAACAAAAATTAGTAAAACAAAAAAAAAATTAAGAAAACATGATGAGTTGAATTCGAATTTTGTTGGCATATGCGACAAAAAGAACCAATTTAATTAATTATTATTATTTTAATTTATTATACGGTATCTATTTATAGACTACAAAATATGAAGATCCATTAAAATATTTTCTTATTATATAATTTATTATATTTGCAAAGTAATAATAATTGATATGCTATATACGGGTAATAATAATTGATATACATATTATATATATATATATATATAGAGTAGGGCTGGCAAAAAAGCCCGTGGCTCATGGTCCGCTTGGTATTCACTCGTGACTCAATCTGTATGAGCTCGTTCGTTAGTGGATCGAGTTAAAATTAGCTCGCTCGCTACATACTCGAGCCATAATTAATGAGTTTGAGTTTGGCCTGGCTCGACACGAGCCAGCTCGGTCGTTAACGAGCTATTTAATATATAGAGTTTAATAGTTTAATCGGATCCGTTCACTTCATATTGGGGATATTATGGTCTATGAATGTTATAGCCAGTGTTGTGGTAATTACACTTTGGACTGCGTTTAAGTTGATTGGTAATATTGTATGGAATACGTGTGAATTAATTACAAGCAACTAAGTTAATTTGTATGAATTTATTTGATTTGATATACATGAATTTATTTAGTAAATATGTTTGTATGAATTTAGAATTTTGATATATTTGTATGTATGAATTTAGCTTTAAATTTAATTTATAGTAGTTGATTTGCTTAATTACAATTGAATTAAGAGTAATCCTCAGTAATTAGTCATATAAATATTATTTTGTTTTAGCCATAATATTGATAAGATATGTTATGAAAATTTAAGATATAGCAGGAAAGAAAATATACAAATTTATAAATATGCCTAGCTAGTAACGAGCTAGCTCGGCTCGCTCGGACAAGTCATGAGTCAGTCTTGAGCAATAGTTTTAGCTCGGTACCTAAAATCCAAACTCGCTCGCTCAGCTTGATACACCAACAAGCCGAGTATGAGTGTGGCCTAGCTCGCTCGTTAACAGCTTGTTGCCACCCCTAATATAGAGAGAGATAATGGCTAATATCAAAACATTTGCACCACGCCTCCCGTGCAACCGATTCATTTTTCGATTTTTAAAGTTCAAATGATAAATCTAAACCGTTAGATATGTTCTCCATATTAAAATGTACTTGGAGACCAAAATTTGCATTTTTTTGGAATTTGTTTACTATTTATTAAACTACTTTGAAAATCGATGATCCAACGATGGCTGTTTGGAACAGTAAAATCAGAAGCCACCGTTGGATCAGTGATTTTCAAAGTGGCTTAATAAATAGTAGAAAAAATTCCAAAAAATGTAAAATTTGGTCTCCAAGTACATTTTAATATGGAGAACACATTTAACGGTTTAGATTTATCATTTGAACTTTAAAAATTGAAAAATGAATCAGTTGCATGGGAGACGTGGTGCAAACGTTTTGATATTAGTCACTCTCTCTCTCTCTCTCTCTCTCTCTATATATATATATATATATATATATTATACATATATACATAGCCCATGCGGCAGCAACAATGTGGCGCATGCGGCATTTGACCTCTTATGATAAATCAGGAAGTCTGGACTGATACAGGGACCAGATTGTAAAAGTTATTATATCAACATGTAGAGCATTCAAAAATACACAAATTGACACAAATTTCAAATTATTTGGATTTTTCTACAGTAAGTGTTCGCGTGAAAGTACGCTACAAAGTTTCAGGTACAGCGAGCTGTACCAGTTTAAACCTTGAGTCTACTCTCGACTAAAACTGCAAGTGCACAGTCCTAATCGTATAGTATATCAGGTATCGATCCTCAGGGACGGTCCAATTCGATTCTAAATTCTTACTAATCCGAGTTAGGTACTAGAAGTGTGAAAAGTTGAGTTTGGTTTGTTTATATTTCCTAATTTCAAGTGACAATTCAATTAATAGTGAATGAAAGCAATTAAAGGTTTTGGTTTTGAACAATGATAAAAGGCGTTCCCAGGATTTCGGGTTTCATCTCAAAATTTGCCTTCTCTGGACTTATGATGCGACTCGCATCATCTCTGATGAGGGTTGCATCATCTCTGATGAGAGTCGCATCAGATGTGATGAGGGTCGCATCGCCCTCGAGCTGAGCTGACATGTGTTCGTATCTAAGTTGATTTCTTGTGCGAGACTTCAACCTGTGGTTCTCACCTACTGGTATCTAACCTAAATTGATTGTCTGGTTTGTTAGAGGTATCCACAACCTCTCGATAATGGAAAGTTCACCTCTCGGCTACTATTGATCTTAGATCTACCTCAAATACTCAATCACAATTTCAAGATACATCAAGGTCAAATTACTAGAAGAGATGCTATAGACATCTAACAGTAGACAATCAAGAATCAATCAAGCAATCAAGATCAAGCAATCAAATGAATACTCAAACAAAGAATCACACAAGCTCAAACTTAGATCAAAACAACATGCAATTCAAAGACAAAGTTTAGAGACTACATCCTAACCCTAGGAACTAATGATCTACTCAAACATGGTAAAAGAAAGCATAAAAGAGAGAGAGAATAAGCAGATCATGATGAAGTTCGAAGATCCAAGGTGGATTGGAGATGATCTTGCAATCTTCTCTTCTTCTCCAAGTGATCCTCTTCCAAGCAATCTCCAATCTCTCTCTCCTCTCTTGATCTCTGCTCTCTAAGTGATCTCCAATGTAGAGGGAAAAAGCTCTCGAAATTCTGGCCAAGGACCTCCTTATATAGGCAACAGAGCTGACTTTGGACTTGTCAGGTTTAATTTGAACTGGGCGGCAACAGTTGATGCGACTCGCATCAGGTGGATGCAACTCGCATCATATGGATCGCAAAGGCTGGGATGAGGGTCGCATCACCTGGTCTTCAAGGCTGTAATGAGTGTCGCATCACCTGGGTCGCAAGGCATGAGTGAGGGTCGCATCATAGGTTCCTGAAGTCTGCCAATTGCCTGATTTTGCCCAATTTCGCCTGATTCCTGCAAAGTAAGAACCAAAACAAAGCAGTACCACATTCTATGGATGTTCAATGTAAATGGCACTATTTGTTGGTTCAAAACACAGATTTTTGTATGGAAACAAGTCGAAATAATAGGTCTAATAAGGTGGTATCAGTAAGTTATGAATTTCCAAAATTTATCTTTCAAAAAAACTTTAAACATCCATAACTTTGGCTAAGAAAACCGAATTTGGGCGTATGACCACTTTTCAGAAAGGGAAGGACGAGACGGACCCGAATATCATCCAGGATGATTTGAAGCATCAGAATTAAAAAAATATATATCGTTTAGTGCCTCAAAAACTCAGTTTTAAGTTTTCGTTCGACGGTAGACGTAAAATGATTGGTATTTTGTTTAGTCAAAAGTCTAAGAGATTATTCAAGAATTATTCATATAATTATTTTAAAATATATTTACTATTTATTGTGTTCGTTTGCCTATCTCTGAGCTAGTATATGTTGATAGTTAGCAAATATTTCAATTATTCTCCAAAAGAAAAAAAAAAGTTGACATCATTGAGTCAATCTAACTATATTTTCTTGTGTATATGTAAATAAATATTTTTTTAGAATCAATGACAAGTCCTTAATTAGTGTTATCTTTAGACTTGTGATATCAAACTAACAAATCAAATCAAAGTTATAAAGAGTTACGACATCACTTCATAAATATATCAAATGTCTTATTTTTTGGCATACACTCTAAACAAGAAAAAAATTTCTTCACAAAATTATTTAAATAAAAAATATTAAGATCTCCAAAAAAAAAAAAGAGGACCGTTCGGACCCCAGACGGTCTGGTAGGGATGTGGCCCTCCCTGAGTAGGGGCGGTCTGGTAGGGGTGTGGCCCGCCTCTGTTTGGAGCGCTCTGGTGGGATTTTTGGGCCACCCTAGTCCCAGACGGTCAGAGAATTAAAGAAAAAATAGCATGTAGGGGCATTTTTAAAATTAATTTTTTTTAGGGTATTAATAAAAATGACCGGTTTTGGCTATATCTCTCGATTTCTGTCTGTCGGTCTGGGTATGTGTATTCTCCTCTTTTTGTTGTTGGATTTCTGGATCATCTTTTATAGCACAAGAAGGCGCTCTTGCTGTCCAAAATCATGCTCAGATTAAATCGGCCAACCAATCCTCAAATTAAATGAGCCAACGTTGCAATTTTTTAATTCCCATATCTTTTTCTATTACTATCATCATTATAATTAACGGTGAGCATTAATATTTCATGTTTTACGCTCCAGATTGTTCGCCTCAGTTTCTTGTTTTGATGGTGTGGATTCAATGTACTCAAAACAAATTATAACAGCACTATACCGCTACAATGTGAATTAACATGTATATTTTTTGCACCGATATAAAGCGGTATGGTTTTATTTTATTGATCTCAATTTTACTAGAGTATCATCATAGGTGACTTAAATTTGTATATATTCATCTCATTGATACATGTATCTCAATTCCTTTGCTTTTTTTTTTTTAATGATTAATTTAACGAGCATCATGCTTTTATGACATAGATTTATATTTTATGATTTAGATATGTATTTACACCTATGTGCACCCCGTTTTTGTTGTGTGGTTGACGGTATCAATTTGTACAATATATATATTGTTAAAGTGTGAATCCGGTTATCAAATTTTATGAGTGATTCTAGCAGGATATATTGCTAAAGGTCATCAAATTATTTAATTTATTGACGATGATAAGCACCATTAAGGTCATTAATTAGATTTAATATCAGAGCGGTTTCAGCAATTGGGGAATTTACACCCATTATGACATATATATTATTTTTGGAGCATTTAACATATCTATTATTTCTGGAGCGTTGTTATAATTCCTTTCCTTTCATTGATCATGAGAGTCTCAATTTTATTGCATCATATTTAGTTTGCTAATTTTCACCGTTAACAATTTTGATTTTTTTTTAATCACAATGGCACATGTATATTTTAATTTTCATTTGAATCATATTTATGACTATTATGTGTTAACGGTGGCTTAATTTAGAATATTGTAAACCCATCACAATGGTGATAAGTGTAAATTGTCGCTTTATGTTATAAAAGCAATTTGCGTGGGATTCGCTAGAGAAGCAACGTCAGCCGATGAAAGTCCATACTGATGGTTTGTTATCAAGTAGTTCCATAACGTAGATTAACATAATCTTGTTATTGTTTTAATGATTTTATAATTTTCAGTGATGGGCTAAGAAAGCGGCTCAAATCAAATTATGAATTGGCACATAATACATGAACTTATATGTAATCTATACTCAAAATAATATTATCCGAGGCCCTTTATAAGAAACTGTATTATCACAACATAAGTAAATTCTGACTGAGTAAAGAAATTGGATTTGTAAACTTTCATCCAACAGCGACTCAGTGCTCTTTATATTTTCTTCTAGAATGATAATCGCTGTCAAGGTTGATCAAGAAGTGGCTTATTTTTTATATGTAACATTGGTCTCACATATTTCTTTTTATATTCGATATTTTATTTTGATGCATTGTACCCTCTCCCCTTTTTCTTAACGATGGATGTCACTTCATACATGTCATGTAACATTAGAGTTGTATGATGTTAGGTTATTTAAGCGTCACATTTTTAGAGTAAAACAAATGCTATCTCTTGAGTTGGAATCATAAAATCCGACTTGTGTTTAAATTTTTTTTGGCTAACTCTTTTCTCAAGTTCGCTAGCGTTTTTGCATACCGCTTAGATCTTCAACTTCTTTTCAAACTAACATGTGTCATCACTACTACATAAATTGTCATTGTACACGAATTTGACAATTTTATATAAAAACCGTGTACCAAATAGGTATTTTTGGAAGCCCGAAATATCTGTGGAATTTCTACACGGATATTTATTAAAGAATCAATGTAGAAAGCCTTGAGAGAGCTACACGGACGTTTATTAGGAATTGTACATGGATTGTTGTTTAAATAACAGTGTAGAAAGTTTTGAGAAAGCTACACGGATATTTATTAAAGAACCGTGTAGAAAGATATAAATTGTACACGGATTGTTGTTTAAATAACAATGTAGAAAGCCTGAGAGAGCTACACGGATATTTATTAAAGAACCGTGTAGAAAGGTAGGAATTGTACAATGCACATTGTTTAAATAACAGTGTAAAAAGCCTTGAGAGAGCTACACAGATTTATACTTAAAAATCCTTGTAGAAAGGTTATTGTAGGGTTTTGGTTATATAAAATGCCTTCTCCTTCCAGCGCCGCCGTTTTAATCAATTAATACTCTCTCTCTATATTGAATGTTGGTATGATTTCTGCGCACAAGGAGGCCAGATATAAGATCTTTGAAGTTAATTTGTATTTCTCCTCTCTATCTTGCTAAGGTTAGTCATGTATATGTATATTTCTCTTTTCTTCCTCTAATTTTCTGTTACTTATTATTGCTTATTTAGGTCAATTATTAATTAATGCATGCACGCTTGATTTGTTAAGATAATGTAAATAATTCGTGTATTGTGGACCATTTTTTGAAAGTGAGAAGTAAAGAAAACGCCTAAGGTCTCCATCATCAGATCTGAGGAAAACCGTTGAAGATCAGTGCTAATGCTTCTACCTAAAGATGTCTGCACTTCAAAACTGTAATATTTAAATTACTTTGCTATTTTATTTTGGATTTAAGAATTATGGATTGCTTGTGTTTTTTAATTGCAAAACACATCATAAATTACTAAGACTATCATTTGGTATTAGAGTCATCATAAATTCATATAAGGTGCAATATTTTTTTTTTTATGAAATTGATTTTCAATGGTTCGTATAAAAGCTATACATATTCAACTAATTTTATATAATATTTTATTATAATTTTGGATGAAAATTTTAAAGGAGAATTTTTATTCCTTATTATATATGCACATATATGTTGATCAATGGATTCTTATTGGGGATGCAATATGTTGGAGACTTTTAACCAAGAAGCATTATGTCATGCATGGATCACATGGGAACTCATTTTTTGATATGTTTGATCTAATACGTCTTAGTTTGCATGAAATTGTGGTCCAAACTAGAGCATAACCAAGCGTGTTGGTAACATGAGCTTGATCACATGACTATTAAGTGGTAAGGATATAACTTCTATACAAATATTGTATTGGATCTTGAGGAGTATATATTATGTGGATCACATGGAATTGCATGTGTACAAATGACAATATGTATATATGTTGCACGAATTGAAATTTGTTAGTATTCTCTATGGTTTTATATGAATTCATATATAATAATCAGCTTAACGGAAGTTTATTGTATAAAAAAAATAAAATCACACCATGAACCATAGCAAACATTTGTATCACTATTATATGCTAAATTACTATAATTCTTCTCCTCCCACAACAAACTATAGCAATTGATATTTTCATATTGTGCTTACTTATACTTTTCATTTTATTAATAGCAATTGATATTTGCGAGTGTATTGCATCTATCTTTTCTTGTTACTAACTAATACCAAATTATATTTGTAGTATGGACCAAAGCAAAAGTGTTACACCAAGGAGCAGATTGATGATGTCAGATGTATGTGGGCAAGGTGGTTTCAATTTGAATTTTGTAATGCTAACTATGGATTTGTATAATTTTGTATAATTTAGTGTTCATGAATTATTTAGACAGTTGTATAGTTTTGAAATTTGGTGTTTAAATGACTTTCTCTATTTAATGTTTCTCTGTTTTGGAATTCTAATTTTAAATGACTAGCAAAACTGGAGGCTAGGCACACAAAAAAGACAATTCTACATGGATATTTAACTAAAGTCCATGTAGAAAAGTATTTAAACATAAAAAATAATATAAGAGAGCTATACGGCTATACGGATATTTAGCTAAAAGTCCGTGTAGAAATAGTAATCGTACACAGACTTTAGTTAAATGTTCATGTAGAAATAGTAATCGTACATAGACTTTTAGCTAAATATCTGTGTAGCTCGGTAAGGAATTATACACAACTGTTTATATAAAAAGTCCGTGTAGAAATAGTAATCGTACACGGATATTTAGATAAAAATCCATGTAGAAATAGTACTTGTACAGGGTTATTTATGTAATAATTCGTGTAGCTCGGTAATATTGGGAGCGACACTGGCAAGTGTTTGTACATGGTTGTTTATGTAATAATCCGTGTAGCTCTCTTATAATTATACACGGGCAAATATCCATGTATATTTATTCAAGGATTTCTACACCCTCACAGCGTACATGGCAGAAAATCCGTGTAGCTTCTTCATTTATGTCCGTGTGCAATGTCTTATTCTATAGTAGTGCATGTATCCTACTATCTCTAAAGTTAATTGGTTTGTGTAATTTGAACTTTTTTTCTTTCCTTTCTTTTTCTTTCTATTATTTTTTATTTTTAGTTCGATTGAATCCTACTCTAGCTAATATCGTATTGAATTTTGAGAGGAAAAGAATTAATTTTATGATTTATGATATTATTTCAATCTCTTCTTATACGGTCTCTATTTATGGACTGCATAATATAAAAAGCCATTAAAATATTTTCTAATTACATATTTATTTATATATGCTAATTAATGCTAATTGATCTCTAAATGATATATTATTAATGTAATTAGTTTCTAACTGATTATTTATCTTTAACAAGTTATATACTATTACTTTTCCGCTTAGACTGAATATACTGTGTTGGTTAAGTTTACCCGATTACACCATGTCAACAACACCCTTTGTTCGTGGATCCACGCCATATCTAATTCAAATAGAGGGTTTCATACCTCGTCTTTTTCATATCTCATCATATCTCATATTTATATCTTCATTTTCAAAATCTAAATTATCGATCCGAACCGTTCAACATAATATTTATACTAAAATATGTGATCGGCGTAAAAGCGCAACGCAAGT
This sequence comes from Carex pumila, assembly GCA_033356055.1. Lineage (NCBI taxonomy): Eukaryota > Viridiplantae > Streptophyta > Magnoliopsida > Poales > Cyperaceae > Carex > Carex pumila. Next base: position 1,032,371 of record JARJHM010000005.1, on the reverse strand, counting down.
TTCGGTACGCTCGGGAGCGTACCTTTTAAAACCGCGGTTACACCTTCCGATTAGGGTTGCAAGTGCACAACCCTATCGAGGAGTATAATCGGGTATCGATCCACAGGGACGGTTCCTTTATCTAGATATTTACTTATCTCGACTAAAGACTATAAGTGAGAAAGAGGGGGTTTTGGTGTTTAATTTTCCGAAAGAATCAACTCAAGCAATCACACAATGATATAGAATAGTAAATGTGCAAGAAAAGGTATAAACTGTGTTTTGATTTGGGATAAAAGGTGTTTCAAGGGTTTCAGACTTCATCTCTGATTTGCCTCTAGTGGTACGGCCCTTACCAAGTTGGTACGGCTAGGCCGCACCAACCTAGTCCGACCAAGCCGAGTGGGGCTTGGTCCGGGTAGGCCGCACCACTCTTGTAAGGGCCATACTGGTTTACCAGAACAGAGCTTACAAGTTCGAGTTGATGCATTTCTTGCTGGTACCTCGTATTAAACTCTTGATAAAGGTTCAATTGACCATACCTAAGGTTCCTAAACCTCAACTCTCGTTTTTTGGTTCAAGATCTAAGTTTTGGAATCAATTCTTCACCTTCTAGGGTTTCTAAACCTCAACTCTCGTGTTTTGGTCCAGATCCTCTAGTTGATTGATTGGAGATCTAAGGTAACCTCTAATCTGTCGATTAGAGGAGAATTCAACCTTTCGGCTTCAATTCGATCAAGTCTACCTAAAGGGATTGGTTTGGTTGAGAGAAGGCAATGGTCACATGACCTTGTTAGGGTTGATCTACCACTATAGGCACACCACATGCAATCACAGAAACACAAAGCAATCAAAACAAGCAAATTCACAATCAAATCAATCACAAGAGTTCATACAAGATCCAAATCAAGAAAAACAACACAAATCAAGAAAATCCATCTACAAACCCTAGAAACGAAAGTCTACTACTCACAAGTCATGGATCTGTCCAGAAATACAAGAAAAGAGATAGAGAAAGTCATGAAAGAACTAGATTGAAGATCGGGAATGGAGAAGGTGTAGATCCGTCGATTCTTGCCTCTTCCTCTTCCTTGATCTTCTCTCCTTGCTCCTTTGCTCTCTTTCTCTCTTTCACTGAGCTCTCAATCTGGAATGAAGTGGCCTCCCTCGAAAATGGAGAGATCCCTCGCTATATATAGCCTCTGCCAAGATTTGAATTCTGTCAGGCGGCACCTATGTACGGCCCGTACCAAGGTGGTACGGCTAGGCCGTACAAGATGGAAGGGAGGCTGGATCGGCTAAGCCTGGTAAGGGCCGTACCAAATCTGGTAAGGGCCGTACCAAGTCTGGTAAGGGCCGTACCAGAGAGTCCAAAAACGCCGTTTCTTCATGTATTTTGCTCCAATCCTTCAGAAAACAAACAAACTCTCAGCAGTACCAAATTCTAAGGATATATCAATGAAATGCACGTGATTTTGACAATTTAGAACGTGAATTTGGTACGAAATCAAGTCAAATATAGGCTAAATATGCGAGGTATCAATATGCATGGAGATGAAATTTTATATTTTTTAGAATTTTTTTATTATTTTTAAAGATAGGTACAAAATCATTTTTTTAACCATTAAAAAAATAGTGATTTTCTATCCATCTTAAAAATAGTAAAAAATTTCCAAAAATTATAATATTTCATCCCTAACCATATTTTAGTATATATATATATATATCATGTTGAACGGTTCGGATCGACAATTTAGACTTTGAAAATGAAGATATCTCCATTCTTATATTATGCATGTAATTGTCCTGATCAGCCAACGGTTGAGATTGAAAGATGAATTTTCGAATTGAATATCAACTCTCCAATCACATAATCTGTTTTCTTTTGATTATATACATCTATTTTATGTGTAGAAGTTTACATTTAGTTAAAAACATGCTTGCCATACAGACTGTTACATGACTTATCACATTAAAATTGAATAAATCTTTAGCAATTTATTTCCTTATTTTTCCTTACAGTTATCTTCTATTATTCAAATTATATTATTTCTTTATTTCTTCATTTCCTCTGTTCCATTTTCATGCCATCTATAAAAACTAATTAATCTGCGATGCCACTTTTTGTTAACTCTCAATGAAGGTTTTTACAATAATCAATTGTCAGTAATATATGTAGACTAACTTATATAGAAAGTTTTAGGTTTTTTACAATAATCAATTGTCATTAATATGGGTAGACTAACTTATATAGAAAGTTTTTTAAATACCAAAGAATTAACTCACATAATGAACAAAGATAGAAAAATACAATCCAATGTCTTTTATGAAATAATTAATAATACTACAATTTATCTAGAGAATAATCATTATAATGAATATAAATGAACATAAAAAATTAATAATAATAATATCACAAGGTATTCTTTATATGAAGTAATCCAGATGAGAGTTTCAATATAACAAATATAATGTCCAATTTGGGTTATAAATTTTCAAATATAAACAAAAAATAAAATTTTCTACAAAATGTCGTAGCATTATAGAGAATTTTTTATTTTTAGAAATTATTATTAAATAATATAAAAATATAGATTCAGTACGTGAATTTTTTTATGGCTTAGAAGGCACTAAGTGGGTAACTTGGATTTAAATTTTGGAATTGAGTTAGTAGTCTGGGTCCAAAGTTTAAGTTCGAACCACTAATTCGGGTTCAAAGTTTGAATCTAAACTACTAACTTGGTTCAAAAGTTTTAATTCAAACTACTAACTCATAACCTTCTAGACCATTGAAAATCTAACGTACTCAATCTATTTTCCTATATTATTTAATAATAATATTTAAAACCCAAAATTCTCTGGCAAAATTTTTGTGCTATAAAATGTTCAAATTTTACTTCTTCATTTATATTTGAAAATTTGTAATTCAAATTGCACATATAATTTATTGTATTGGAACTCTCTTATATATGACTTACTTTTTTTTTCATAAAAAAAATATCTTGTGGCAATTTGTTATAAATTTATTTTACTTGTGGTATCATAATATAAGAATGGAGATTTCATAAAGACAAACTAGATTTTTTTTCTATTTTTGTTGATCACGTGAGTCAATTTTTCTATGCTTAGAAATATTAATGACGGATCAAGTATTTAATTATTGTGAAAAAACACTACTAAGATATCCAAAACGTGATAGATAAGGATTGGTTAGTTTTCATAGATGGCAGAAAAATTCTGCCAATCAATGGGCAAAGGATTTGATTCCTTCATTTCTCCTTTTCCTCTATAGTTTCGACATTGAAAATAGAAACAATCATATATTTCCATATTTTGTTTAGGGCTATTGTATTTTTGTGAATAGATGAATAACAAATCTTGTGCTGACAAAAGGAATAAATCTTTCTGACCTGAAAAGAAATGAAGAATATCTAGAACTTTCGTGTAGAGAAATGATATGCAGAGAAATTTATTGTTAAAATAATTTTTATCAACAATATATATGTAGAGAAACTACTTATTTGAATCATTTAATTATATTTTTTTCAAATTTGTTTCTTTACATATCATCTCCTCTAAATTGTTTAATGACTGCTTGTGGAGTAAATTAGATATTAAATCGCAATGATATTTAAAAAAAAAATCATGTTATATTTGATCATACTATAGTATTACCGCCTCTTTCAAATTGGGCTGTTCTTTACAATGAGATATGAAAGACAATAGGTATTGGAACCGCCTCTTTCAAATAATAGGTTTTAGCCATCCTTCCAATGATTCACCTCCTAACATGACATTATTATGAAAAACAGCCCAATTGTTGTCTTTGAAGTTGTGAATTTTTTCGACTGTTAGTATTTAGTAAAAATAGAATTCAGAATGAAAAGAAACAAAAGAATCCCACAGCTCGACATGCAAAATGTTCAAACTTTTCATCATTATCTTTGTAACAACGTGAAGTACTAGCTAGCAAAATTTCTTATTCGATTAAAAGCCTTCTAGGAGGCCAGCAATTTTTTGCCCTATTCTCAACTATATTGATTGAGAGGAACATATATATATATCAAATTTAGGCACACCATATTCAAAAGTAAAATCCCCTAATACAAATTATCAGTCAAAGCTGGTAACGCAGTAAATTAAAATGTTTAATTAGATTCCTACAAGTAATGAATAGTCTACATCTCCACTTGAGTCCCAATCGATTGTTTTTTCCTCAAAGGCAATACTAGATTGTGACGGAATCCTGTTACCTGACAGTCTACGCATCATTGCGAGACCAGAAAGAAAAAGGAAAGACAGAACTAAAATAAGCAAAATTCCTGCAAACCATCAATTAACAAAAGTATCCACACATAAAAGATTACTCTAAAGCATATCTTACAAGCTATACATGACAAATCAATTCAAACATAATTTTGTACTTTTGATTCAAACATAATTTGTACTTTTGGAGGTACTATGTCTGAAACAACCTTTACTGTCGCCCATAAACCAAATAATAATTTTTCTACCACAAAAGAATTCCCCTGAATGGTTTTCAAAAAATTTGGAAATTTCATGTCTGTATTTAAATGGCTAAAATTTTACACAAAATCCTGCAAATGAAAATATGTCAAGGATACTCCACAAAAATATTGGGAGAATTGTATTTGTGGCCAATCCTCACAAAAATAAGAAAAGAGGGGGCATTTGAAATGCTACTCTTTTGCATTAAATAACTGTGATGATTACAAGTTCAGAAGGACTAACATGCATAAATTTATTCTGAATCCAACAGATGATCCTAAAAAAATGTTTTAAGATTTGATATTGTTCAAAGTACAATAGAACGAAGAGAAAAAATACCTTCCACAACTTTATAGAAAGATGACCACCACCTCTCAGCTGGGACCTGATTCTGATTCAAAGTATCCTCTATCTCGCTATCATGCTTTCCTTGTAGAACATTCTGAAGAGTATTCACAGCATCCTTTCTTTTGTTGAGAATGTTGGCATCATCAATGATTTCCAACTTTTGAAGGTCATTTTGCAAAGAAGTGAGACTCATGGCAAGTGTGTACTGGGCTGCTGCGGCCCACCTTGTGGTTGCCAGCCATTGCCTCTGCCCGTCTTATTGCTTTGTTTCCTCCCTTTTCGATCTCTCCTCTTCACTGCCAAATACTAGCCCCTGATTTTTTTTTTTGTTTAGTAAGGGTTAATTTGCTTTTATGTGAATGTCTTTTAAAAAGGTAATAAAAAGTTTTTAGAAGCAAAAGGGGGAATACCCTTAAATATTCAGCATTGCTGGCACCAGTACTCTGCACCATCTTTGAGAAAGCACTTTCTTGAGTGCACAACAGACTCTCAGGTGTGTCGAACTCCAGTATCTACAAGTTCAATATGAAATAAATAATAGACCAAAACTTTTTTTTCTTTTAAATTAACATTCTGGTCCTTGTATGTGGTACTAAATTGATGCTAATTAGCAGCAATGGGTATATACCCAATTTCACCTTAATTGATATTCCCCATTTCAACATTATAAAGAAATAAACTTAGTTGCAAATAAATACATTTCACTTTATTTCTTCATCTTTCAGAATAATTTAATATGTGCCTCCAAAAAATATCAAAACACCATGCCTACCCAGGCAAGAAATATATCTCCTACCCCTCCCCCAACACACACACACAAAGAAAGAGACGGCCAATATCCAATATCAGTTACTTCCTTAAGGTCACAATGATTCAAGTGGGCTCATAGACATTTTATTATCTTTTGTCATACAAGTTGAACCTGACCCAACTCATCAGCAGGTCGAGATGATCTAATCTGCAACCTGTAGTGAGTCAGAACATGTTGAACCAGGATCAAACCCAAATAACCTATTGGGGACAGTCTCAGGCGGGTCGGATTACCTGTTAAGTCAGGTTGAAAAAGCCAGCCTATCCTTCATGATTTCTTTGCTTCAATTCATATGGACAGTATGTGTTATCTCAAAAAGAGAGAAAGTCATTCTACCTTGCCAGTACTCAGAAGGAGGAGGCGGTCACAATCTATAACAGTGTTCAAGCGGTGTGCAATAATTAACATAGTGCAGGACTTGAACTCTTCTCTGATTGTCTTCTGAATCAGAGCATCAGTTCTGACATCAACAGCTGCAGTTGCTTCATCAAGCACTAGTATTTTTGCTCGACGTAACAATGCACGTGCCAGACTGAGCAACTGCCTCTGGCCCACACTGAAATTCTCTCCCGCCTCAGAAACCTATATGTTGCACCATGTAATATTGTGCTCAATAACTAGGTCATGGTACTTTGTGATTTTGTCATCATACAGCTAAATAAGGTTCTGGTTTACAAGAAGTACACCAAATATTGTATCTTAGTTGCAACAATACCCAATATTGCACCATCAAACTAGTATGATGGAGATAGTAGATCAAATGTAGACAATTTAACCCTATTAATTTCCTACTGAAGGCCCTTCCCTTCCAGTTCAAGCACAAACCAAACAGATAAAACTAATAAATATTGAGCTAGTTATTATAATTCAAGTTTTGGTGAAAGTCATGGACCAAAAAGCACAGAAAATATTGGTTGTCCCTTGCAAGTACAGTGAATATTAGGGGTACTTCACACAATAATTTTCCTTTCATGTAATGGAAGTTCTTTTATTAAAAAATGAAGGACCTCAGCATCAAGCCCTAGAGGATTCCTCCTAATAGCATCCTTCAGATGTGCTCTCTCAAGGGACTCCCAAAGATCTGCATCATTATGCTCCCCAAATGGGTCCAAATTAAACCGCACTGATCCTGCAGATAGTTGTCATAGTACTGTACATTAAGCCTTGATTATTCAAATTGTAAACAATATTAGAATATTAAGAAGTAGCATCTAAGCGATAAACCCGAAAAGAGGGAACAATTGAATATACCAGACCTGAAAACAGAACCGGAGATTGCGGTATGATACCCAACACCTTCCTCAGATCCCAGAGGCCAAATTTGGAGATATCACAATCATCTATGAAAATTGTCCCCTTCTCAAGCTCCACAATTCTGAAAAGTGCATTGAGCATGCTGGACTTTCCCGCACCAGTGCGCCCCACAATCCCGACCTTCTCACTCCCTTCAATTCTAAAACTAATACCGTGCAAAACTGGAGGCAACTCTGGGCGGTACCTCAACCATACCTCCTTAAACTCGATTACCCCAGCTGATGGCCAACCTGGCGGAGGCCTTTGCCCTTCTATGACAGGTGGGGCCTCAGGGGCCACATCAATGTAATTCCCAACTCGCTCCACTGCATTCAAGCTGTTCTCGGCCAGACTCGCCAGCCGCAAAACTGCAGTGAGAAGGTTGGTAATATTCAAGGCATATGTAAGTAGAAGACCCATGGTAGAGGCAAAAGCTTTTTGGTTCTCTAAATTTTGGTTTTGCAAGACTGCAAATGTTGCGGTGAACCAGATCATGATGCCACCTAAGGTTTCAAGCCGGATAGCCAGCCATCTATTCGCACTCATATTGACTAAGGTGAAACGAACATTGTTGTCCATTGATTGGCCATTGATGGCAGCCATTCGGTCATATGCCTTGTATGCACGAATTGTGGAGAGACCATTTAGGGCCTCGCCAAATTGAGCATAGACAGGCGATCGAGTTATGGAGTTCAGTCGTTTTACCTCCCGTGCAGTAGTCTGACAAACAAAGCATGCAAAGAATGGGCCGGTGAGAATTGATCAAATTTTCGAAAAAAAAACATCTCCAATATTCTATATACAGAGCTCATATTCATATAAGAAAAGATAAAAAATTTGATGGGGTCTTTTTTTGCTGTTGTTCTTATTTCCAACTCCAATCATGTCATTAACTAAGAATCATCAATTAAGGCACCTCATAGAAATAGATCAAATTGAATTTAAGAAACCAAACAGCTACAGAAAATAGTGAATTTCTGCTATTACACCAAAAAACACTAGCACCAATGTTTTAAATTTTATATCACCAACCGAACACAATGTTAGGGTGCTATTTCAATAAACATATTCTGTAAACAGTAAAATAAGAGGACTTTATTTGAAATCAAGAAAAGAAACAAAATCAATTAGCAAAAAAGCAGATGAAGTTGTATTTATCTGTAGGGATACCTGGTAATAGAGATAAGCAGCGTAAAACAAAATCAAGAGGGGCATAATGGCCCAGAGAGACATGGTGCTGACAATTCCAATAAGAACAAAAGTTGAGAGAAGCTGAGACACTTGCGCCAAGAACATGTTCACAGATACTGCCACATTTCGGTCAATGTCGCCTAGATCTTTGGCGAACCTGTTTATTATCCTTCCTAGTGGGTTTGTGTGGAAAAATACCATTGGTGCCCTTAATATTGAACTTAGCATGGCATCATGTAACCTCTTAGCAGCTCGTAGACTTGAGACAATGAGCCAGTATGAGTTTGAAAGAGTCACTATTACCTGTTACATAAAAAAGAGATAAGAAAGAAGTACACATGTTGGACAGTGTTTTTCCTGAATCATCCAATAAATTGATGCTTTCAAAAGAGTTTTAAGGAAATTTGGGAAAAAGAATGAGCAACTACATCTACAAAAAATTAAAATGAACCTTTCTAAAACTTGTACTATATCCAAGATAATATTTGAAAATAAAGATAACCCTACTCAAAGTTTTCCCTGTAAGCTTGCGGGCTAGAAGAGTGAGTTTCAGCACAAAAATAATTTTCCATGTGACCGTAACAAATAATAGATACTAAAACGTGGAAGAAACAACAAAGTTGTACAAAAACAAAATAATGTTAATAAAAGAGTGCAGAAAACAAATCTACCTGACAGAAAGAAATTATTGCATAGATAAGATTGTAAAAGCCAGGACTGTGATCCTTTGGCCCACTTTGATCAGTCCAAACACTCAACCAAGTGCTACTTGACATGCGGAGTATTTCAGTTAATGCGTAACAGAACAATAGTATTAGCACCACCCACAAGCCTCCCAAGGCATTCTTGTACCTAAATAAGCATCAATAAAATGTCAACAGCTATTCGTTGATGCATCAAGCACTACAAAGTTAAGATTTTTTATCTGTGATTATATATTAGGTTGCTTGCATTCCTTTAATTTGCACTTACAATTCTTAATTTTGTCAGTAATAAAATAGGTAATAATGAAATTGAGAATAAGGTTCTCAATTCTTTGTTGCTGAAAGCTCTGCTGCAGGACCAAGTAGGTACCTTCATTCATCTTAAGCACCAGACATTCCTGGATGTTAAATCATCCAATAAGGTGCAAACAAAATAACCTTACCTTGAAAGAACCTTTGCACTGACAACACCAGTTTCTCTCTCCTCCTGCTTAATCAGCACTGACTTCCCTTCCTTACCCTTACCAACCTTATCAGCAACAGTTCCATTCTCTATAGCAACTGCATCTCCATTTAGTTTGGTTCCCTCTGTACCATTTTTATCTCCCTCTTTATCATCTTCCTGTTGTTCTTCCATTTTACCCGCATTTTCCATTAACTTTTTGAATAACTCACCAGTATCACTCAGCTCCTCAAATGTACCTTCTTCTTTCACCACACCATCATGTACCAATATTATTCTATCTACATATGGCAGAAAATGAAGCTGGTTCGTGACTAGCACTCTAGTTTTGTTTCTAAGCTGATCTTTGATGCACTTGTCAAAAACCTAAGATATATAATAGTTTCTATCAGTTAGCAAGGTCCAAATAATATCATTTTTTTTACTATTTGTGCATGTCTTTTCATGTTTCATTGGGTTGATTTTACTTTCTTTAAATTTCCGTAGCTATATTAGGTCTACATCAGTTTGCACATTGTAACAATAGCTATAGTCCCCAAACAACCATAAACTACCTAATTATTTCTTTTGGATTTGCTTGAGGTTTCTATTAAATTAATTTAAGTCTACTGAGCTTTTATGGCTGAATCAGATTCATCCAACAACTCAACCAAAGATTCTGGTAAATTTTTGTGCCGGACATTTTAACATTGTAGCAGCACCAGTACTCCAAGTCTACAACATTAGATTGCATATTCAATCTTACCATCATAACTATCATATATAAGAAATTATTACCTGGCGACCAACATGAGCATCTAGAGCACTCAATGGGTCGTCAAAAACATACACATCTGAATCTGAATACACGGCTCTTGCCATAGAAACTCTCTGCTTCTGGCCCCCACTTATATTAACCCCTCTTTCCCCTATCTCTGTCAGATCACCTCCCTGCTCACCAAGATAATATAAAATCAATACACAATAAGCTTAGGCAATAAATACACAACTCATTAGGAAGAATAACTTTGCCCACTTACAGGGAGTTGCTCCAGATCATGTTGCAGTGAGGTCACCTCAATAGGTTTCTCGTACTTCATGGGATCAAAAGAGGATCCAAACAAAATGTTGTCACGTACCTATGGGTAATAAAATATATATATTAAAAAAATAATGTTAATTATAACAATGTGAAAAAAAAAAATTAGAAAAGACTAACATAAAGGAAATATTCTTATGGAATAACATGGACAAACATTTAAAAATAAGTAAACAAATAAATTAATTAGTTAATATCAACAATATGTCGTCGCTGCCACTCCTTTACCATAATCATTCAAGCAAAAAAAAAGGCTAAGCAAATTATGAATGCCAAATCGTCACTTCTGACAACTGTTTGACAAACTTTAGCTCTCGTTCTATTGATTATTCAATACCATATATGATTGTTCTTTCCTAAATTACTTGTTTTATTAGCGTAACTTGCCGAGAAACCAATTAACTCTATCACGGCCAATTGAATCCTGACTCAAAGCAAAAGTAAATAAAAAAGGCTACAGAATAGTTCTTACAGTGGCGTTAAAGATCCAAGAAATCTGAGGAACATATGCAACAGAGCCACGAACAACCACTGACGTGTTGGACCCAGCCACAGCTGGTAACTCGCCTAGCATTGCTGAAACAAGAGATGTCTTTCCTTCACCTGTATTTCCCACCACTGCCACTAGGCTACCAACTGGTATATCCAGATTCACATTTGACAGAGTTGGTCTTTCCGCCTGTTAATTTCCAATATGGTTGCACTTAATTTATTTGTTCATTTTTACCGAATTTATAAGTCTGCGGTAGATACAACTGATATGTTTCTATAATTGCAAGAAACATCCAACACAGTCAGGGTAATATGCAAATATATCCAACCATTAAAATTAAGGACAAGCCAACTGCTATCTCCAACTTCAATTAAGCCAAATCACTTTGAAACCATTTCATGCGAAGTTGCAAACTCAACATGAAAAATACTATTTTTTGTCCCAGTTTAAGGTTAGAGAAGAAGATCAGGCGCGTAGGTTAGGGCAAGCTTCAAAATCTAATGGCTTACCTTTCCATCACCTAATCAAATAAATGGTTCCTATAGCAACTGACAAATTACACTGCTTGTTTCAAAACAATTGGTCAGGTTTTGAATATGGAAAAACATTGCAAATAATTTGGAAAAAAAAAGAAACAAGTCTGTCGAGCAATAATTTTAATCATACGTTAGATTCCCATGCGAAGAAGCCATCTTTTATTGAGATAGCAGGAAGCACAGGATCAAGAGGTGGATTGGGCAAAAGTAATCTCTCTTCAGTCAAGAACAGATCCTCTAGACGTTTCAATGACACATTGGCATTGACAACCTTCACAATAACAAATTACAGAAAGAGTCTTTATAGTTAGAAAAAGTAGGGCTACAATTAGGAACATATTCATTTTAACTTCATGTTTACGTTTGCCAAGTCAAGCTATCAAAACCATTGAAAAATTCTGAAATATCACCTGCAATCCCCTAATAATACCAAAAAAATCCCTTTATCCCCTCCTCCACTACTTAAAGATATCCAAATGATCTCCCTTTGTTTATATCCACATAAAAATGAGGAAGAAAAGCCGGATGATTTGACTCTATGAAGAGAAGAGAAGTGGAGTATATGTGATATTCCAATGTTCTAACTAGATTAACTGTGATTGTTCTTTTGTTCAAGGGATATGCCTGATGTTTTGATCTTTTACAGGGAAAGAGCTGGCATCATTCTGAAATATAGTGTACCTGAGTGATTAAATTGGGAAGCATGAAAAGAGGGAACCTCAGCACAGCAAAGAGAGAGAGAGAAGTGAAAGCCTTAGCAGGTGTAAGATATCCCCCAAGCAGAGTATACACGCCGAATGATACAACCGTTACTAAAACCGGTATGCTGTTCAATATAAAGCTATTCAACTGAAACAAAAATAAAATAAAAGAATAGCACTAGTTAGTATGTGTAATTATATGGCTCTACAGGCATCATAGAGGTTTTAAACTCACCCAACTACTTCATTACCTTTTATTATATAACATTATTGTGTGCATGTGCATCTGCTGCTGCTGCTGGTTTGTGGGGGTGTGTGTGAGGGGGGGGAGTGGAGGGACTTACAGCAGCAAGTAGCTGAGCCTTACGAAACCAAGAGAGTTGATCATCACGAATTCCTTGCACCTTAGACTGAAAGCTTTGTTCCCATGCATAGCACCTGAGGCAACACATCATTTCTTTTAGAAAAAGGGACATTTAACATGATAAAATAATATATATGCATGTATGAGAAATATATACATACTTCACACTGTCCATGGCAGCCAATACTTCATTCATGAGGCCAATACGCTTATCGGTACGCTGTAACCCTTCCTTTGTTAGCTTTTTCATTCGGCTTATCACAAGTGTCTGTTCAAGTAAGCACAAGCTGTGATATTTGAAACAGAAGTTAAGCTAGATGTTACAAACAGGAAATATACCTGAATAGGAAAGAGAAGGACGAGCATCAATGCACCGACAAGAGAAGCAACACCTAATTGTGAGTAGAGGAGCACCACTGCGATGATAATCCGAAAAGGAGCCGACCACAAGCTATGCAGTTGCTGGCATATTTGCTAAAACATAAAACAAACAATAGAACTTGTTAATAACTTACATGATTACTGGTTCACTATCAAGTTGACACAGATACTTGAAAGAAGACAATGTCCATGTGCATATTTGCAACCAAAATCCTTGAGCTGCTAGCACAATCATGAACATCTATGCATCAAAGAACTACCTGAAGTGCTTCAGCATCAGTTGTCATCAAGTTGGTTATCTTCCCAGATGCAAATTTACGGTGACTTTCATGGGTTAATCTCAGAGATTTACGAAAAACAGCAGCCACCTGTCATATCATCATACCAATAAATTGATTAGGGTTTTACCTTTGATTTAAATGAGATGTGCTCTTGTAAGCTGAAACTCAACAACTTTTGGCTTCAGTTATAATAGTTAAGAGGAAATTTGATTCCCTGGTTAAGAATACATTAGTGCAATTAAGCCAGTTCTTCGTTTGACTTGACCTTAACTTTTATGGTTGGATGTTTATTGTGAAGAACCCAAAAATGTTGGAGTGAATTTCACAAGGTACAAATAGAGGGTGTTAATTGTAAAGATCTCTTGATACACTTGATAAAGTCAAAGGTCCATACCAAGGTGGCCCTGAGCCTGAAACCAGTACGCATCACATTCTGAAAGTATTGTGCTTCACACAGAACTCCAAGCGCCTGTTATATGGAGTACATCAAGAGGAATAAAAAAAAATTAAAAGTTAACATGTTCGTAGTCTTTCATTATAATATATAAAATTTTAGAAGTTAAATGTTTGTACCACTCCAGCAAAGATGGAGAAGGCAAAGATGTAACCGTGCCAAACTGGATCATCTCTTTGCATAGACTACAGTGGAAGCATGAAAGCATTTCTTAAATGACAACAAAAACACATGTATGTTAGGCAAAAGATAAGGGAAATTATTCATAAATTACATACAGCTAAGAGGAGGTTCAATATCACAGGTCCGACAAACTGAGAAGCATCATAGCCGATCTAGAAAAAAAAAAGCAGAAGTAATCAATAGCCAACTACAGACAGTGTGATTCTATTCTTCCTTAAATGGGTCATAACATTTTAACCATCAAGTACACTGACATAGTTTAATTAGAAATTTTGAACTGTACCTTGAAAAGTCCCCCAAGCCAGAATCTGCAAAGTAAGGAAACATTTAAATTAAAAAAGTTACTTCTCAATTCATGAACACAATTTTTTTTTAAACAACAACAAAGAGAAATTGAAATTACCGTCCACCAAGGCTACGATTAAGTGCCCTTAAAAGCCAAGGTTTAGGTTTCTGTGTTTCTTCAATCCAGCACAGTTGAAATCTGAAAGAATGTGAGAGATATTCAATGTAAGAAGGATTGTTGGAAACAAATAATGAAGATATAATGTAACAATAATGTACCTGGTATACAATGTCTCTGTTTGATCCCATGTGTCCAGTTTCCACACATCCTTCTCTGTAATGGGTCGTTTGTACCCTTGTTGCATTAGAGGCGTCATCCATGAAAAAAATATCTCTGTGCAAAATTAAAAAAAAAATATGTAAGTGACATAGCAATCCATTATATGCCACTTCGTATTGTAATCCCTACTGACACCGCAAATTTTGAATTTTGTATGCAAAATCTTAGGAAAATGTTATCAAGGAAGAAAAATCTTCACCAACATAAAAGCCTCAACAGCAAAAAAATAATATATATTTGGATAACTTACTGGAGAAAATGCTAGCATGCCTCTCGGGACATATGTTTTCTCCACTTGCAAGAGGCTCATATTCTGTGTCGTCAGAAAGTGCCTCATTCCTAAGAAGCGTGTAACCAACATATGCTTCCAAACTAGGCAAATGTCCCAGTAATAAAATCCCAAAAAGAAACTGCAGAATTAATGAAAACAATATTTACTCAGTAATAATAATTTTTTTTTTTTTGAAAGATGTGGCATAGCCACCGATTTCCATTAAAATGAAAATCACAAATTTACACATTGTTACTGCTGATACCTCCATTGGTACCAGCTGCCACAAACCAAAACAAAAGTATAATACATACCTACAAAAGAGATTACCTACCAAATCAACACAATATAACCTAGAGCTATGGCAAATCACAAAACAACCAAAACCTACAAATATAATCTGCAGCAAACAACAGTAAAGTAAAATGCAATTACACCCCTACAGTATCCAAATTCAACCACGGCACCATCTGCAGGAGATCTTTTCTACTTAACCCTTGAAACCAGAAAAAATTATCGTGTTCCCTACAGGAACATAGAATAGCGAACAAATGCCCCTCCACTGTAAGTTATGTTTGTGGAGGGAAAAATGAGGAAAGATTTTGATATCTTTAAGTGGCTGCCGTCTGCCGATAAAAGACACATCTTCATGCTTTGTAAGGCTAAAAGGGATATTTGTGGTTCTGTAGGGATTAGTTGCAACTTTTACTTATCTGAAGCACTGTTGATATCATATGAAAAACTATTTATTTAGCAAAAGAATAAATGCCACCTTGCATGCTAACTCAGCAACATAGAGATAAAGGCTCATTCTGCAAAAGAACAGAGAAATCAAAAATGTAATTTTACTAAGCTGTGAAAATTGTAGAAAATAAGAAAAATAAACTTGTATATTACAGATTTCCTTTTTCAAGTACTGGCTCAAGTTCATATTGTTTTGTTACTAACTGGATGTTCTTTATAACTGTCAGTAAACATATTTTTTTGGGAATTATTTTAACTTGATAGTTACCAAGTACTATAAGTGTTTGCTGTGAAGATGCAAAATAGTACAAAAGACCAGAGAGTCTGAGAAAGTGTTGTACTAACGGTGAAAGGTAGTCTCTGACAGCAAAGACAAGATTGAATACAGTAATTTCTCCAATCAAAACATAGATCATCACAAACCGAATGTACCACCTAAATTCCCGTATGTATATCTTTGTTTCTGCTATAAGCATGACAAGCACACAACTCCAGGCTGCAGCTTCAACGACTACTGTCAGAACCTATGAAGGTGAATAGTAAATTCAGATGAGAAAGCTCTTTTCAAAAACATATATTATACAACAAATTGTAATTAGATTAATACCGGAAATCTGAGAACCATATATTAAAATGTACCAGCTTCAAGTTTGGTAAGCCTGGTATGATACAGTTATGATACCAGCCTAATGAAACTTCATTTTGGTTTTCTATTATGTGCGCCGGAGAAACAAGAAATGTATCAAAATTACAAAAATACAAATAAATAATGAGCAAATTATTGGGCATGGACTTGCATGGTACAGTCTCAGGATTTAGCTCAACAAATTCATTACAAACATCAGATATTTGTATCTGGAAACAAAAAGACCAGTAAATAGCATCACCCCTAATGTAATATCATGACAACAAAAAAGTAAAGCAAAAAAGATGTCCTACAAAAAGCAAGGAATTGTAACTCAGTAAAACTTTTAATAGGCAACTAACCTCAAAGGGTGCGAGACTTGACTGTCCATCCAGATTCACAATTGAATAACCCATTATGACCCGAAAGAGTGGTTCAGCCACACAAAAGGCTGTGAAGATCATGAGAACATAGCTGTAAAACTTTGATTTCATACTATATCTTTGCACCGTGAGATCCTTTGTGATTCGCCAAGTCCGGTAGAAGCAAACACCAAACAGTGCTAAATGAGAAATGCCCAAGATCACTGTCTGCATGCCACATGGTGTGTACATGCCAAATGCACTCTCTACAGCTTGAGACCATACACCACCTTGCACCGGCTGACAGTACCAGTCTAACGGATCGAAACCCATCTTTGGCACCGAATTAAGTTATCAATTGCTTTGACTTGGATCCCTTTATGGTCTGAGCTTAATTAAAAAACCTGTATCAATTGAATGCACAGATTTTTTATTTTATTGAACAAAGATGTTTTTCCAAAATCTTGTGTGAACTGATAAGTTTAAATGGTTGCTTCTGCTGTTCTTCTCTGATTTACTATGCAGTTCTTATTAAAGAGAAACGGAAAGGTTCTGGGTCAGGTAAAAAGGGTACCATTTTGCAGTATTGCATTTATTAGAAAAGTACAGATTTTAATATACCCTTGGTGGGATCAGATGCTGAATTTTGTTTTTTTTTACCTCATGATTTCGAGTGATGAGTTAAAAATCATGAACTTGGAAAAGACAAAACTGAAAACCACATATGCGAGTAGAAACTGATTAAGTTTGCAAATGGAGCGAACTTATTCTTTGAAAAAGCAAACAACCTTTTCCCGGATCAAAATTTTAAAACATTATCCGCTTGAGTAGAACAAATCAGAGCCACCCAAATAAAATTTACAAAACCAAATTAAACTTACCTTAAATCAGAAATCCAAATAAAACTCTCTTTCAATCCTCTCAAGTGAACATTCCATCTTATAGAGACGCAACGAGAGAAGCGAGAGAGACCACCCCTTAGCTCGGGAAGAAAAGGAGAGGAGAATATATAGACACAAGCACACCCGAGTCACCAAAGTCTCCATCCTCTGGGTCTGCGGTCAGAATGGATCATATGTATATGTGTATATGTATACAGGGTCTGTCTAAATTGCTGCTGGCAGCATTTCAGCAGAGGGGCTGCCGGGGTTATATTTAGCCGTGTGATGTTCAAACGACAAATCCAAACCGTTAGATGTTTAATCTATATTATAATCTACTTGGAGACCAAATTTTACATTTTTTTGAATTTTTTTACTATATATTAAGCTGGTTTGAAAACCGCTGATTTCAGTATATTTTTGTAGCATTGAAATCAGCGGTTTTCAAACCAGCTTAATATATAGTAAAAAAATTCCAAAAAATATAAAATTTGGTCTCCAAGTAGATTATACTATAGATTAAACATCTAATGGTTTGAATTTGTTGTTTGGACATCATAAAATAGAAAAATGGGTGGCAGCACCGCCGGCAGAAATGCTGCTGGCAGCAAATTAGCCACAGCCTATGTATATATGTATATATTATACATATATTATGAAAACCATAAAAAGAGAACAAGATCAACAAGTTGTCAGAGCTTAAAATTTTTTTTAATAAAGACCAAGTCCTTAATTAGTGTTATATTTAGACTTGTGATATACAACTCACAAATAAAATCAAAGTTATAAAGAGTTACGACATCACTTCATAAATATATCAAATGTCTTATTTTTTGGCATACACTCTAAACAATAAAATTTTTTCTTCACAAAATTATTTAAATCAAAATACTAAGATCTCTCAAAAAACAGAGAGAGGACCGCCCATGGGGGGTAGTCTGCTAGTGGTGTGACCCGCCCGTGGGGGCGGGGGGTGGTCTGGTGGGTTTTTGGGCCGCCCGTGGGCCTGGCGGTCGGGGCAGTTTTGAAAAAAAAACAGATGACAGGGGTTTTTTTAAAATTAACTTTTTTTGGAGGGTATTAATAAAAATGGCCGCAATCTTTGGTTCAACGGGAGAAAAAAACAATTAGTTGGGATGCCATCGCCATGCCAATCTTTGACTCCATAGAAAAAAAAAATTACATGAGACGCCATATGCTATATCAATCCCCAAAAAAAAACCAAAAAAAAAAAAAAGGGACGCCATAAGCCATGCGGACCAACAAAAAGAAAAAATAAGAAAGTAGGACACCATGGTATATTATGACTACTACCGCAGCTCATAAAAGATGCAGAGAAATCTATTTCTCTAAGCTCATTTCATTATCATTTTCGAAAACGGACGGAGCTTTGAGATCTTTCAGGTAATAATTTTTTAGTTAGTTTATTTATAATATTTCTGAACTTATTTATTGTTGTAAACAAAAAATATTTACATTTTGTAATTAATATCCATTGTGTAGGTTTTTTTTTTTTTTTTTGGAAACAATCAATTATGGTTTTAGTAAATGTGTTTATCCGTGGTAAACTCAATACGGTTCGAGGGGCGCGGAATATAGTATTAGCCATCAGTATTCATTTCGTGCGACTATTGAACAAAATTTTGATGATTTGAAAGGTATGATTTATCATCATTTTGGATATTCTGAGAGTGAATACAATCTAATAATTTATGCTCGATGTAATGTTGGTACGCCAACCGGTCGTTATTATGAGGTTGTGGAACTTATTTGCAATGAAGGTTGGATGATCATTTTTTAGCAATTAATGAATTCTGGAAAAGAATATCGTGTCATTGATTTTTTTTTCATTGAGTTTGTTCCAATCGTGGGCATAACACAACTCCAATTGTACTTTGATAGTGTGGTACCTGAGACGCAACCAGAACCTCATCAGTCCCGATATTGTGATCCACATGCGGATTCCAGTCGGGTCCAACCCCATCAGAGAGAACACACACTGCCCAAAATATTTATTCTTAACCGTATCCCAATATGAATGAGTTTTCACCAACTGTCCAAGCAGAGGTGAATTGGACACAATACGATAATCATAACAGTACACCTTATATGCCGACTTTTGTTGATCATTATTCTGATGACGACGACTTGCCACAAAGTGATGATGAAAATGATCCAGACTATT
Source organism: Carex pumila (assembly GCA_033356055.1). Classification (NCBI taxonomy): domain Eukaryota; kingdom Viridiplantae; phylum Streptophyta; class Magnoliopsida; order Poales; family Cyperaceae; genus Carex; species Carex pumila. The sequence goes on along the minus strand of JARJHM010000005.1, from coordinate 1,012,909 downwards.
GTAATGATGATGAGTATGATGGAAATGATTTTGAAGATGATGTCTTGTTAGAGTCCCAAACACCTGCTGTGCAGACTTAGTATTTTCCCCATTTCTAGTCGTAGTGACCGTCACCCTGTAGCGAGTTTCAATGACACATCAAGATTTTGGAAAGCTGATGTAAGTTTTTTCAGTACAACCCCACGTTTTGATGATCAATCTCTTGCAGTGGAGCAAGTATTCCCATCAAAAATTGTTATGAATAAAACTATAAAGGAGTTCCACATACGCAAGAATATTGAAGTCTTTTGGAAAGAAAGTAGCAAAACCAAAATTGTGGTCGAGTGCAAAGACACCGGGTGCAATTGGCGATTGTATGCCACGTCTTTTTATTTTGGAGCTCGGTGGACAATTAAAACATTAAATACACCGCATACATATTGTGCCCTGACTAATCGTACTGATCATGCACAATTAATAGCAACAGTGATTGCCAATGTTATAAGGGATGGTATTAGAGAAGATATTATAAAAAAACATTAGTGACATCAAATCGATAGTTCGTACTCATTTCAAAGGAATTGTTCCCAAATATAACAGGTTATGGCGTGGCCGAGAGCTGACAATTGAACAAATGTTTGGTAGTTGATAAGCCAAAATTGTATCTATTTAAGCCTAGGGTTAGGTATGTAAATTAAGCCAAGTTATGGTTAAATTAGTTTAAATTAGGTTTAATTAGGTTAGAAATGTCCAAAAGTTCAAGTTACTGCCCTAGTTATGTTTGTTTTACAGGTAATCAAGTGTTTGGACCTTAACGAAGTAAAACGGGTGAGTTAGCACGAAGAAATGAGCTTCTGCCAACATTTATTGCAGCCCGAAATGGAGTTATTGCGGCCCGCAACCAAACAAGTCAGAGCCTCTTCATTACAGCACAGTTATTGCGACCCGCAACGCACTGTAGCAGTCAGCCAAAAATAGAGTCTGAACTTAAAACGGCCATAACTTTTGACTCGTAACTCCGATTTAGGCTTGTGACCACTTTTTGGAAAGCTAACGAGAAGATCTACAACCTGAGAATATAAAAGGAATGTATTGCGACCCGCAAGGACTTTTATTGCGGCCCGCAAGGACCTCTTCAGAATTTTTCTGCGCAGTCTGTTAACTGCTACAGTACATTGCGGCCCGCAATGAGTGTATTGCGGCCCGCAATTAGGTCGGTTCAGAGTCCGAATTTGCTATTTTTGGTTGGTTATTTCTAGGTTTTAGAGGGGGCTATAAATAGGGACCTGTAGAACAGATTGAGGACGTTTTTTTAGGCAGAATTTTCTAGGTTTAGAACAAGGAAAAGCAAGGAATAGCAAGAAGGGAGAAGAAGGGAGAAGAGATCATTGATTAACCGGTTTTATTATTTTCTTTCTTTCCTTTGGAACTCTTTTATTCTTTTGATTTCATTTGTGTCTTAGCCATGGTTGGCTAAGGGCTTTTCTAGGGTTGATTAGGGTTGTACTTGAAACTTTTGTTATGATTTAGTTGGTTTTATTGCATATGTTCTTGTTCTTTGTTATGATCTATTCTTTATTTTAATTGATTGTGAGGACTTAATCGAAATCACATGAAACCCTAGGATTTGGTATTTACAATTGAGAAATTGAATATTAGGTCCAGACCATAAGGAATAGGGTATTTGATAGGCTAAGTACCGAGAGGTGATGCTTGTCTTATACGGGTTTTACCTAATAGTTTAGACAAATTGTGCCAAGTACCGAGAGGTGAAAGACGATTTTCTAGATCTATTGGGACAGTAAGAACTTAATGACTTTAGATTATGGTAGCCAAGTACCGAGAGGTGACGTTTATTCTAATTTAAAGATGGTATTAATATAGAGATATCCCTTTGTACCTACAACATCCAACTGTGCCTTCATAATTAAAAGAACAAATTTAATAAACCAATTAGTCATAACACTAGTGGATAGGAACCCTAAGAAACTCTAATTTCTCATACTTGTTAAAAATTCAGATTTTGCTTTAAGACTTTAGTTTAATTCAATTTAATCACAACCAACCCATCCTAAAAACAAACAAATTCCTTTTATTTTCTTTTACTAAATTAAATTGATTAGGTTAGACTTGAAATTCCGACTTGTCCCTGTGGAGACGATCCCTAAGTACTCCTCGATAAGGTTGTACACTTGCAACCAAATTGAGTGCCATTTAGGATTTATTACTTGTATTGCATAATTCACATCAGTAGTTGAAAGGACTCATATGCAATCCTCACTCCACTTTTATAAGCAATAACAAGAAAAAAATCCCGAGACAAAATGGACAGTTAAATCAGAACCCACCGCGAAAGAGACAGAGCGGTTGTTTAAGGCAGCAACGCGGGCTTACGGTCTATGTATTGCAGTAGTGCCTCATCTGAGGCCTATCATTAGCATTGATGCTTGCTTCCTGTCTGGTAGGTACAATGGGAGATTGCTTATAGCTTGCGGTTATGATGCTGAGAATTAATTGCTACCTTTGGCTTTCGGATTGGTTCAGGAAGAGAGTTTTGAGAACTGGGGATGGTTCATGAGGTGGTTGCGACAAGAGATAATTAGTTTTGGGAGGTTCATGTGTGTTGTTTCAGATAGACACTTGTTTACCTTCAAGTTATTTCTTGTTTACCTTTAAGTTACATCTTTTGTAGACCAAGCCCATTCTACTACTCGGATTCATAACGGGCAACTGATCCTCAACAACCACATCACGCTGTATTTCAGTATTGGATGGTTGCTGATGCGGTGTCTCAAATATATGTGAGAAAGTTTGTGAGTCATCAAATTGTGTAGGCATTGGCGGTGGTGTGACCAAATCGGTGGTGTTCATTGTTGCATCAAATATGTGCGTCACCGACTCCTACAAAAAAAATGTAAATTAAGTGAAATATACCTTCAAATATACCTTAAATTATACCTTCAAGTTGTTTCAAATATACCTCTCCTACAAATCTATTAAACGCATTATGCGAGCCACTCCAATTGTTAAATGCATGCTGCGACTCCAATCCCTACAAAAAACATGTAATTAAGTAAACTTAGCCCCTAAACCTAACTAATTTTCAAATTTCTCTTCAAGTTATTTCTTGTTTACCTGATTCACATAACTCGGTTCTGCGTGCGGCGCTGAGCCACTCCAATTAGGGTGCACATTCTGTGACTCCAATCCCTACAAATAACCTTTGAAGGTAAATAATCTAGTGTAGGCTGATCTGGAAATCAAAATGAAAATCTAATCTCACAACTGGATAGATGATAGGGGTCAAATAAGTTGTTATTTTCCCTATCACTTAGCCTAAATTATTGTCATTTATCGAGTTTCAATTGCTTATTTTATAGAGAATCATATTCATTTTTGTTATTTCACTTGATTTTAGAGAATTGCAGATTTTTAATGATATTAGAGCTAAAACAGCCATAAAATGATGCAATTTTGACATTTAGCCCCATCCGCATGCTATCCAGAAGTGCTACCGCAGACGGTTATGCCATCCGTGTGGTTCACAGCCAAATTGTATGCAATTCAAGCATCTGCACTCAGAAACTGCGAGAATAGCGGTTATAGATCTAACTTCTCAATCAAGACCTATATAAGCATATGGACGCTAGGGAAATATATATTAGAGAGCACTTAGAACTAAGGTTTCACTCTATTGGAGACTATGCAAACAAGTAATCAATAGAATAGCAAGGTCTCCATTAGAAGAGGAGGAAGAGACAAGGCATGAAGACGGCGCATGAGAGAAGAGGCAGCATAGGTGTTCTCCCTCCATCTCTCTTGATTGTTCTCTTTCTTTATGTACTTTGTCTCTTTTGTTGTTGAACCCGCCATGAGCGGCTAAGCAACCCTATTCTAGGGTGAAGACATGTAATATTGAATTCTTATGAGTTTAATCTAGTTGTTCGTTTATATTATCATTGCACTATGATATGAATCTTACTGAGATTTTATGCCTTATGTTCTTGCATATTGTGTGCTTAAAGTGACCGTGTATGTATGGAGATGTACACTCCATTCATACACTTAGGAGGTTAACCAATATTCCAAGAGTATAAGTGTCTTAGATACAAGTAGAACATGACTGACCAGTTGACCGCTTGTATTCGAACTACAGTAAGGAACCTATTAGGATGTGGTTTAGCAGACAAATGTCGCATTCCATGACTAGTAGTGGGGTAATCTTGATTATTGGTATTACGAAATATTAGTAATTAGGACTTATCATTAATTTTCATGCAATTGTACTAAGTTACCGATCCAGGACTTACCCAATTGAGGTGTTGTGACGACCGACCCAGCGCACAATGCTAAAATAGGATTAGTAGCTCTCAGATCGCATTGATACTAGTGTTGGGCGTGTGCGGTTAAGGCCAAACCGTGTGCGATTTTTTTTTTGGTTGAAAAGGCCTAGGCCCAGTTTCATATTATTGAAACCAATAAACAGTCATACAAACCAGCAACAGCATAAGATATGCATAGGAGGAACATTCTCCTTCTCTTCCTCTATAGTACTAAAATTAACCTTTTGCCTAAAGAACAAAAGAACATGAGACACACGTCTATCTCAAAAAGTCCCATAGAGGACATAAAACACCACTCGAAATTTTCCAAGAGATAAATTGCTGCACTAAAATTCAAATTATCTCCTTATTATTAAGGGTTAATCCATGACTCTTATATCAAACTTCAGTCACTGACACTGTTCATCAGGTGGATATGGTGTTATATGGTCATCTCCAGGCTTCCACACCCTGAGTGGGATGGTCTCAATTTCTTCAGCAGCTGGCAGCCACTGTTGCGTCCCCTCCTGCAATTTCTTCTTGGAATTCTTGGTTTTGTTCTTCTGATGACCTGTCCAGTACAAAACAAGAGACATAATGAGTAATATTATATTCCTAGCAGGTTTACGTTGCATGTTTCCTCTATAGCAGGTTTAGGTTGCAGGTTTTAGTTTCAGTCACTGTACAGTAAGGAACCGTGTGCGATTTTGACTGAAGTAGAAACCAACCTTTATACGGTTTACCTAAACACGTGCGGATGGTGATAGAGCCGCATGCTACTGAGGAACTTTACAACTGACAGGTATTAGTAGTAGCATGCAGTTGGTGACAAACCGTGTGTTATTGTTATAACAATCAGAACCTAGATTGAACAAGTTTGAATGATAGAATGTCTGATTCCCTAGAAGCCCATCTTCTAAACACTTATGTACTACTACTTCTCTGTTGTAATTCAACATTACAACCGAGCAACCAACAATCAAACAACCAAAATACAATCAACCGACCTAAAGGAACCGATAACCTAGAACTTAGTTTACATATTATATCTCTTAATACACCATCCCTGTGAATCGACACCTCAATCTATACTATATGATAGATTCATACGCTTGTGAATTGACAGTATAGAGTAGACATTAGGGTTATAAATATTATTAGCATTGATTTCCACCCTATTAATAGAGCATTAAAAAAATACACAAGTTAGAGTATGATTTTTCATTTTTAGCATTTTTTTTTACCATTATGAGTTATTTTTGGATCTCACACCTGAAAACTATAAAAAAAAACTGTATTTTCTGCACATTTACCAAAAATGTTCCTATATTATACGAACTGTTTGGTTCAGAAAAAAAAAACCCCCAAAATTATGAAATTTTGCAGGTAAATAGGTTAGTCTTCCCTCTTTAAAATCATATAAAGTACAAAAAAAATCTATGTATTAGTTTGTCCAGAAATGAAATTTGAAGTTGGTACAGAAGAAAGATACTGGATCAACAAAATTAGGGAACGTGTAGTGAGAACTGACGGCTACTTGATGATTGGTCAAATGCTCCTCACTTTGATCTAATGTGATATCCTTATAGTTTGTCGGCAAGTGAGCTTGCTCTAGCATCATATGTAGTCAGGGTTCCATCTCATTATCTCTGACACAAACAATAATCCCTTTAATGAGTTTCTTTTCTGCTTTTTTCATCCCATTCGTAATCATATTGATGCCATTTTTTCCTAACTCGAGAGCTGCATGTGCCTATGAAATATTAAACAAGTCAATATAAACATAAGCTTATGTATATATTTAATAATGAAGAGTCAAGTCAAGTATATATACCTCACGTGTATTTATTGGCCCGTCAGCTATGTATCCATATTCACTGTTATCATTTTCGTCAAGATCCATCGACAGAACACCATCGAGCACCTGAGGTACCTCAAAGATATTGTACATGCAATTTTTATGGAACCACGATTGATATGGCTCAATCTGATCGCATGAAAAAGGTTCATTTGGTGCGACTAGATTGCTACCGTGGTTTGATGACTGAGTCAAGTATGTCTCATGCTCGACCGACCAATTTGTAGTACACAAAATACTATGAACATCCTTGTGCAATTTACGTACATCATCCTTTGGGAGTGGCTTGAGTACTGGGATGGCCTGTTGATACCTGAATTGACGCATCACTCGGTCAAGATAGTGATGTTCAACAATCTAGAAGTGTACCAATGACAAACGGGCACGAAAAAAATTGGCATCCTGATGAACTCGGATGGCATACGGCTCCATAGATGTTTGTATTGTTGGGTTTTGACGGTTCAAACCCATTTATTTGCTTAAGGTGTGGAAAGAGTAAAACAAAATTTTACATCTAACTTAAGCTCAGGATTAAACGGGGTATGTCAGGAAACTTTCCAAGGCGGTCCACCTTCAGTATTCCTTTGGCATCAAAACCCAATTTAATCTTTTTACAGATCTACTCCATGATTGATTTCTAAAACTTTAATCTACTTACCAATTAAATAGATTAATATAACATATTTATACCTTGTTTCCTGATATCTCCATATTTGATCTATTGTTCCGACCAATTCCTGTACCAAAATCTGCGTTTTAAAACCACCAAATCGCGTATTTTACATTGAATATCCATAGAATGTGGTACTGCTGCGATTTCATTCTTATTTTGCAGAAAACGGGCGAAATCAGGGAAGTTACTGAATTCTGAGACTCTGCATGCGACCCTCACCACATCTGATGCGACCCTCATCAGAGTCGATGCTGGTCGCATCGCGAGTTTCCAGAGCAGACAACAAAGGCCCAATAAAGGCCCTGAATTGAAGCAACTCGTTTGAAGAGGTCTATAAATAGACCACCTCTGTGACCAGAGGGAGAGTTCCGTTTTTGTTGAAGATTCAAAACCTCAAGAATTGGAGTATTGATCAAGAAAGAAAGGAAGATCCTTGCTAGATTGCTACATTGGGTTCTATCATGATCTCTTCTCTTCTCTCTTCTTTTATCATGTTGTTTGAGTAGATTTCTTGTTTCTAGGGTTAGGATATAGTCTAAAGCTTTGATTGTATGTATTGGATCTGAATTTGAGTTGTTCTTGTGTTCATTTGATTGAGTATTATCATTTTGTTGCTTGATTGCGATTGTTTGATTGAATCTTGATTGTCTATTGTTGAATGTTTCTTGCATCTCTTCTAATTTCTTGACCTTGATCTTTCTTTCAATTTAATCAAGTACTTGAGGTAGATCAAAGATCTGAAAAGATAGATCAATTGAACCAAGAGGAGAGCTTTTCATCTATTGAGAAATAGTGGATGCCTTTAGTAAACCTATCAAATGACTTAGATTGAACAATTGAAAACGAAAGTTAGGAGTTGTAAATCTAAGAAGGTTAAATTGCAATTCCTTACTAGGTTCCTAGTGCTAATACACGAGAGTTGAAGCTCAGGAATCATAGGTAAGGTCAGTAGAACCTTGCACAATCAAATAACTCAGAAGCAGGTGCAATGCTGCATTCACTCGAAGGCCATGCGAGTCGCATAGGAGACCATGCGGGTCGCATCAGAAGTGATGCGAGTCGAGTGAGGGTCCAGAGAGGCAAAGCTGAGGATAAAAGTCTGAAACCCTGGAAACATCCTTTTAAACTTGACTGAAACAAACATTTATTCCCTTTTGCAATCTTTTGTTTTGCAATCTTTTGTTATAGAATTTAGAAATTGAAACCAATTCAACCAAAGTTTGTCACTTCTAGTACCTACCTAGGATTTGTAGGAATTTAGAATAGAATTGCACCGTCCCTGAGGATCGATACCTGATTATACTCTTGAACGAAAGTTGTGCACTTGCAACCCAATTCAAAAGCTCAATCACGGTTTAAACGGGTACAGCTCACTGTACCTGAAACTTTGTGTGCACGCTTTTGTGCGAACATTTCCAAATCACAGTTGGAATGCAAACCGAGCGAGAAGAGCTACATCACGGGAATGATTCTTCTCAGAGCACCAAACGTATGGTGCCTCTATCGGTTATCCACCAGGACTAACCGGAGAGCGGTTTATTTCTTTTGCCAGAAATATCGTAAACCGCAGAATTCTACAAAAACACTATTCACAGGAAAAAGACGAAAACCCATAAACACGAATTTTCGGTTACTCAGTTTCATCAACGAGCAAAACTGACATACCGCGAAATTCGGTAAAACACTATTCATCGATCCCGTAAATATACTTCACAACAACTCGCAAGATTATACGTCAACTACGTATAACTTTCTTTTCTCAACCGAAACAATATTTGGGAGAGAAACCGAGAAAGAGAGAAAATACTGATTCGATTCTGCACGAAACGATACGTGTGAATTAGTGATTTTCTCTCTACCCCTCCACCCCTATTTATAGGGTTTAGGGTGGGTTTCCAAAAGACCAAAATGCCCTCCAAGTTCGACCTATTTACAAGATATGACATTGAATGGATAAGGATGACATGTCATGTGGATAAGATTGATGACGTGTCATCTGGATAGGATCGATGACATGTCATGCGGATAAGGACGAATCTGAAAAGACCCGAATGCCCTCGGCCCGAACACAAATAATATTCATATAATTATTCTGAACAATTATATATATTTTTCTGCGGTTGTTTGTTTTGGTATCGATGACGTGTCATCTGGATAGGATCAATGACATGTCATGCGGATAATGACGAATCTAAAAAGACCCGAATGCCCTCGACCCGAATACAAATAATATTCGTATAATTATTCTGAACAATTATATATATTTTTCTTGCGGTTGTTGTTTCGGTAATTTATACAACGTGTCCTGCACATTTATAAATTAACCGGTTAACTTTTATGCAACGCGTCACACACGTTTATAAATTAACCAATGTTTTTGCTTGTTATTTTTACATAACATTTATTATTTAATTATAACCATCTTACTATTGATCATAACCAATTTATAATCAATCACAATAAGATTCTCCGATTAACTCCTATATGGTGTGATCCAATAGGATCTGTGTTATGTTGGTAAATAGAGTTAAAACTGTTTTAACTTCTATAATCATGGGTGGCGTCTGGCAACACATCATGACCATCCAATTACACAGATGATGCTGTACTGTACAATATCACGATTCAGTAAACAATTTACTTGTGTCTGTTCTTCTGTCCCATAGCTATCAGATTAGTTTCAAGGTAGATGTGTGTCATCCTTGCTAACTGAATCTTTTCTTGATCTTGAGCAGATTATCAAATATAATTACTCTTGTAATTATACCGCTAGCAGATAATCTTACTCTATCAAGGGGCCCAGTGATGCTATAGCTCGTATAAAATACGAGGGACAAATAGTATTATTAGTAAACTATCACTTCCTCAGCTAAGCTATACATATGGAAAAGCTACCCTTATGACTGCTTTTTACGGACAGCGTTAGATAACAATTACACATACATATTTCTCAGTGGGAAACGATAAATACCTCATACTGTAGAACCTGACACTGAATGAAAACATAAATGACACGAACACAATTCTATTTAATGTTTCATTCGGGGTCTGTCAAATACCATGTTCCTAGAACATGTATCTATGTGATTAAAATGACATCTCGTGTCAGGTGGTTTGTAAAACTTAACCATCTTTTAATCCACATACTAACCTTATCGCGGTAATTAGTGTTCCTGCTAATTACCTTGGTCAGTGACTTTTTAAGAGTATATATCATCTATATTATGGAGTTTCACAATTTCAGTCATGAACTCGAAATGATCCATAAATTCAATAATACTCAAGGCAACAAAATAATATATAAATAAACATTCAATTCATGAACAAAGCTTTATGATAATTTATCGTATTATTGACTTCTAGATTATTACAAACTAACATGTATGGCTCCCAATCTACGTTACCCTCCCGCAAATCCTGCAAATCCTGCAACTGACTGCGAAAGTATTTAACTCGAGCTCTCCCATAAGGTTATTTATATTCAAGGACACCACACCACTTAGCTCCAAATACAGGGCAAGACTGGGGATCTAGTGACCCCCAAACAGGAGCCCAACCTTCGTACGGACGTGGACGTTCAGTTTGCAACCGCGACCATGCCTAATGTTGTAGAAGTACCACCAGACCCGCTAGTTTTTTCACCATTTTAGCTTTACGGATGATGCTCCAACATAGATTCCTGTAAAGCAATGCTAAAATAGCCCCACCCCAATTGTATTACCCAGGCGTATTGAGATCCCTAAGAAACTACAAATACATCACCGGTACCGAATCTCCAAAAGAATCGGCAAAAATAAAGACCCAAAAAATTGAGTATATAAGCTCTTATATATTGATGTATCTGCTCCGGTGTAGGCTCACCCTAACCCGAAGGCATGGCTTTAAACCGATTTCACAACCTTTCTAAGTTTATGGCATACTCGGATTTTTTAATCTCAGAAGACTTTTTCTTTGGTTTCATCAATGCATCATGTTCGCGTGAAAGTACGCTACAAAGTTTCAGGTACAACGAGCTATACCAGTTTAAACCTTGAGTCTACTCTCGACTAAAACTGCAAGTGCACAGTCCTAATCGTATAGTATATCAGGTATCGATCCTCAGGGACGGTCCAATTCGATTCTAAATTCTTACTAATCCGAGTTAGGTACTAGAAGTGTGAAAAGTTGAGTTTGGTTTGTTTATATTTCCTAATTTCAAGTGACAATTCAATTAATAGTGAATGAAAGCAATTAAAGGTTTTGGTTTTGAACAATGATAAAAGGCGTTCCCAGGGTTTCAGGTTTCATCTCAAAATTTGCCTTCTCTGATGCGACTTGTATGATGCGACTCGCATCATCTCTGATGAGGGTTGCATCATCTCTGATGAGAGTCGCATCAGATGTGATGAGGGTCGCATCGCCCTCGAGCTGAGCTGACATGTGTTCGTATCTAAGTTGATTTCTTGTGCGAGGCTTCAACCTGTGGTTCTCACCTACTGGTATCTAACCTAAATTGATTGTCTGGTTTGCTAGAGGTATCCACAACCTCTCGATAATGGAAAGTTCACCTCTCGGCTACTATTGATCTTAGATCTACCTCAAATACTCAATCACAATTTCAAGATACATCAAGGTCAAATTACTAGAAGAGATGCTATAGACATCTAACAGTAGACAATCAAGAATCAATCAAGCAATCAAGATCAAGCAATCAAATGAATACTCAAACAAAGAATCACACAAGCTCAAACTTAGATCAAAACAACATGCAATTCAAAGACAAAGTTTAGAGACTACATCCTAACCCTAGGAACTAATGATCTACTCAAACATGGTAAAAGAAAGCATAAAAGAGAGAGAGAATAAGCAGATCATGATGAAGTTCGAAGATCCAAGGTGGATTGGAGATGATCTTGCAATCTTCTCTTCTTCTCCAAGTGATCCTCTTCCAAGCAATCTCCAATCTCTCTCTCCTCTCTTGATCTTTGCTCTCTAAGTGATCTCCAATGTCGATGGAAAAAGCTCCCGAAATTCTGGCCAAGGACCTCCTTATATAGGCAACAGAGCTGACTTTGGACTTGTCAGGTTTAATTTGAACTGGGCGGCAATAGTTGATGCGACTCGCATCAGGTGGATGCGACTCGCATCATATGGGTCGCAAAGGCTGGGATGAGGGTCGCATCACCTGGTCTTCAAGGCTGTAATGAGGGTCGCATCACCTGGGTCGCAAGGCATGAGTGAGGGTCGCATCATAGGTTCCTGAAGTCTGCCAATTGCCTGATTTTGCCCAATTTCGCCTGATTCCTGCAAAGTAAGAACCAAAACAAAGCAGTACCACATTCTATGGATGTTCAATGTAAAGGGCACTATTTGTTGGTTCAAAACACAGATTTTTGTATGGAAACAAGTCAAAATAATAGGTCTAATAAGGTGGTATCAAATTCCCCCAAGCTTAACCTTTGCTTGTCCTCAAGCAGAGATCTAAACATTGGTACCAATTTGGACTCTAAATGCAAATTAAGTTCCTAAATGTGAAAATTTACATGAGTTGCTCAAATCAAGAACCTCGAGAATCTTTATGGTATGATTTGGACTTTCCTTGATCAATTTTGATTCACCCCACAAATTGACTAATCAAACTTCAAGTTATAGAATGTTTTAATACATAAAAAGCTGAGTACTCGAATTGATCAATCTATTATTCTTTTACTAAAATCATGCTCTCATTTGTGGAGATTTTCTCTTTTTCTCCCCCAAGCTTGGAACAAGCTTAGGTTAGCAAGTCGCGGACTCCGTGTGTTGATATATGCAAAAGTTATTTTTTTCTTTTCTAAATTTGGGAGATGAGCTCAAAGGCGCCCAACAGGACTTATTGCCAGTACTCTTATTTTCTCCATCCTTTTCTTCTTCTTTTTTTTTTTATAAATTTGGGAGACGAGCTCAAAGGCGCCCAATATGACTTATTGCCAGTACTCTTATTTTCTCCATCTTTTTATTATATATTATTTTTATTCGTTTGCTTTTGCACATACCATGAATACACACATCCATTGGTATTCATTCATACCAATGGATATCCAAATCTTTCCTTATTTAAAATCCCCATTTCCCTATTTAAAAGGCACAGTTCAGTTTCAAAAATTGATTTTCGATACAATTCAAGTTTTCATCCTTTCAAGTTCTTAAAACATCCATTCCTAATCAGTTCTTTGATCAATTATGGGGTTAGTTCTAATTTTTTCAAAGTCATCCAAATCACAACCAAAAATTGTTCAAACAAGTCCTTAACTCAAGCAATCACACAAATTTATCACCTAAAAATGCAAATTTTGGAAAAATAAACATGACCTAAATGTAGATACAGTTTTCTTCTATTCACCCCCCCCAAGCTTGAATGAAGCATTGTCCTCAATGCTTGAATTCACACAAGAAAAAGTAAATAGAAGAAAATATGGAAACTAACTAGACATGGAATGAGGGGTGAGGCGGGGGCGCCTCACTAGTTGGTGGAAGGTGGATCAGGCGGTTCTGGGCGGAGCGCCCACTTCGGAGGTGTACAGACCGTGTATTGGTTTGCTGGTAAAGTCCTGAGCTTGCATGTGGCTGGATGAGTGCCTATCACCTTCTCGATCAAGTTCTCAATCACAGTTTGCTGAGCTTTCAAATCCTCCAAGAATCTGAGGATGCGAGCTGGGTCGAGGCCTGCATTTAAAATCACAGGACAAGAGTTATTTGGGTCTGGGAACTCATACCTGAGGTTAGCTGGAAGAGGCTTGAGCTTAGGAGTCGGCAACTCTATGTGGACCTTGACGCGGTCTGCGTCAGGTTCACTCGGGTCATGTGAAGACCTCACGTCAGCTTCATCAGATCCTCGTTCTCTGTTTTCCAGGCCTTCGGACTGTGGCACGCGACCCGCGTGGGATTCATCCGGTCTGTATTGCCTACGAGATTGTTCCTTGGCCAATTGATCCACCACATCAAGCCAGCAGCATGTTTCAGTTTTGGAGGGGTACTTCATAGCTCGATTGAGATTAAACTCAACTTTCTCATCTCCAATCCGCAAAGTTAGAGTTCCGTTCTCCACGTCAATGAGTGTTCGAGTTGTCTTCAAGAATGGCCGTCCCAGAATGATGGGGATTTCCTTGTCTTCTTCCATCTCCATTACCACGAAGTCAACCGGTACATAAAACTTACCCACTAGAACTGGCACATCCTCCACTATGCCCAGTGGTAGTCTGACAGAAGAATCGGCAAGCTGCAGAGTCATGCGCGTGGGTTTGAGCTCGCCTAATCCCATGCGCTCAAAGATGCTGCGTGGCATGAGACTCACGCTGGCCCCTAGGTCACATAGGGCTTGCTTGATGGTAGCTTTCCCAATTGTGCAAGGAATGGAGAATTTACCAGGGTCTCCCAGTTTGGGTGGTAGCTCGCTGTTCAGGATGGCGCTGCACTGCCCTGTCAGTTTCACCGTTTCATTCCCCCCAAGCTTCGCTTGTTGGATAGGATATCCTTCAGGAACTTGGCATAGGAGGGCATTTGAGTCAAGGCATCAGTGAATGGGATTGTGATATGCAGGCCTTTGATCACCTCAGTGAATTTCGCGAATTGTGCGTTCAACTTGTTCTCAGCTAATCGTCGGGGAAAGGGCACAGGTGGTCTGTAAGGTGCAGGTTTCTCAACCCCTTTCCCTTTTCCTTTGTCAGACTCTTTTGATGCGGGTCGCATCCACAGGTGCTTCAGGTGGTGTTTCCGGTCGCATTGGCTCGATGCGACCAGGATTCACAGGTTCCTCCGAGGTTGATGCGGGTCGCATCAGTTGGAAAGGCTGGTTCATCGTACTGGGTCCCACTCCTCAGTGTTATCGCCTTAGCTTCTCCTCTGGGGTTTGGTTCTGGCTGCGCGGGCAGCTTACCAGGTTGAGGTTGGTTAGAAGTGACGATATGACTCAGTTGCTCCAACAATTTGCTTTGGGCGGCCATTTGAGTTGCCATCGATTGCATTTGCTCCCACATCATTTGGTTCATCTTCCCTTGCTCACATATGAAATTACTCATAGCGGGAGCAATATATGGTTCAGAAGGACTGGATTGAGGTGCTCGGTTGTTCTGATTGGGGAAGGAAGCATTCTGGTAGAAGTTCCTGTTGTTGTTGCTAGAAGGGTTGTTGAAGGAGTTGGTGAAGGAGGGATTATTGAATTGGGGTCTCAGAAAGTGGGATGATTCATTATTGAGATAGTTTACTTGCTCGGGTTCCTCATCCCTTTGCACCAGTGGGCAATGCTCATAAGGGTGCCTTTCATCTCCACACATGACACAGACTTGTGGCTGCTGTTCGAATGCCTTCACACTCAACTTGTCCATTGCCCTTTGCATAGCATCCAACTTGGCAGTTAGAGCGGTGATTTGATCGACTTCGTACTTCCCTCCACCTCCAGGTCGGGTGTTGTCACGACCAGACCACTGTTGATTTTGCGCCATGTTGTCAATCAAGTTCATGGCCTCCAGAGGTTCTCTCGACATTAGCGCTCCACCTGCAACTGCATCAACAGTGGTACGAGTACTTTCAGTCAAACCATCATAGAAAGTCTGAATCAACAACCAATCAGGAATGCCATGGTGGGGACATGAATACTGTAACTCCCTAAACCTTTCCCATGCCTCATTGAGGGGTTCATCGGACCTTTGCCTAAAACTGGTCAGTTGGTTCCTTACCTTGGCAGTTCTTTTGTGGGGGAAAAACCTAGTGAGAAACAACTTAGACAATTCCCTCCAATTGGTAATGGAATCCCTTGGTAACGACCCTAACCATTTCTTGGCCTTGTCCCTAAGAGTAAAAGGAAATAAAGCGAGTTTGGTGTAATCAGTTGTTGCCCCATTGGTCTTGATGGTTGTGATGCACTCGAGGAAGGTTTGGAGATGAGCATGTGGATCCTCGTGATCCATGCCATTGAACACGTTCTGCTGAACCATGTTGACAACTCCTGGGTTGAAGTTCGGTTGTTGTCCCAGAATTCTTGGTAGTCTGATCGCGCCTCTGACATCTCCTGCCATTGGTACATTGAACTCTCGCAAGGTCCTCGGCCTGAAGACATCCATGTCGTCATCAGACTGGTCAGTTAAATCTTCCCTTTCTCTTTCTCTGGCTTCTACATCCCTGTCCTCTCTGCTCGGATGTTCTGACATTGTCTCTGTGATGCGGGTCGCTTCAGAAGCGATGCGAGTCGCTTCAGAAGTGATGCGGGTCGCGTCGACTTCGATGCTGGTCGCTTCAGCTGATGACTGAGCAGGGACTGTGTCTTCTGGAGGTGTTTCGTCAAAGAGCGGTCCTCTGCTCCTCAGTTGGTAGGTCAGCTTGTATTTACCTGCAGGAGGGGGTTTGAAAGCCAGTTTTTAGTAATAAGGAAGTAAAGCAAAAGAAAAGATACAATTTAAAATCTAGATTAACTAAGACAAGCAAAGATCTAGAAAAGCATTAATAGCCGTCCCCGGCAACGGCGCCAAAAACTTGTTCGCGTGAAAGTACGCTACAAAGTTTCAGGTACAACGAGCTATACCAGTTTAAACCTTGAGTCTACTCTCGACTAAAACTGCAAGTGCACAGTCCTAATCGTATAGTATATCAGGTATCGATCCTCAGGGACGGTCCAATTCGATTCTAAATTCTTACTAATCCGAGTTAGGTACTAGAAGTGTGAAAAGTTGAGTTTGGTTTGTTTATATTTCCTAATTTCAAGTGACAATTCAATTAATAGTGAATGAAAGCAATTAAAGGTTTTGGTTTTGAACAATGATAAAAGGCGTTCCCAGGGTTTCAGGTTTCATCTCAAAATTTGCCTTCTCTGATGCGACTTGTATGATGCGACTCGCATCATCTCTGATGAGGGTTGCATCATCTCTGATGAGAGTCGCATCAGATGTGATGAGGGTCGCATCGCCCTCGAGCTGAGCTGACATGTGTTCGTATCTAAGTTGATTTCTTGTGCGAGGCTTCAACCTGTGGTTCTCACCTACTGGTATCTAACCTAAATTGATTGTCTGGTTTGCTAGAGGTATCCACAACCTCTCGATAATGGAAAGTTCACCTCTCGGCTACTATTGATCTTAGATCTACCTCAAATACTCAATCACAATTTCAAGATACATCAAGGTCAAATTACTAGAAGAGATGCTATAGACATCTAACAGTAGACAATCAAGAATCAATCAAGCAATCAAGATCAAGCAATCAAATGAATACTCAAACAAAGAATCACACAAGCTCAAACTTAGATCAAAACAACATGCAATTCAAAGACAAAGTTTAGAGACTACATCCTAACCCTAGGAACTAATGATCTACTCAAACATGGTAAAAGAAAGCATAAAAGAGAGAGAGAATAAGCAGATCATGATGAAGTTCGAAGATCCAAGGTGGATTGGAGATGATCTTGCAATCTTCTCTTCTTCTCCAAGTGATCCTCTTCCAAGCAATCTCCAATCTCTCTCTCCTCTCTTGATCTTTGCTCTCTAAGTGATCTCCAATGTCGATGGAAAAAGCTCCCGAAATTCTGGCCAAGGACCTCCTTATATAGGCAACAGAGCTGACTTTGGACTTGTCAGGTTTAATTTGAACTGGGCGGCAATAGTTGATGCGACTCGCATCAGGTGGATGCGACTCGCATCAGGTGGATGCGACTCGCATCATATGGGTCGCAAAGGCTGGGATGAGGGTCGCATCACCTGGTCTTCAAGGCTGTAATGAGGGTCGCATCACCTGGGTCGCAAGGCATGAGTGAGGGTCGCATCATAGGTTCCTGAAGTCTGCCAATTGCCTGATTTTGCCCAATTTCGCCTGATTCCTGCAAAGTAAGAACCAAAACAAAGCAGTACCACATTCTATGGATGTTCAATGTAAAGGGCACTATTTGTTGGTTCAAAACACAGATTTTTGTATGGAAACAAGTCAAAATAATAGGTCTAATAAGGTGGTATCAAATTCCCCCAAGCTTAACCTTTGCTTGTTCTCAAGCAGAGATCTAAACATTGGTACCAATTTGGACTCTAAATGCAAATTAAGTTCCTAAATGTGAAAATTTACATGAGTTGCTCAAATCAAGAACCTCGAGAATCTTTATGGTATGATTTGGACTTTCCTTGATCAATTTTGATTCACCCCACAAATTGACTAATCAAACTTCAAGTTATAGAATGTTTTAATACATAAAAAGCTGAGTACTCGAATTGATCAATCTATTATTCTTTTACTAAAATCATGCTCTCATTTGTGGAGATTTTCTCTTTTTCTCCCCCAAGCTTGGAACAAGCTTAGGTTAGCAAGTCGCGGACTCCGTGTGTTGATATATGCAAAAGTTATTTTTTTCTTTTCTAAATTTGGGAGATGAGCTCAAAGGCGCCCAACAGGACTTATTGCCAGTACTCTTATTTTCTCCATCCTTTTCTTCTTCTTTTTTTTTTTATAAATTTGGGAGACGAGCTCAAAGGCGCCCAATATGACTTATTGCCAGTACTCTTATTTTCTCCATCTTTTTATTATATATTATTTTTATTCGTTTGCTTTTGCACATACCATGAATACACACATCCATTGGTATTCATTCATACCAATGGATATCCAAATCTTTCCTTATTTAAAATCCCCATTTCCCTATTTAAAAGGCACAGTTCAGTTTCAAAAATTGATTTTCGATACAATTCAAGTTTTCATCCTTTCAAGTTCTTAAAACATCCATTCCTAATCAGTTCTTTGATCAATTATGGGGTTAGTTCTAATTTTTTCAAAGTCATCCAAATCACAACCAAAAATTGTTCAAACAAGTCCTTAACTCAAGCAATCACACAAATTTATCACCTAAAAATGCAAATTTTGGAAAAATAAACATGACCTAAATGTAGATACAGTTTTCTTCTATTCACCCCCCCCAAGCTTGAATGAAGCATTGTCCTCAATGCTTGAATTCACACAAGAAAAAGTAAATAGAAGAAAATATGGAAACTAACTAGACATGGAATGAGGGGTGAGGCGGGGGCGCCTCACTAGTTGGTGGAAGGTGGATCAGGCGGTTCTGGGCGGAGCGCCCACTTCGGAGGTGTACAGACCGTGTATTGGTTTGCTGGTAAAGTCCTGAGCTTGCATGTGGCTGGATGAGTGCCTATCACCTTCTCGATCAAGTTCTCAATCACAGTTTGCTGAGCTTTCAAATCCTCCAAGAATCTGAGGATGCGAGCTGGGTCGAGGCCTGCATTTAAAATCACAGGACAAGAGTTATTTGGGTCTGGGAACTCATACCTGAGGTTAGCTGGAAGAGGCTTGAGCTTAGGAGTCGGCAACTCTATGTGGACCTTGACGCGGTCTGCGTCAGGTTCACTCGGGTCATGTGAAGACCTCACGTCAGCTTCATCAGATCCTCGTTCTCTGTTTTCCAGGCCTTCGGACTGTGGCACGCGACCCGCGTGGGATTCATCCGGTCTGTATTGCCTACGAGATTGTTCCTTGGCCAATTGATCCACCACATCAAGCCAGCAGCATGTTTCAGTTTTGGAGGGGTACTTCATAGCTCGATTGAGATTAAACTCAACTTTCTCATCTCCAATCCGCAAAGTTAGAGTTCCGTTCTCCACGTCAATGAGTGTTCGAGTTGTCTTCAAGAATGGCCGTCCCAGAATGATGGGGATTTCCTTGTCTTCTTCCATCTCCATTACCACGAAGTCAACCGGTACATAAAACTTACCCACTAGAACTGGCACATCCTCCACTATGCCCAGTGGTAGTCTGACAGAAGAATCGGCAAGCTGCAGAGTCATGCGCGTGGGTTTGAGCTCGCCTAATCCCATGCGCTCAAAGATGCTGCGTGGCATGAGACTCACGCTGGCCCCTAGGTCACATAGGGCTTGCTTGATGGTAGCTTTCCCAATTGTGCAAGGAATGGAGAATTTACCAGGGTCTCCCAGTTTGGGTGGTAGCTCGCTGTTCAGGATGGCGCTGCACTGCCCTGTCAGTTTCACCGTTTCATTCCCCCCAAGCTTCGCTTGTTGGATAGGATATCCTTCAGGAACTTGGCATAGGAGGGCATTTGAGTCAAGGCATCAGTGAATGGGATTGTGATATGCAGGCCTTTGATCACCTCAGTGAATTTCGCGAATTGTGCGTTCAACTTGTTCTCAGCTAATCGTCGGGGAAAGGGCACAGGTGGTCTGTAAGGTGCAGGTTTCTCAACCCCTTTCCCTTTTCCTTTGTCAGACTCTTTTGATGCGGGTCGCATCCACAGGTGCTTCAGGTGGTGTTTCCGGTCGCATTGGCTCGATGCGACCAGGATTCACAGGTTCCTCCGAGGTTGATGCGGGTCGCATCAGTTGGAAAGGCTGGTTCATCGTACTGGGTCCCACTCCTCAGTGTTATCGCCTTAGCTTCTCCTCTGGGGTTTGGTTCTGGCTGCGCGGGCAGCTTACCAGGTTGAGGTTGGTTAGAAGTGACGATATGACTCAGTTGCTCCAACAATTTGCTTTGGGCGGCCATTTGAGTTGCCATCGATTGCATTTGCTCCCACATCATTTGGTTCATCTTCCCTTGCTCACATATGAAATTACTCATAGCGGGAGCAATATATGGTTCAGAAGGACTGGATTGAGGTGCTCGGTTGTTCTGATTGGGGAAGGAAGCATTCTGGTAGAAGTTCCTGTTGTTGTTGCTAGAAGGGTTGTTGAAGGAGTTGGTGAAGGAGGGATTATTGAATTGGGGTCTCAGAAAGTGGGATGATTCATTATTGAGATAGTTTACTTGCTCGGGTTCCTCATCCCTTTGCACCAGTGGGCAATGCTCATAAGGGTGCCTTTCATCTCCACACATGACACAGACTTGTGGCTGCTGTTCGAATGCCTTCACACTCAACTTGTCCATTGCCCTTTGCATAGCATCCAACTTGGCAGTTAGAGCGGTGATTTGATCGACTTCGTACTTCCCTCCACCTCCAGGTCGGGTGTTGTCACGACCAGACCACTGTTGATTTTGCGCCATGTTGTCAATCAAGTTCATGGCCTCCAGAGGTTCTCTCGACATTAGCGCTCCACCTGCAACTGCATCAACAGTGGTACGAGTACTTTCAGTCAAACCATCATAGAAAGTCTGAATCAACAACCAATCAGGAATGCCATGGTGGGGACATGAATACTGTAACTCCCTAAACCTTTCCCATGCCTCATTGAGGGGTTCATCGGACCTTTGCCTAAAACTGGTCAGTTGGTTCCTTACCTTGGCAGTTCTTTTGTGGGGGAAAAACCTAGTGAGAAACAACTTAGACAATTCCCTCCAATTGGTAATGGAATCCCTTGGTAACGACCCTAACCATTTCTTGGCCTTGTCCCTAAGAGTAAAAGGAAATAAAGCGAGTTTGGTGTAATCAGTTGTTGCCCCATTGGTCTTGATGGTTGTGATGCACTCGAGGAAGGTTTGGAGATGAGCATGTGGATCCTCGTGATCCATGCCATTGAACACGTTCTGCTGAACCATGTTGACAACTCCTGGGTTGAAGTTCGGTTGTTGTCCCAGAATTCTTGGTAGTCTGATCGCGCCTCTGACATCTCCTGCCATTGGTACATTGAACTCTCGCAAGGTCCTCGGCCTGAAGACATCCATGTCGTCATCAGACTGGTCAGTTAAATCTTCCCTTTCTCTTTCTCTGGCTTCTACATCCCTGTCCTCTCTGCTCGGATGTTCTGACATTGTCTCTGTGATGCGGGTCGCTTCAGAAGCGATGCGAGTCGCTTCAGAAGTGATGCGGGTCGCGTCGACTTCGATGCTGGTCGCTTCAGCTGATGACTGAGCAGGGACTGTGTCTTCTGGAGGTGTTTCGTCAAAGAGCGGTCCTCTGCTCCTCAGTTGGTAGGTCAGCTTGTATTTACCTGCAGGAGGGGGTTTGAAAGCCAGTTTTTAGTAATAAGGAAGTAAAGCAAAAGAAAAGATACAATTTAAAATCTAGATTAACTAAGACAAGCAAAGATCTAGAAAAGCATTAATAGCCGTCCCCGGCAACGGCGCCAAAAACTTGTTCGCGTGAAAGTACGCTACAAAGTTTCAGGTACAACGAGCTATACCAGTTTAAACCTTGAGTCTACTCTCGACTAAAACTGCAAGTGCACAGTCCTAATCGTATAGTATATCAGGTATCGATCCTCAGGGACGGTCCAATTCGATTCTAAATTCTTACTAATCCGAGTTAGGTACTAGAAGTGTGAAAAGTTGAGTTTGGTTTGTTTATATTTCCTAATTTCAAGTGACAATTCAATTAATAGTGAATGAAAGCAATTAAAGGTTTTGGTTTTGAACAATGATAAAAGGCGTTCCCAGGGTTTCAGGTTTCATCTCAAAATTTGCCTTCTCTGATGCGACTTGTATGATGCGACTCGCATCATCTCTGATGAGGGTTGCATCATCTCTGATGAGAGTCGCATCAGATGTGATGAGGGTCGCATCGCCCTCGAGCTGAGCTGACATGTGTTCGTATCTAAGTTGATTTCTTGTGCGAGGCTTCAACCTGTGGTTCTCACCTACTGGTATCTAACCTAAATTGATTGTCTGGTTTGCTAGAGGTATCCACAACCTCTCGATAATGGAAAGTTCACCTCTCGGCTACTATTGATCTTAGATCTACCTCAAATACTCAATCACAATTTCAAGATACATCAAGGTCAAATTACTAGAAGAGATGCTATAGACATCTAACAGTAGACAATCAAGAATCAATCAAGCAATCAAGATCAAGCAATCAAATGAATACTCAAACAAAGAATCACACAAGCTCAAACTTAGATCAAAACAACATGCAATTCAAAGACAAAGTTTAGAGACTACATCCTAACCCTAGGAACTAATGATCTACTCAAACATGGTAAAAGAAAGCATAAAAGAGAGAGAGAATAAGCAGATCATGATGAAGTTCGAAGATCCAAGGTGGATTGGAGATGATCTTGCAATCTTCTCTTCTTCTCCAAGTGATCCTCTTCCAAGCAATCTCCAATCTCTCTCTCCTCTCTTGATCTTTGCTCTCTAAGTGATCTCCAATGTCGATGGAAAAAGCTCCCGAAATTCTGGCCAAGGACCTCCTTATATAGGCAACAGAGCTGACTTTGGACTTGTCAGGTTTAATTTGAACTGGGCGGCAATAGTTGATGCGACTCGCATCAGGTGGATGCGACTCGCATCAGGTGGATGCGACTCGCATCAGGTGGATGCGACTCGCATCAGGTGGATGCGACTCGCATCATATGGGTCGCAAAGGCTGGGATGAGGGTCGCATCACCTGGTCTTCAAGGCTGTAATGAGGGTCGCATCACCTGGGTCGCAAGGCATGAGTGAGGGTCGCATCATAGGTTCCTGAAGTCTGCCAATTGCCTGATTTTGCCCAATTTCGCCTGATTCCTGCAAAGTAAGAACCAAAACAAAGCAGTACCACATTCTATGGATGTTCAATGTAAAGGGCACTATTTGTTGGTTCAAAACACAGATTTTTGTATGGAAACAAGTCGAAATAATAGGTCTAATAAGGTGGTATCACATCCCATGCCCCAACTCCAAGACACTCATTTACTAAACCCTCCCAATTACTATCTGACATACCAGTCACCAATATCCCCATAATTGGCAAAGCCCACAAACAAGAAACATCCTCTAAAGTAATGGTCATCTCATCTACAGGAAAATGAAATGTATGAGTCTCTGGTCGCCAACGTTCTAAGAGACCACTAAGAAGCAAAGAATCGATGTTTGCAACCTTCATTTGAGACACTTGATATAAGCCGAGACTTTTTAAGATGTCTTCACATTGCCAATGGTACGGAATAATATATTTGCGCCCTTAAGCCCTCACTCCATTCTTAGGCTGCCATAGTTATAAAAATTAACTCAAAAAATAATGAAACCATGAATTTAAAATAAGTACAGGTTAAACAAAAAATTTAGTGACTTATATCGGTAGAAATCAATTAAAACTCCGATGTTGCTGATGTGGCATCCACAATAACGAACTAAAATGATTTGATGATTGAGTTTGAGTCACTGCATCTTCTTCAAATGCATCATTCATGTTTTGATAACCATACTCATCACGAGGGGCTGAAATCCTGCATGCATAATATTTTCATTATCCAAACCCTAAATGAATGTAATCTAACTAAATTAAAAAGAATCAATACCTTATTTTGAGACCTTAACTATATGAGATGTTGACTTTTGATGTTGTAATATTAATGACTATAAATGTTCAAACAACAAATGAACTTTTCATGTTGTTTAAAGATGTTCAACATATATTTGAAAATAGATCCAACATTTTCAACAAATTCAAACCGATCAAATTTAATTCCAATCTAAACAAAACTGAAATTCTTAACCTAATTCTTGTCTTTAAAATGAATTAAAATTGTATAATAGCAATAATTTCTAAAAATATATTATTCAAATAAACTAATGCCAATCTAAACAAAACCGAAATTCTTAACCTAATTACAATTTTTAACCTAATTCTTGTCTCTAAAATAAAAATAATTAACCTAATTCCTACTCTAATAGAACCAACAATCAATTTTAATTCCAATCTAAACAAACTATTTCACAAAAGAGTCTAGACGAAAATATATTTTAATCCTATATATAAAACTAATTCAAAAAAATAAAATAAAAAACTTACTCAAGAAGGGGTTGTTGTTTGGAGCGCAATGGACCGGGTTCAGCAGATTGGGACGCCATGGACGTAGGCGGGGGACCAGCGAAGTGGGATCAGTGCGTCTTCTTTTTTTTCGCTGTTGTTGCTGTTTTAGGCAGCAATGTATTGAGTTAGAGGTAGGGATGGAAAAGATTAACCTTTCTTTTTATTTTTTTTTATTTTTTTGGGGTTGATGTAGGGCATGGCGTCCCATATTAATTTTTTTTTTTTTTTGGAATTGATGTATAGGCGTATAGCATGGCGTCTCATATTAACATTTTTTTTATGTAGCGCATGGCATCTCGTAGCAAATTAATTGGTTCTTTTTTTTCTGCAGAACTGAAGTATGACATGACGTCCCTGTGGGACACCATGGCATAATACTGCCTTCTTATTTTTAAAATTTCTCCGCAACGCTTTTTATTTTTAATATTTTTTTCCTATGAATAAAAATTGCAGGATGAGAGCCCATTAGATTCGAGAGTCAATATCAGCTTTGGTAACATAATATTTCTGTTGACCGTCCAGAATCCGAGACAATCCTGCCTGAGGTGAAATGCACTGGCTCCTTCAGTATTCGTGTGGATTCTGATCGGACGGTCCGTATCTAACCAAAATATCCTGTTACCTCAGGTGATATGAATTCTTAGATTTGGTGATTGGGGCAGAAGACATACCCCCGTTCCCTGTTATTTTATTTTGGTACAATGTACAAAATCTCAGGCTCCGATTAGAGTGGAAAAAACAAGCAATATTGTGCCGTACCGTGATCAAAATATTAAGGAATTGTTACGCTACATGAGTCACATCATGTCCAAATGTGCTGTGATCAAACATGTCTCACGTGACTCGTATGACTATTTGATCATAATTTAAGTTAGTTTATTCAAGATTCATCATTTTATCAATATTTAATGATTCTAATTACATGTGACTCGCGTAACCAAATGTCATGTTGTGTCATAATTAGATCTTTCATGTGTTGTGCCATGCCGTGCTAAAGTTTCAAAAGATAATCACAACATGCAAATAGTCACAACATGAAACACACAAATTATAGCACGTAATTGACACGTGTATCGTGTTATTCTATACTATAAATGTGTTGTTCCATGACAAAACCAACTCCATCCTGTCATTTTTCTCACTCTATAGCTCCGAGCTCGGTGCAAGTAGAAATTTCCCATGCGAGATAAAATTCTAATTTGTTGCGACTCTCACAATAATAGACAATACGATCTCAGTTAAAACTGAAAAGTATCTTGGATTAATTTTTGGGGTGGTGGTTGAAGAAAGTTTGGACTGTTGTCAGCTGTAGAGGGGGGAGTTAACTGCAAATGTTTATGAGTGAGTCTATGGTAATATGCATATCACGGGTTGTTACAGTGTTACGGTTCTATATTTGAGTTTTTAAATTCTAACGGTCGATCCGAACTGTTCATATTGTTCTCCATATTAATATGTGTTTGGAGACCAAATTTTATATTTTTTGAAAAAAATTTACTATTTTTTTAGATATTTAGAAAATCACTTGATCTAAAAATTTTGGGCCATCCAAAAACAGTAATTTTCAATAAATCTAAAAAAATAGTAAAAAAATTTCAAAAAAATATCAAATTTGGTCTCCAAACACATATTAATATAGAGAACAAGATGAATGGTTCGGATCGACCGTTAGGATTTGAAAACTCGAATATAGAACCGTAACACGGTAACAAATCGTAATATGCATAGTACCAAAGACTCACTCAATGTTTATTCTGATCTCCTTTAGCGGTCAATGTTCAAACTTTGTACCTTTCCATGTCGTTAGAGTCTTTGGGGAGGATTTTTTTTTTTTTTAAACCATCAGAAAAAAAAAAGTCGGAAAGCAATTTGACTAAAAAATGACTTTTTAGAGAAATTATATTTACTGAAAATGAAGTTTGGTACGAAATTTTGAAAAGTAAAAATTATAGTTTGGTATGATCTTGAATCCAATTTGGAGAATTTTGTTACAAAAAATCTGAAGAGAATAAAACCAAACTTTGACTTTGGTTTAGTTGGTTGAAGTTCAGATTCAACCAAAAAAAATGAAACCCGACCTTCAAGTTCGGATTCAACAAAAAAAACTGACAGCCGAACTTCAAGCTGGGATTCAATAAAAAAAATTAAAACCAAAGTTCAACTTCGGTATGAGAAAGAAGAAAACGAAATTGAAGTTCCGTTTTGCCTTTTTGACTCATTTTTTAATTAAAACGAATAGATCTGTGTAACTATTGTGCAACACCTCCATATTGTATTTCAATTTTGGTTTTTAAATTTCCATACCAAACTTTATCATCCGTAAAAATGATTTTCTAAAAACTTTGTAATGAAGTGAATCAATTTTAATGCGTAAAATAATCAGAAGTGTGAATTCTAAAAAAAGATATATATAAACACGCACACACACAAAAGGCACTAGTTCGATCATATGCTGTAATATTAACTATGTGTGTTCAAATTTATTTTAACAAAAGTTATTCTACACAATTTAAAATTATGTAAGGTTTGTGTTTAATAAATAAAATGTCAATATTCACACTTAATTCGTAAATTATATAAAAATTTGACAATTTCGTGCATCAGAAATCCTCATTGGCACATCAAAATCCACACTAAGACATCAGAATTCTTTTTTTTTTTTATTCAAAAACAGTAGATAAGAATTCATGTTGTTGAGTCTAAAGGGATGGATGTTAGCTAGAAATTTAAGTATTTTATTAGCAGCAGTAAAAGTTTTACCCAACTGCCAAAACAAAAACAAAAAAACTTTTACCCGCGCTTTTTCAGAAAGAAAGGTTTTGCTTGAAATTTCCAGCAGCATCTATTGTCGATACACGATAGTAATACTATTTCGATGACGACGACGAGGATGACAATAACTATGGTTGTGAGTGAGGCTATGATACTTTGCACTGTGTAGATCGATTGCTATAAATTTTTATTTTTATTTTTAAAGTTCAAGCGGTCCATCCACATAGCTCAACAAGATTTTTGTATCTATGTAGTAATTTAGTACGAAATTATGTTATTATCAATTAAATTTTACAATTTAAAAAACAAATTACAACTTTTTATAGGTAGAAAAATCACTACTTTAGATGGTCCAAAATCTTTAAATCATGTGTTTCCTATCTATTTAAAAATATAGTTATAAAGATTAAAAAAAATGGTTTCAATGTATATTTTCATATGGTTCTTTGGATTATCCGTTAAAATCTTAAAAAAAATATATAGATCTATAATACGAAATACATGTAAATTGTAAATTATTATAGGCCATAGCCCATAGCCTATAGCCTTGTTTGTCGTCTTCTTTCTCTTATTCTTATTATTCTTGTTATTGTTATTGTTATTGTTATTATTTTGCTTTAGTCCGGAATAGTCCATCGCTTGTTTTCTGCCTCCCGTTAAATTTGATCTCTAATTTGACTAACCTCATAATTTCACATTCATACCTTCCAAAATTTACTAACTGATTAAGACTGTTTTCGAATTCAAAGGAAAATAGTATATTGAATGAGTAGGGTTCAAATATTCTTTTGAATTTTTTTTCTTTTCTTGATCTCTCGTTCTTTAATCTAATGGAAGTGTCGAGAATTCAGTCCATCTTGTCTCATGAAGATTAAATCCTTAAATAAGCCAAAATAAATTCTTGATTGTCTTATTTGGTGATTATTTATTTCAACCCATTAATAATATTTATTATCCATTAAATTTTACAAATAAAAAACCCTTACCTTAACCATATTGATCAATAATAGACATTAAATTAATAATATTAATAAATATGCAATACATAACTACATTATATATATTTTATATATATCCAACAATACCTCCTAAAATAACTGATAGTTGAGAACCAGCTGTTGATCTAGTGGTAAAAATAATATTCTTAATGTAAAAAGTTGCAAGTTTGAAACTCAAATATAATTAGATATTAAATAGTTAGATGGACTTAACTTTTACTCAAAAAATAATTGATAGTTGAACGAAACAAAATATCAATTAAACAATCACTGCGGATTGTAAATTAATACGTCTAATTAAGATACTCTGCAAAATATATATATATATATATAATGAAATTCATTAGCAGACCGAAGATATTGTTGAACGCGAAAAGCTACCTTAACGAACGTGTCTGCCGTATTTTAGCTAAAATAAATGCTTGATTGAGAAAAGAGTTAAATTTAGTTTAATTGAAAAGGTTATTATGCATGCATGAGTAGATTATCCTTATAATATTCTGCAAATTCGGATTTTTATATCATACCGTGTTAAAATGTTCAAGTTATTTTAAAAAATATATTGCAAAGATAGTAAATTTCTAAAAAGATATAATTTAATTTTTATATTGAGCAACTTGAATCGATGATTCGAACATAAAATACAAGGTTTGACTTGTTAGCGCATATCAGCCAATATGTTAATATTAGTACGTTAGTTTAAACTATTTATATAATTTATTTTTTTAGAATAAGAATGAGATCAAAGTTTTCTAATTTTAAATGTTAAGAGAAAAATATCTTAACTGGATTTCAAACCCTGCGCACTTTTTTAACATAAATGTGAAAGAACTTGAAGTAATTATATAAGTACAATGAAACTTTGTACTAATGGACTTATTGAACAATATGTGGGGGAATTTAAATCTACCTTGGTGCTTGTTGGAGATGCTATCTGGGAAGAAAGGAGTGTTGAGATAAAAGATGGGAACTCGCATCAGAGAAGAAATAGAAACTTTAGATGGAAGTTCGGGATATAATCATCCTCGATCGAGTAAGTCTCTCAATTTTGATATTTTACGATGACTCACTGGAATGTAATCACTAATCAGTGGCAATAAGTGCCATGGATAATAATTCAATGAGAATAATATTTTTCTAGGATTTGGAGCAACCATGTGATTTGGCAAAAAGATTAGTATAATAGAATAAACCACCATTTATTAAAAAAAAAATAGAATAAACCACCAAAGTGAAAAAGTGTAAATTCAAACACATTGACAGACCCTTGCAAATCAGTGACACCTTGTCTAATTAAGCAATGAATGGGGAGAGATATATGGATCCCACTATCAGTTCTTTATTTGCCCCTACCATTAACAAAGCTTAACTCTTTCCAACTATAGGACTTTAGATTTTAATCAATTTCATGTATGATTGCACATTTTTTAAAGGAATAATTATTTTAGTACCCGCGTTACAGTATTCGTGTTACAGTATCCGCATTTAGAGGAATAATGTATTATGGTCCTCATTAATTATATAATCTCAATTAATTATTATTCTAAAATCCGAGCAGCATTATTTCTCTATGGTCCCCACTAATTATATAGTTTCTCTTTTACAATTTCCGCACTCATTCTCACGTCAATCTTTCTCTAATAAAAATATTTGACTTCATAGTAATGAATACTTCAATGCATAAATATAAATACTTTTAGTACTTAGATATTAATACTTTCAGTGTCATATGTAAAAAATGCTTAAATATGTATATCTTCATAGTTATAAATACTTAGAAGAAAAGATATTAACACTTAAAAGAAAATATTAATAATTTGATGCATGACTTGTTATGATTATCCCTTTTCGAGTTCTCGAATCATTCCCACATCACCCTTCCTCTAACAAAAATAGTTGACCTTATACGTATAAATACTTCAATGTATAAGTATAAATAATTTTAATACTTAGATATTAATACTTTCAGTATATATGTAAAAAATACTTGCAAGTATATGTATAAAGATTTGTACGGCGAAATATAAATACTTGCGCGATGACGAATCTGAAAATATATCATCATATATCTTATTTGAAAGAAAAAATTACGTAGGTATCAATAATATGGAAAGAAAATTAAAATTGTGGAGATTTTCCAGTCCATACAGGAAGTTAACTTTTTGCATTTAATTTTCAGTGGTCCCTCCGCTAGTACAATGTGGGTACAGTGCTGAGGATACTATTATCTTCGCGTTAGAATACATACACAATAAATAATTGTTCACCTCATAACTATAAATACGTATGTGCATAGATATTAATATTTTAGAAAAAAAAGTTCAAATTATGAAGTTTTTGCAATCCCCACAAAAAATTATTTGTCCACATTTAATTTTTGATGGTCCCCTGCAGATATTATTATCAGCTTCCTTTCTGAAATAGCCATGAAACCAAGAGAATGTACAGGGAGAACAGTTCTCGAGAGAGTATGTTAAGTTAATATATAATCTTTGATTAATTATAATTATAAAAAATTTAAATATAATTAATTTGAGATTTCAATATATTTGATACATACAAGTCTGCAATATACTACTATGACATGGTGATCCATGACATTACATTACAACCTAAGCTGTGCTAATTAAGTCGTTTTAAAAAAATGACCGAATTGTAATCGGTTCGGTTCAAGAGCTTTGCAAAATAATAACAATAATAATGAAGTTAGTAATAGTAATTGTATATAGAGAACACGTAGAACTCGTGTTTAAAAATTACTAAATTAGTACCACTTGGAATTTATTAAAAATTAATAAAAATGAGGAACTTAATCCTTTTTAACTGAACAAAAAGTAAAGTAATAACAATAAAAGCCGTTTTTTTAACTATACAAAGAAATCCGAATGCTAAGATTAACAAGTGAAACCTTAGCCCACTCTAAGTTAATCAAATAAAAGAAATGTAAAGTAAAGATTAGTAATCAATACTTGAAAGTTGAAACCATCCAAATTCATATTTGACACCATCCAACACCCGCCGTTTTCATAAAGTCAGGTTGGAAGAGTTTTACGAGTTACCACCTACAAAAACCGGTATGAAAATATAATCAACAAAAATTAGAAAGAAAAAAAAAACAATTTTATTAATTATTATTATTTAAATTTATTACACGGTATCTAAATAGACTACAAAATATAAAGATCCATTAAAATATTTTCTTATTATATAATTTATTATATTTGCTAATTAATAATGATTGACTAATTGATACGCTATTAATATAATTTATCTCTAATTAATTATTGGACCCTGATAACCGTCTCCGCATTGTCCTCGCATTATACCTATCATAATTGCCTAGGGCGACCGCAAAAACTCCAACGCTATTTTTTTTTCTAAAGTATTAATACATATGCAAAAAAGTTTTCGGAAGTATTTATACTTATGAGGTGAACAACTTTTACGTAAATAATTATCTCTCAAACATCTTTGCACCATAAATATATGTGGGAGACCACTCAAACTAAACAGGGCAGGGGGGACCAAACACGTTTCTAAAAATATGAATATTGTCATAACTATTTGTGGGGACCGTAAAACTTGATTTTTTTTTTACATATGACACTGGATGACTTCTGAAAGTATTATTATCAATTATCACAAGTATTTGTACCTATGCACTAAAGTATTTATATGAATATATATATATATATATATATATATATATAGAGAGAGAGAGAGAGAGAGAGAGAGAGAGATGGGTTATGGTGCATTGCAATGCATGGAGGGGTTTGTGCATTGGACCATAAATCTAAAATTCAAATAGCCGATTCAAACCATTTATCTTGTTCTCCATATTAATATGTGCTTGGAGACCAAATTTTATATTTTTCTGATTTATTTTACTATTTATTAAGTATTTTACAAAATTATTGATCCAACAGTGACTTAACAAAATAGTAAAATCAGCAACCACCGTTGGATCAACAATTTTATAAAATACTTAATAAATAGTAAAAAAGAATTCAGAAAAATGTAAAATTTGGTCTCCAAGCACATATTAATATGGAGAACAAGATGAACAGTTTGAATCGGCCATTTGGATTTTGAATTTTAGATTTATGGTCCAATGCACAAACCCCTTCATGCATTGCAATGCACCATAGCCCATCTCTCTCTCTCTCTCTCTATATATATATATATATATATATATATTAATCTTCAGGCGTTCGATCAATAAATATTAATATCTTATTTTGCAAGTATTTTATGCCTATGCGCTGAAGTATTTATTCTTACAAGGGTAATTGTTTTTTTTTTGAGGAAGGTTGATCCGGGGACTATTGAGAAAGGTTGATGTGTGGGTACAGGGTTTCCACTACTTTATTAGAGGAAGATTGACGCAGGGACTATTGGGGGACTGAAAAATGGATAATCACAACAAGTTACGTATTAAAATATTAAGATCTTAAGATATTATTTTCAAGTATTAATATCTTATCTTCCAAATATTTGTACCAATGAAAGTTGAGGCGAGGATAAGTGTGGAATCGAAAAAAAAGAACTATATAATTAGTGGAAATCATAATACAACATTCTTCTATTATTGCTACAAAAATAGATAAATAAAGAAATTGGAGTGAAGACATTCATATAATTATTCTTAATTATTTATCTTCAACGTTCTCTCGAGTTGGAATCATAGAATCCAACTTGTGTGTAATTTATTTTTGCCAACTCCTTTTTCAAGTTTGCTAGCATTTTTGCACTTTACCGCTTAGGTAACCATCTTCAACTTTTGTTTTCAAACTAACATGTGCTCTGTATCGTACTAACTGTCTCTAAAGTTGTTTGCGTATTTTGAACTTTTTATTCCCTTCTATTATTTTTTATTTTTAATTCGATTGAATCCTACTCTAATATCATATTGAATTTTGAGAGGAAAAGAATAAATTTTATGATTTATGATATTATTTCAATCTCTTTTTATACAGTCTCTATTTATGGACTACATAATTTAAAATGTCATTAAAATATCTTCTAATTACATTTTTTTTTTATATCTGCCAATTAATACTAATTGATCTTTAAATGATATATTATTAATGTAATTAATTTCTAATTGATTATTTATCTTGAACATGTTATATACCAATGATTTAAATAGCGTTTATCGCGTTATAGCGGCTGGGTTAAAAAAATTGCGCTATATCTAAATAGCAGTGCTATTTGGACATAGCGCCATAGTTTTATGAGAGAAAAACGTTATAGCGACACTATTTGAACATAGTGCCATAGCTTTTATGGGAGAAAAACGTTATAACGACGCTATAGCGTGCTATTTAGAACATTGTTATATACTATTACTTGTCGGCTTAGACTGAATATACTGTGTTGGTTAAGTTTACCCGATTACACCGAGTCACCTACACCCTTTGTTCGTGGATCCACGCCATCTCTAATTCAAATAATAGGTTTAGTCATTCTTCCAATGATTCACCTCCTAACATGACATTATTATGAAAAGCAGCCCAACTGTTGTCTTTGAAGTTGTGAATTTTCTCGAGTGTTAGTATTTAACAGTTTTCTAAATAGCTAGCTACTCTGTGCAATCGCTTATTTTTTTAATTGTCCTGCTATACCGCTATAATCGCTATTTAAACCATTGGTATTTAGTAAAAATAGAATTCAGAAGGGAAAGAAGCAAAAGAATCCCTCAGCGCGCCATGCAAAATGTTCAAACTTTTCATCAATATCTTTGTAACAACATAAAGTACGTACTAGCAAAATTTCTTACACGATTAAAAGCCTTCTAGGAGGCCAGCATTTTTTGGCCCCTATTCTCAACTATATTGATTGAGAGGAACATATATATATATCAAATTTAGGCACACCATATTCACAAGTAAAATCCCCCAATACAAATTATCAGTCAAAGCTGGTAACGCAGTAAATTAAAATGTTTAATTAGATTCCTACAAGTAATGAATAGTCTACATCTCCACTGAGTCCCAATCGATTGTTTTGTCCTCAAAGGCAATACTAGATTCTGATGGAATCCTGTTACGTGACAGTCTACCCATCATTGCGAGACCTGAAAGAAAAAGAAAAGACAACTAAAATAAGCAAAATTCCTGCAAACCATCAATTAACAAAAATATCCACACATAAAAGATTACTCTACAGCATATCTTACAAGCTATACATGACAGATCAATTCAAACATAATTTTGTACTTTTGATTGAAACATAATTTGTACTTTGGGAGGTACTACGTCTGAAACAACCTTTACTGTCCCCCATAAACCAAATAATAATTTATCTACCACAAAAGAATTCCCCTGAATGGTTTTCAAAATTTGTGGAAATTTCATGTCTGTATTTAAATGGCTAAAATTTCACACAAAATCCTGCAAATAAAAATATGTCAAGGGCACCCCACAAAAATATTGGGAGAATTGTATTCATGGCCAGTCCTCACAAAAATAAGAAAAGAGGGGGCATTTGAAATGCTACTCTTTTGCATTAAATAACCGTGATGATTACAAGTTCAGAAGGACTGACATGCATAAGTTAATTCCGAATCCAACAGATGATCCTAAAAAAATGTTTTAAGATTAGAAATTGTTCAAAGTACAATAGAACAAAGAGAAAAAATACCTTCCACAACTTTATAGAGAGATGACCACCACCTCTCAGCTGGGACCTGATACTGATTCAAAGTATCCTCTATCTCGCTATCATGCTTTCCTTGTAGAACATTCTGAAGAGTAATCACAGCATCCTTTGTTTTGTTGAGAATGTTGGTATCATCAATGATTTCCAACTTTTGAAGGTCATTTTGCGAAGAAGTGAGGCTCACGGCAAGTGCGTACTGGGCTGCTGCGGCCCACCTTGTGGTTGCCAGCCATCGCCTTTGCCCATCTTGTCGCTTTGTTTCCTCCCTTTTCGATCTCTCCTCTTCACTGCCAAATACTATCCCCTGATTTTTTTTTTTTTTTTTTGTATTACAAAGGATTAATTTGCTTTTATGTGAATGTCTTTTAAAAAGGTAATAAAATGTTTTTAGAAGCAAAGGGGGGAATACCCTTAAATATTCAGCATTGCCAGCACCAGTACTCTGCACCATCTTTGAGAAAGCACTTTCTTGAGTGGACAACAGACTCTCAGGTGTGTCGAACTCCAGTATCTACAAGTTCAATATGAAATAAATAATAGCCCAAAACCTCTTTTTTTTTTTTTTTAAATTAACTTTCCGGTGCTTGTATGTGGTACTAAATTGATGCTAATTACCAGCAATGGGTATATACCCAATTTCAATTAAATTAGCAGCAATGGGTATATACACAATTTCACCTTAATTGATATTCCCCATTTCAACATTATAAAGAAATCAACTTATTTGTAAATAAATACATTTCACTTTATTTCTTGATCTTTCAGAATAATTTAATATGTGCCTCCAAACTAATATAAAAACACCATGCCTACCCAGGCAAGAAATATATCTCCTGCCCCTCCCCCAACACACACACACAGAGAAAGAGACAGCCGGTATCCAATATCAGTTACTTCCTTAGGGTCACAATGATTCAAGTGGGCTCATAGACATTTTATTATCTTTTGTCATACAAGTTGAACCTGACCCAATCCATCAGCAGGTCAAGATGATCTAATCTGTAACCTGTAGTGAGTCAGAACATGTTGAACCAGGATCAAACCCGATAACCTATTGGGGACAGTCTCAGGCGGGGCAGATTACCTGTTAAGTCAAGTTCAAAAAGCCAGCCTATCCTTCATGATTTCTTTGCTTCAATTCATAAGGACAGTATGTGTTATCTCAAAAAGAGAGAGTCATTCTACCTTGCCAGCACTCAGGAGGAGGAGGCGGTCACAATCTATAACAGTGTTCAAGCGGTGTGCAATAACTAACATAGTGCAGGACTTGAACTCTTCTCTGATTGTCTTCTGAATCAGAGCATCAGTTCTGACATCAACAGCTGCAGTTGCTTCATCAAGCACTAGTATTTTTGCTCGACGTAACAATGCACGTGCCAGACTGAGCAACTGCCTCTGGCCCACACTGAAATTCTCTCCTGCCTCGGAAACCTATATGTTGCACCATGTAATATTGTGCTCAATAACGAGGTCATGGTACTTTGTGATTTTGTCATCATACACCTAAATAAGGTTCTGGTTTACAAGAAGTACACCAAATATTGTATCTTAGTTGCAACAATACCCAATATTGCACCATCAAACTAGTATGATGGAGATAGTAGATCAAATGTAGACAATTTAACCCTATTAATTTCCTACTGAAGGCCCTTCCCTTCCAGTTCAAACACACACCAAACAGATAAAACTAATAAATATTGAGTTAGTTATTATAATTCAAGTTTTGGTGAAAGTCATGAACCAAAAAGCACAGAAAATATTGGTTGTCCCTTGCAAGTACAGTGAATATTAGGGGTACTTCACACAATAATTTTCCTTTCATGTAATGTAAGTTCTTTTATTAAAAAATGAAGGACCTCAGCATCAAGCCCTAGAGGATTCCTCCTAATAGCATCCTTCAGATGTGCTCTCTCAAGGGACTCCCAAAGATCTGCATCATTATGCTCCCCAAATGGGTCCAAATTAAACCGCACTGATCCTGCAGATAGTTGTCATAGTACTGTACATTAAGCCTTGATTATTCAAATTGTAAACAATATTAGAATATTAAGAAGTAGCATCTAAGCGATAAACCCGAAAAGAGGGAAGAATTGAATATACCAGACCTGAAAACAGAACCGGAGACTGCGGTATGATACCCAACACCTTCCTAAGATCCCAGAGGCCAAATTTGGAGATATCACAATCATCTATGAAAATTGTCCCCTTCTCAAGCTCCACAATTCTGAAAAGTGCATTGAGCATGCTGGACTTTCCCGCACCAGTGCGCCCCACAATCCCGACCTTCTCACTCCCTTCAATTCTAAAACTAATACCGTGCAAAACTGGAGGCAACTCTGGGCGGTACCTCAACCATACCTCCTTAAACTCGATTACCCCAGCTGATGGCCAACCTGGCGGAGGCCTTTTCCCTTCTATGACAGGTGGGGCCTCAGGGGCCACATCAATGTAATTCCCGACTCGCTCCACTGCATTCAAGCTGTTCTCGGCCAGACTCGCCAGCCGCAAAACTGCAGTGAGCAGGTTGGTAATATTCAAGGCATATGTAAGTAGAAGCCCCATGGTAGAGGCAAAAGCTTTTTGGTTCTCTAAATTTTGGTTTTGCAAGACTGCAAATGTTGCGGTGAACCAGATCATGATGCCACCTAAGGTTTCAAGCCGGATAGCCAGCCATCGATTCGCACTCATATTGACTAAGGTGAAACGAACATTGTTGTCCATTGATTGGCCATTGATGGCAGCCATTCGGTCATATGCCTTGTATGCACGAATTGTGGAGAGACCATTTAGGGCCTCGCCAAATTGAGCATAGACAGGCGATCGAGTTATGGAGTCCAGTCGTTTTACCTCCCGTGCAGTAGTCTGACAAACAAAGCATGCAAAAGAATGGACCGGTGAGAATTGATTGGAAATTTTCAAAAAAAAAAACATCTGCAATATTCTATATACAGAGCTCATATTCATCTAAGAAAAGATACAAAATTTGATGGGGTCTTTTTTTGCTGTTGTTCTTATTTCCTACTCCAATCATGTCGTTAACTAAGAATCATCAATAAGGCACCTTATAGAAATAGATCAAATTGAATTTAACAAACCAAACAGCTACCAAAAATAGTGAATTTCTGCTATTACACCAAGAAACACTAGCACCAATGTTTTAAACTTTATATCACCAACCAAACACAATGTTAGGGTGTTATTTCAATAAACATATTCTGTAAACAGTAAAATAAGAGGACTTTATTTGAAATCAAGAAAAGAAACAAAATCAATTAGTAAAAAAGCAGATGAAGTTGTCTTAAACTATAGGGATACCTGGTAGTAGAGATAAGCAGCGTAAAACAAAATCAAGAGGGGCATAATGGCCCAGAGAGACATGGTGCTGACAATTCCAATAAGAACAAAAGTTGAGAGAAGCTGAGACACTTGCGCCAAGAACATGTTCACAAATACTGCCACATTTCGGTCAATGTCGCCTAGATCTTTGGCGAACCTGTTTATTATCCTTCCTAGTGGGTTTGTGTGGAAAAATACCATTGGTGCCCTTAATATTGAACTTAGCATGGCATCATGTAACCTCTTAGCAGCTCGTAGACTTGAGACAATGAGCCAGTATGAGTTTGAAAGTGTCACTATTACCTGTTACATAAAAAAGAGATAAGAAAGAAGTACACATGTTGGACAGTGTTTTTCTTGAATCATCCAATGAATTGATGCTTTCAAAAGAGTTTTAAGGAAAGTTGGGAAAAAAAACGAATAATAACATCTACAAAAAATTAAAATGAACCTTTCTAAAACTTGTACATATATCCAAGATAATACTTGAAAATAAAGATAACCCGACTCAACAAAGTTTTCCCTGTAATCTTGCAGGCTAGAAGAGTTATTTTCAGCACAAAAATAATTTTCCTTGTGACAGTAACAAATAATAGATACTAAAACGTGGAAGAAACAGCAAGTTGTGCAAAATCAAAATAATGCTAATAAAAGAGTGCAGAAAACAAATCTACCTGACAGAAAGAAATTATTGCATAGATAAGATTGTAAAAGCCAGGACTGTGATCCTTTGGTCCACTTTGATCAGTCCAAACACTCAACCAAGTGCTACTTGAGATGCGGAGTATTTCAGTTAGTGCATAACAGGACAATAGTATTAGCACCACCCACAGGCCTCCCAAGGCATTCTTGTACCTAAATAAGCATCAATAAAATGTCAACAGCTACTCATTGATGCATCAAGCACTACAAAATTAAGATTTTTTATCTGTGATTATATATTAGGTTTCTTGCATTCCTTTAATTTGCACTTACAATTCTTAATTTTGTCAGTAATAAAACAGGAAATAATGAAATTGAGAATAAGGTTCTCAATTCTTTGTTGCTGAAAGCTTCTGCTGCAGGACCAAGTAGGTACCTTCATTCATCTTAAGCACCAGACATTCCTGGATACTAAATTATCCAATAAGGTGCAAACAAAATAACCTTACCTTGAAAGAACCTTTGCACTGACAACACCAGTTTCTCTCTCCTCCTGCTTAATCAGCACTGACTTCCCTTCCTTACCCTTACCAGCCTTATCAGCAACAGTTCTATTCTCTATAGCAACTGCATCTCCATTTAGTTTGGTTCCATCTGTACCATTTTTATCTCCCTCTTTATCATCTTCCTGTTGTTCTTCCATTTTACCCGCATTTTCCATTAACTTTTTGAACAACTCACCAGTATCACTCAGCTCCTCAAATGTACCTTCTTCTTTCACCACACCCTCATGTACCAATATTATTCTATCTACATATGGCAGAAAATGAAGCTGGTTCGTGACTAGCACTCTAGTTTTGTTTCTAAGCTGATCTTTGATGCACTTGTCAAAAACCTAAGATATATAATAGTTCGTATCAGTTAGCAAGATCCAAATAATATCATTTTTTTTTACTATTTGTGCATGTCTTTTCATGTTTCATTGGGTTGATTTGACTTTCTTTAAATTTTCGTAGCTATATTAGGTCTACATCAGTCTGCACATTGTAACAATAGCTAGTCCCCAAACAACCATAAACTACCTAATTATTTCTTTTGGATTTGCTTGAGGTTTCTATTAAATTAATTTAAGTCTACTGAGCTTTTATGGCTGAATCAGATTCATCCAACAACTCAACCAAAGATTCTGGTAAATTTTTGTACTGGACATTTTAACATTGTAGCAGCACCAGTACTCCAAGACTACAACATTAGATTGCATATTCAATCTTACCATTTATAACTATCATATATAAGAAATTATTACCTGGCGACCAACATGAGCATCTAGAGCACTCAATGGGTCGTCAAAAATGTACACATCTGAATCTGAATACACGGCTCTTGCCATAGAAACTCTTTGCTTCTGGCCCCCACTTATATTAACCCCTCTTTCCCCTATCTCTGT
The DNA here is from genome assembly GCA_033356055.1 of Carex pumila. Taxonomy (NCBI): domain Eukaryota; kingdom Viridiplantae; phylum Streptophyta; class Magnoliopsida; order Poales; family Cyperaceae; genus Carex; species Carex pumila. The sequence continues at coordinate 972,545 of JARJHM010000005.1, read as the reverse complement.
CAGATCACCTCCCTGCTCAACAAGACAATATACAATCAATACACAATAAGCTTAGGCAATAAATACACAACTCATTAGGAAGAATAACTTTGCCCACTTACAGGGAGTTGCTCCAGATCATGTTGCAGTGAGGTCACCTCAGTAGATTTATCATACTTCATGGGATCAAAAGAGGATCCGAACAAAATGTTGTCACGTACCTATGGGTAATAAAATATATATATTAAAAAAGAATGTTAATTATAACAATGTGAAAAATAAAAATTAGAAAAGACTAACATAAAGGAAATATTCTTATGTAATAACATGGACAAACATTTAAAACTAAATAAACAAATAAATAAATTAACTAATATCAACAATGTGTCATCACTGCCACTCCTTTACCATAATCATTCAAGCACAGAAAAAGGCTAAGCAATTTATGAATGCCAAATTGTCATTTCTGACAACTGTTTGACAAACTTTAGCTCTCGTTCTATTGATTATTGAATACCATATATGATTGTTCTTTCTTAAATTACTTGTTTTATTAGCGTAACTTACCGAGAAACCAATGAACTCTATCACGGCCATTGAATCCTGACTCAAAGCAAAAGTAAATAAAAAAGGCTACAGAACAGTTCTTACAGTGGCGTTAAAGATCCAAGAAATCTGAGGAACATATGCAACAGAGCCACGAACAACCACTGACGTGTTGGACCCAGCCACAGCTGGTAACTCGCCTAGCATTGCTGAAACAAGAGATGTCTTTCCTTCACCTGTACTTCCCACCACTGCCACTAGGCTACCAACTGGTATATCCAGATTCACATTTGACAGAGTTGGTCTTTCCGCCTATTAATTTCCAATATGGTTGCACTTAATTTATTTGTTCATTTTTACCGAATTTATAAGTCTGCTATACTGATATGTTTCTATAATTGCAAGAAACATCCAACACATTCAGGGTAATATGCAAATATATCCAAGCATTAAAATTAAGGCTGCTATCTCCAACTTCGATTAGCCAAATCACTTTGAAACCATTTCGTGCCATGTTGCAAACTCAACATGAAAAATACTATTTTTTTTTCCCAGTTTAAGCTTAGAGAAGAAGATCAGGCTCGTAGGTTAGAGCAAGCTTCAAAATCTAATGGCTTACCTATCCATCACCTAATCAATTAAATGGTTCCTATAGCAACTAGACAAATTACACTGCTTGTTTCAAAACAATTGGTCTGGTTTTGAATATGGAAAAATATTGCAAATAATTTGGAAAAAAAGAAACAAACATATAGTGTCTGTGAAGCAATAATTTTAATCATACGTTAGATTCCCATGCGAAGAAGCCATCTTTTATTGAGATAGAAGGAAGCACAGGATCAAGAGGTGGATTGGGCAAAAGCAATCTCTCTTCAGTCAAGAACAGATCCTCTAGACGTTTCAATGACACATTGGCATTGACAACCTTCACAATAACAAATTACAGAAAGAGTCTTTATAGTTAGAAAAAGTAGGGCTACAATTAGGAACATATTCATTTTAACTTCATGTTTACATTTGCCAAGTCAAGCTATCAAAACCATTGAAAAATTCTGAAATATCACGTGTAATCCCCAAATAATTACCAAAAAATATCCCTTTATCCCCTCCTCCACTACTTAAAGATATCCAAATGATCTCCCTTTGTTTATATCCACATAAAAATGAGGAAGAAAAGCCGGATGATTTGACTCTATGAAGAGAAGAGATGTGGAGTATATGTGATGTTCCAATGTTCTAAGTAGATTAACTGTGATTGTTCTTTTGTTCAAGGGATATGCCTGATGTTTTTATCTTTTACAGGGAAAGAGCTGGCATCATTCTGAAATATAGTGTACCTGAGTGATTAAATTGGGAAGCATGAAAAGAGGGAACCTCAGCACAGCAAAGAGAGAGAGAGAAGTGAAAGCCTTAGCAGGTGTAAGATATCCCCCAAGCAGAGTATACACACCGAACGATACAACCGTTACTAAAACCGGTATGCTGTTCAATATAAAGCTATTCAACTGAAAAAAAAAAAAAAAAGAATAGCACTAGTTAGTATGTGTAATTATATGGCCACAGGCATCATAGAGGTGTTAAACTCACCCAACAACTTCATTATCTTTTATTATATTACATTATTGTGTTATTCGTACAATAATCTTTTACGTCTATTTGACTAATTTGCAAAAACATACAATTATTTAATTTTACGATTTTTTTATTTTGAGAATATGTAGGTCAAAAAAGAGTAAAAACTGCAGTATAATATGCTTGAACCGAAAAAATCACGAAGACTTTTATCAAGAATACAAATTGTAAAATCAGAAACTTGGTAAAGTATGTGTGAGGTTGATTAAAATGGGATAAAACGTTGCTAACATTTTCAAAACGTTGTAACGTTTTACATTGGTCTGGAACAATAAACTGATCAAAAGAAAAAACAAAATTACAACGTTATAACATTCTACAAACGTTGTAACGTTTAACAGTTCCAGAACTACTGAAGCACAATAGTATAGTACCAACTAGAAACATTGTAACGTTTCAAATATATTTAAGCTTCAAATAACTTCTGTATCAATCAAGTTTGTACAAGTTAAAACGTTGTAACATTTTGCTAAGCTGTTAGAAGATTAAAACCCTAAAATCGCATTTGAATTAAACGTTGGTAACGTTTTATGTCAAATAGTCCATTTTTGAGCTGACACTATAAATAAAGTGATAGGATCTTTTCTCAAAGTATCTCAGCCGACCCTAATCATTTTAAAAGCGATTTTCTGATAACTTAGCCTACTCCATTATTGTAAGAGCTTAAAACTTCAAAATTCCTCAAGCAACCTCAAACCTACTTCACTAATCTTGATTTATATTAGGTTAGAGTAATCTATTGAGTGTTTCTCTTGTGTTCTAGACAATCGAGACATTGTTCTTATCTCTTTGAGTTGGCCGTTTGACTTCCCGCTTAGTGTGTAAGGGCTCAACGGTTCACAAGTTGTAATCCTTTCGTATTGGGTAATAGAAAGGCGCACCACACAAGGTTGCGAAGTCCCAGAGACATAGGCCTTTGTTTTGCCGAACTCCGTTAACATCCCGCGTGTCAAATTTCTCTAAACTTATCTATTTAATTTCAATTTTTGAGCAATTAGAGGTGCCCCTAAGTGTAACATATTGTGCATGTGTGTTTGGTGGGGTCTGTGTGTGTGTCTGTGGGGGGGGCATAGTGACTTACAGCAGCGAGTAGCTGAGCCTTACGAAACCAAGAGAGTTCATCATCACGAATCCCTTGCACCTTAGACTGAAAGCTTTGTTCCCATGCATAGCACCTGAGGCAACACATCATTTTCTTTTAGAAAAAGGGATATTAAACATGATAAAATAATATATATGCATGTATGACAAATATATACATACTTCACACTGTCCATGGCAGCCAATACTTCATTCATGAGGCCAATACGCTTATCGGTACGCTGTAACCCTTCCTTTGTTAGCTTTTGCATTCGGCTTATCACAAGTGTCTATTCAAGTAAGCACACAAAATGTCAGAATCTTGTGATATTTGAAACAGAAGTTAAGCTAGATGTTACAAACAAGAAATATACCTGAATAGGAAAGAGAAGGACGAGCATCAATGCACCGACAAGAGAAGCAACACCTAATTGTGAGTAGAGGAGCACCACTGCGATGATAATACGAAAAGGAGCCGACCACAAGCTATGCAGTTGCTGGCATATTTGCTGAAACATATAATAAACAATAGAACTTGTTAATAACTTACATGATTTCTGGTTCATTATCAAGTTGACACGGATACTTAAAAGAAGACAATGTCCATGTGCATATTTGCAACCAAAATCCTTGAGCTGCTAGCACAATCATGAACATCTATGCATCAAAGAACTACCTGAAGTGCTTCAGCATCAGTTGTCATCAAGTTGGTTATCTTCCCAGATGCAAATTTACGGCGACTTTCATGGGTTAATCTCAGAGATTTACGAAAAACAGCAGCCACCTGTCATATCATCATACCAATAAATTGATTAGGGTTTTACCATTGATTTAAATGAGATGTGCTCTTGTAAGCTGAAACTCAACAACTTTTGGCTTCAGTTATAATAGTTAAGAGGAAAATTGGTTCCCTGGCTAAGAGTAGATTAGTGCAATTAAGCCAGTTCTTCGTTTGACTTGACCTTAACTTTTATGGTTGGATGTTTATTGTGAAGAACCCAAAAATGTTGGAGTGAATTGCACAAGGTACAAATAGAGGGTGCTAATTGTAAAGATCTCTTGATACACTTGATAAAGTCAAAGGTCCATACCAAGGTGGCCCTGAGCCTGAAGCCAGTTCGCATCACATTCTGAAAGTATTGTGCTTCACACAGAACTCCAAGCGCCTGTTATTATGAGTACATCAAGAGGAATAAAAAAAATTAAAAGTTAACATGTTCGTAGTTTTTCATTAAAATATATAAAATTTTAGAAGTTAAATGTTTGTACCACTCCAGCAAAGATGGAGAAGGCATAGATGTAACCGTGCCAAACTGGATCATTTCTTTGCATAGACTACAGTGGAAGCAGGAAAACATTTCTTAAATGATAACAAAAACACATGTATGTTAGGCAAAACATAAGGGAAATTATTCAGAAATTACATACAGCTAAGAGGAGGTTCAATATCACAGGTCCGACAAACTGAGAAGCATCATTGCCGATCTAGAAAAAAAAAAGAGCAGAAGTAATCAATAGCCAACTACAGAAAAGTGTGATTCTATTCTTCCTTAAATGGGTCACAACATTTTAACCATCAAGTACACTGACATAGTTTAATTAGAAATTTTGAACTGTACCTTGAAAAGTCCCCCAAGCCAGAATCTGCAAAGCAAGGAAACATTTAAATTAAAAAGTTACTTCTTTTTTTTTAAAACAAAAACAAAGAGAAATTGAAATTACCGTCCACCAAGGCTACGATTAAGTGCCCTTAAAAGCCAAGGTTTAGGTTTCTGTGTTTCTTCAATCCAGCACTGCTGAAATCTGAAAGAATGTGAGAGATATTCAATGTAAGAAGGATTGTTGGAAATAAATAATGAAGATATAATGTAACAATAATGTACCTGGCATACAATGTCTCTGTTCGATCCCATGTGTCCAGTTTCCACACATCCTTCTCTGTAATGGGTCGTTTGTACCCTTGTTGCATTAGAGGCGTCATCCATGAAAAAAATATCTCTGTGCAAAATTTAAAAAAAAATATGTAAGTGACATAGCAATCCATTATATGCCACTTCGTATTGTAATCCCTACTGACAGCGCAAATTTTGAATTTTGTATGAAAGGAAAATGTTTTCAAGGAAGAAAAATTTTCGACAACATAAAAGCCTCAACAGCAGAAAAATAATATATATTTGGATAACTTACTGGAGAAAATGCTAGCATGCCTCTCAGGACATATGTTTTCTCCACTTGCAAGAGGCTCATACTCTGTGTCGTCAGAAAGTGCCTCATTCCTAAGAGGCGTGTAACCAGCATATGCTTCCAAACTAGGCAAATGTCCCAGTAATAAAATCCCAAAAAGAAACTGCAGAATTAATGAAAACAATATTTACTCAGTAATAATAAATTAAAATAATGACAATAAAAAACTGTTAAGTAATTGCAGGAGATCTTTTCTACTTAACCCTTAAAACCAGAAAAAATTATCGTGCTCTCTACAGGAACATAGAATAGCAAACAAATGCCCCTCCACTGTAAGTTATGTTTGTGGAGGGAAAAATGAGGAAAGATTTTGATATCTTTAAGTGGCTGCCAAATAAAAGACACACCCTCATGCTTTCTAAGGCTAAAAGGGATATTTGTGGTTCTGTAGGGATTAGCTGCAACTTTTACTTATCTGAAGCACTGTTGATATCATATGAGAAATTATTTATTAAGCAAAAGAATAGATGCCACCTTGCATGCTAACTCAGCAACATAGAGATAAAGGCTCATTCTGCAAAAGAACAGAGAAATCAAAATTGTAATTTTACTAAGCTGTGAAAATTGTAGAAAATAAGAAAATAAACTTGTATATTACAGGTTTCCCTTTTCAAGTACTGGCTCAAGTTCATATGGTTTTGTTGCTAACTGGATGTCCTTTATAATTGTCAGTAAACATATATTTTTGGGATTTATTTTAAATTGATAGTTACCAAATACTAAAAGTGTTTGCTGTGAAGATGTAAAATAGTACAAAAGACCAGAGAGTCTGAGAAAGTGTTGTACTAACGGTGAAAGGTAGTCTCTGACGGCAAAGACAAGATTGAATACAGTAATTTCTCCAATCAAAACATAGATCATCACAAACCGAATGTACCACCTAAATTCCCGTATGTATATCTTTGTTTCTGCTATAAGCATGACAAGCACACAACTCCAGGCTGCAGCTTCAATGACTACTGTCAGAACCTATGAAGGTGAATAGTAAATTCAGATGAGAAAGCTCTTTTCAAAAACATATATTATACAACAAATTGTAATTAGATTAATACCGGAAATCTGAGAACCATATATTAAAATGTACCAGCTTCAAGTTTGGTAAGCCTGGTATGATACAGTTATGATACCAGCCTAATGAAACTTCATTTTGGTTTTCTATTATGTGCACTGGAGAAACAAGAAATGTATCAAAATTATAAAAATAAAAATAAATAATGAGCAAATTATTGGGCATGGACTTGCATGGTACAGTCTCAGGATTTAGCTCAACAAATTCATTACAAACATCAGATGTATCTCGAAACAAAAAGACTATTGTAACTCAGTAAAACTTTTAATAGGCAACTAACCTCAAAGGGTGCGAGACTTGACTGTCCATCCAGATTCACAATTGAATAACCCATTATGACCCGAAAGAGTGGTTCAGCCACACAAAAGGCTGTGAAGATCATGAGAACATAGCTGTAAAACTTTGATTTCATACTATATCTTTGCACCGTGAGATCCTTTGTGATTCGCCAAGTCCGGTAGAAGCAAACACCAAACAGTGCTAAATGGGAAATGCCCAAGATCACTGTCTGCATGCCACATGGTGTGTACATGCCAAATGCACTCTCTACAGCTTGAGACCATACACCACCTTGCACCGGCTGACAGTACCAGTCTAACGGATCGAAACCCATCTTTGGCACCGAATTAAGTTATCAATTGCTTTGACTTGGATCCCTTTATGGTGTGAGCTTAATTAAAAAACCTGTATCAATTGAATACACAGATTTTTTATTTTATTGAACAAAGATGTTTTTCCAAAATCTTGTGTGAACTGATAAGTTTAAATGGTTGCTTCTGCTGTTCTTCTCTGATTTACTATGCAGTTCTTATTAAAGAGAAACGGAAAGGTTCTGGGTCAGGTAAAAAGGGTACCATTTTGCAGTATTGCATTTATTAGAAAAGTACAGATTTTAATATACCCTTGGTGGGATCAGATGCTGAATTTTTTTTTTTTTAAACGAGCAGGAATAAGAGAACTGATGTTATGGACATAATTCCAAGACAGAGGAGCTATTCCCCCACCCACCCCGACGAACTAGGTATCAGCAACAATAACGAGATAAACTCGACCAAAATAAAATTAAATTCAAAAGTCAAATTCGTCTTCGGAAGAAACAATACTAACCCAAGTACCAAGATTCAATAAGCATGAACAAGAGCGGAAAAAAAATAAGAGAAAAAAAAACGAAAATTCAAAATAGTGGCCAGGGAAAGGACCTTATTTTACCTCATGATTTCGAGTGATGAGTTAAAAATCATGAACTTGGAAAAGACAAAACTGAAAACCACATATGCGAGTAGAACTGATTAAGTTTGCAAATGGAGGGAACTTATTCGTTGAAAAAGCAAACAACCTTTTCCCGGATCAAAATTTAAAACATTATCCGCTTGAGTAGAACAAATCAGAGCCACCCAAATAAAATTTACAAAACCAAATTAAACTTACCTTAAATCAGAAATCCAAATGAAACTCTCTTTCAATCCTCTCAAGTGAACATTCCATCTTATAGAGACGCAACGAGAGAAGCGAGAGAGACCACCCCTTAGCTCGGGAAGAAAAGGAGAGGAGAATATATAGACACAAGCACACCGAGTCACCAAAGTCTCCATCCTCTGGGTCTGCGGTCAGAATGGAACAGAGTGCGCATCCACCCAGGTACCTGAGGTGCAATTTATAAAAATGAACGGTCCAGATTAATTTTATTCAGATCAAACTTAATTCGGCAGCTAGGGGCTGCTTTAAGATTTGTTCCATATTAAAAGAACGGTTCTGATTTTCAGCTTGCATCTCAGGTACATGGGTGATACGGATTCAATGGTATCATCATTTGTAAACTTTCAAATCCTTTTATTTTTTTTATTATATTCCTAAAAAAGATATTTTTTCTTCTGAACGAAATTTTTTATATTCAGTGTTTTACAGCGATCGATGAGAGACATTAGATTCGGAGTCCATATCACCTTAGGTAACAGAATATTTCTGTTTAGATTTGGACCGTCCGATCAGAATCTGAGACAATCCTGCCCGAGGTGAAATGCACTGGCTCCTTCAGTATTCGTGCGGATTCTGATTGGACGGTCCTTATCTAACCGTAATATCCTGTAACCTCAGGTGGTATGAATTCTTAGATTCGGAGATCGGGGCAGAAGACATACCCACGTTCCCTGTTATTTTATATTGGTACAACGGTACAATGTACAAAATCTCATGCTCCGAGTAGTGTGTAAGAAACGTGGTATGCCATATTGTGATTAAAATATCAAGAGGTGATTATGTTACGTAAATTATGTTGTGTTCAAATATGTTGTGATTAAATGTGTTTCGCGTGATAATTTGATTATAATTTAAGTTAATTTATTCAAAATTTATTATTTAATTAATATCTAATTGTTTTAATTACATATGACTCGCGTGATTACGTATCATGTCGTGTCGTGTCGTAATTAAATCTTGCATGTAGCGTGCTGTGTCAAAGTTTCAAAAGATAATCACCACACATAAATGATCATAACATGAGACATACAAATCTAACTGATATGCATATTATGTCATTTCATACTATATCTGTGTAGTTTCATAACAAAATCAGCTCTGTTGTTGTGTCATTTTTTTCTCACTATAGCTCCGAGCTCGGTGCAAGTAAAAATTTTCTATGCGAGCTAAAATTCTAATTTGTTGCGACTTTGACAATAATAGACAAAACGATCTATGTGAAAGTTATCATGGATTAATTTTTGGGGTGGTAGTTGAGGAAAGTTTGGACTCTTGTCTGTTGTAGATGGGGGAGTTAACTGCAAATGTTTGTTCTTCTTTAGGGGTCAATGTTCAAACTTTGTACCTTTCCATGTCGTTAGAGCCTTTGTGGAGGATTTTTTTTTTTTTTTTAAACCATCAGAAAAAAAAAAATCGGAAAGCAATTTGATTAAAAAAAACTAACTTTTTAGAGAAATTATATTTACTGAAATGAAGTTTGGTATGAAATTTTGAAAACTAAAAATTATAGTTTGGTATGTCCTTTGAATCCAATTTGGAGAATTTTGTCACAAAAAATTTGAAGAGAATAAAACTGAACTTTGACTTTGGTTTGGTTGGTTGAAGTTCAGCTTCAACCAAAAAAATGAAAACTGACTTTCAATTTTGGATTAAACAAAAAAAACTGGCTGCCGAACTTAAACAGTTAAAAGGATAAAAACAAAAAAAAATGGTTTTGATGTATATTTTCATATAAAAATTACGTTTAATAGTTATGTTAAAATTTTAAAATAAAAATATAGATCTATAGTACGAACATACATGCAAATTGTAAATTACCATATGTCATAGCCCATAGCCTCGTTCGTCGTTGTCTTCTTCTTCTTGTTATTTTGTTTTAGTCCAAAATAGTCCATCGCTTCTTTCCCACGAAGCTGAAAAATGAAGAACAATCATTAGTCTGTGATATGGCCTAAGTCCTGGTATGACTCGAGAACCGTAATGATTTCTATGATTGGATGTGTACGTATGTGTTACGGCCTGTCTCAGGGAGACGGTCCAGGATTTCCAAGTTGAGGTTTGGAACTTGAGGGTGTATAAGTCGAGGTTTGGAACCCGATGATAGTTGTAAGACACTATAACTCTACCCTATGCCGTGTCTCCGGTAGTAAAAAGTCTCCATCATTCAATGGAATTGTTAATCTTAAATAGCCTCCTCCAGCTCTGACATTCTGTGTTGTCAGAACTGTCAGAGGGGATCCTAAGCCAACTCTGGGCTAGGCCTTGGATCGGAATGCCCCCATCTTGAGCCTTTTGTTTGTCCTTGAGTTGATCTCATTGAAGTAGTTTTCAACCCAAGTTCTCATTTATGGCCCGAGGTTGGTTCTATAAGGGCCTTGGGCACATGGCCCTATCAGTCTGTGATCCTGAAGCCCGAACTTGAAGGAAGGAGGATGCATGAATCGGGGAGAATTTAATAATATATTTTTTTTTAACGAGTAGGTTGGAAATTTTTTATCAGTAGAAATTAGGACAAAGAAAGATAAAGAAAAAGAAAAGGTACATCATATTTTTTATTAATAAAAAGATGGGTAGGATTTTTACTAATCTTAAAAATAAAAAAGTTTGGAACGGTAGGAATTATGTTGGTCCAAACTTAGTTTTCTTTTTTTTAATCTGATGCATAGATAGAGAGAATTCTTATATTAGATCTTTAGTAAAATGTAAAAAAAAATTCTAAAGTAGATGAAATATTTCTATTATATATTTTAAAATTTGCTGTCTATTTTTGTAAAATCTTTTTATAATTTACTAGAAAATTTTAAAGGAAAAATAATACAAACTGATTTTAGATCGGTAGAATTATCACTTATCTAAATTTTTTTTATTTTAAGATCGGTAAAATTTCTACTGTTCTTTTTACCAATTAAAATTATAATATACTCTCTTTTTTCTCTCTCTCTTCCTTTATTTTAATTTCTACAGATAAAAAATTTCCGGGTAGGTTCATCTTCTTATTATATCCATCAGGTCGTCAAAGTAATGTTTTATCTTATGTCACCTCTGAGGTTTGAGTTTGGGATTCTCTGTTGCTAACATGTACACAGAACTACAGAAGTCTTAATCAGCCTAAAGTTCATGTATTATAAAAAAAAATCAAATAATTTAAAAATGTAATTGTGAATCTCACTTTACATTAAATTCGTCCTTATTTATTTTACAATATAAAAACTAAAATCCATACTTAATTCAAAACATTTTTTTTTAATATGCTAATAAAACAAAAATAAAGTTCACAGACACTTGGATAAGATAATAATTATTCAGAGTAATCAATTTTATAAAAATGACTACATATTTGACAAAATACAAGTACAGATAGAGAAATTTCTACTTCATGTCTTCCTTCGACTTCTTCCAAATATAAAAATAATAACTTTACTAGACAAATTAATTGACTAAACTCAATGCAGTCAACAACTCCAAGAACAATTCTCATAACACTATTAGGTCGTCATTCTTATTGCCGACATTTTTATAAATACCAAAAAAAAAGAGAAAAGATTTTTGTCCACAACTTTCTGTCCACTATTTGTCCACAGCGCTATCCACCTCGTGTTTCCTGTGTTTGACTAATTTTAACGGACACCGGTCTCCAATTCTAACCACTTATTCCGCCTATTTAACCTTCCTTCCGTGCCTCTATTCTCTTTTGTCAATCTCATTTTCAAAATATTTCTTCTTCGATAAACTTTTTCCTTTCTGAGGCGATTTCTTTACTTTACGGAGATAAAAATTTCTGAATCTAAAAATCAATCGATATCTCAAAAAGGATTTCTTCTCCGATATCTTAAATTTCTGAAGCAATTTCTTCTTCGTAAAGCTGAGGCGATTTCAATCGGTAACTTTTTTCTCCGATCTCTTATTCTTTACTCAAAAAAGGATTGGAACTTTTTTCTTCAAACGAACTCGCTCTTTTTCTATCGGCAAACAAAAAGTATTTTTCTCTTCTTCCTTTTTTTATTTGACAGAGAGAAACAGATCGGATGTCGGTGCCGCAAGTTCAAGCTTTTTGAGGAGAAGTCTGGTGTGATGGCCACAATCCCTGCTAAGATCATGGGAAGGATCCGATGCTGCTCCATTTTGAATTTTTGATTCTCGACTCTTCATCTAAATATCACTTTTGTTGATCAGAGAATATATATTTCAAATCAGGTACGTGATCCATTGTAGGTTTCCATAGGTGTTTCTTGTAAATAATGATTTATTCCTCGTTTGATTTTGATGCGAGGCTTCAACTATGAAATTAAGGAAATTATGGTTTTGTTGTTTTCTCAATTCTCCTGATCGGTAGTTTTTCTTAGCTCATCTCCTATTTATTACCCCGAGAAAGTATTAATTGATCTGTTAATTTTATTGTATTGCCCCTTTAATTTTACAGTATTCATCTTGTGGAAATCTGTAAGAAATAGATGATAGAGAGGCGATATGGAGTATTAATCTGTTAATTTTACAGTATTCATCTTGTGAAAATCTGGAAGAAAGAGATGATAGAGAGGCGATATGGAGTATTGATCTGTTAATTTTATAGTATTGCCTCGTTAATTTTATAGTATTCATCTTGTCATTTTATAGTATTCATCTTGTGGAAATCTGAAGAAAATAGATGATAGAAAGACGATATGGAGTATTGATTTGTTAATTTTACAGTATTTATCTTATAATTTTACAGTATTCATATTGTAATTTTACAGTATTCATCATATGAAAATATGAAAGAAAAAGATAATAGAAATACTTCTTACTCATCCGAACAATATTCAATTGAAAATTCTACTATATACAAAATTCAATTTTCCAGTTCTGTTGATTCAATTTTTACAGTATACAAGATTCAATTGTAAATTTTACTGTGTAGAAGATTCAATTTTACAGTATACAAGATTCAATTTTACAATATACAATATTCAATTTTAAAGTATACAATATTTAATTTTACAGTATACAAGATTCAACCCAATACTAATAACTGCTAATAACTAACTCTAACGGCCAATAACTTTCTATAACTGTAATTTTCGAAAGTACAGTTTGAAAGTACATTTATTTTGTCATGTTATGCAAGTTGCAATCTTTTTCTAACTATCATGGGACCACTTCCAACCCCATATCTTATCCTTTTTTAATTATTTATTTGTTATAATAACCATTTGTGCACACAGGAAACAGCTGTTCCTAAAAAGTCACTTGGAAGACAATTTATACTATTTATTTTATTCTTAATAAAAGTTTCATTGTAATAAGTTAGCAATTGGTATTCAAGTTGTATAGCTACTCATGTAGTTAGTAATATTCTTTTTACATGATAATTTTTTCTCGTTCATCAAATATGAATAAAGAAATATTATTCTCCTGGATAATTAAAAACTGTGGTGTATATTTTTTTCTCCGTCATCAAATCTCTGGCAATTGGATCCGGTCATTATAATTAAAAACCGTGGTGTATTATGTTCATTGGTTCGGTTCGGTTGAAACCGAACCTAACTTGGTAAACCAAAGTTATAATTCAGTTTTAAAAATAGAACCGAACCGAACCAAACCGAATTAGCATTGCAACCAAACCGAAGTTTTATTTCGGTTTGTTCAGTTTGTTCGGCTCAAAATGAAATATATTAATTTTTTATTTAAAACAATTGATTTATAATAAACCGAAGTATATTAAGAAATAAACCGGAGTATTAAGATATAAACTAAGAAATTTAGAAATAACCAAGTATTTAAAGCAATTGATTAAGAAATAAATCAGAGTATTAAAAAATAAACCGGGGTGGTTCGGATCAAATTCATATTATATGAAAGTTTAGTCAGTTCGGTTATTTTGGTTTTGAAAATTTTCAAACCAAACCGAACCGAAGTTATAATTCAGTTTTGAAAAGCCAACCGAACCGATCCAACAAACCAAAATAACCGAACCATTTAAATTGAACTAATTCGGTTTGGTCCAAAACCGATTAAACCGAACCGTTTGAACACCCCTAGGTGTATATCCAGGTCCAAAACTGAGAATAATTATGCCACGTTATATGACAGAGATTTTCATAATTTTATTTTGTTCAATCGCATTTTTCAAAGTTATTCTTCGATATTAAAATTAATTTACATATTTTATGTGTCAACATGGTCATCTCTCTTTTTTTTTAATTATACATCCTTTCAACTACATTAATTATACAAATAAATAGGAGAATTTTTATTCACTGAAAATATTATAAAATAAGAAAGAAAAAATACTTTGATTTTTTTTCATACATAGAAAAATTAGTAAAAATTATACTGATCCAATATTTTTTTTGGGCTTGACACGGCTTAATTTCAAGATGGAATTTTTACGGTCAACTATTGAAAATTCCAAAGTGTAACTTTTTTTGCTTGACACGACTTCCAAAATGAAATTTTGACCATTCATCTGTGAATTAAAAAGTTATTTTGACCATTGTTCGGTTACTCAATAACCGGACCAAAACCAGTTATTGAGTAACAGGAAATTTTGTGCCTTTCTGCTTATTGGGTAACGGGAAATGTTTTGAAAATTCGGATATTGGGTCACCGGAAAGTAATTTCAAATCCGGTTATTTAGTAAGCGGAATGGACATAAATCGAATGAATAGATCCCGTAATTTTTTTTTGGAGGCGTCTAATTGTCCACAGTCTTTTGTCTATCATTTGTCCACAGCTTTGTACTAGAGCTCTTAAACATATTCCAAGAACAAAGTGTTTCAAATATATATGCATGAGTCTTAATTCTTTTCTTTCTTTGGAATCTTCAACAGTAAGATATTGCATGCTTTAACGTAGAGAAAATGGACGAGATCAGTGATATTGCCTGCTCATATAAAAAAGTACTAATTTTTCACTGAATAAGATTTCGTACTATTTTAAAAGATGCTTATCTGGGTCCGTAAAGGAGAAGGGGAAGAGAAGAAGAGGGAAGAACAGTATAATAGTAATAAACTTTGTAAAATAATTAAATAAAAGATAAAATAAATTTTTGGGGATAGAAGAAAGAAAAATAAGTTTATATGGAGATATTAGATATTATGTTGTATTCACGGAGAAATTAACTATTTTGAAAGTTTGAACGAGTACTCCAAATTTTTTTCCTTTTTTAAATATCCCAAATAGTTGTGTACCAGTATAAATACACACTGTTGGTTTCCAATACACGAAGTATATAACTAAATAGAGTGTCATAGAAGATCACTGGAAGAGGATCCGAATTTTTTATTAATAGAAAATAAAATAATAAAATATCGAAAAAGAGAAAGTTTTTTTGTTATTGTCGAGAAATAAGTAGAACGGGTCCTAATATCTCGTCCAGCGGACGGGACTAATTACTCCATCCAACTTAATCAAATTAACATCCATCTTAATCAGACTTAGCGGAGAAAAAAAAAAATCAAACAGTATAACACAACCCATCCGGAGTATAAAAAAAAAAGGTGGGACGGGAAAGTTAAATCCGTCCGGTCTCTTCTTGTCTTGTTTCTTATCTGGGTGTGAAGATATATAAATTGGTCTTGTTCCATAACCGTACAACCCTACAACCATACAACCATACAACAGCTTTATAAAATAAACTTAAGATTGAATATCCAACCTAAATAAAATTATAATATTATGTTTTGTTTCTATCCAGATGCTGCACAAGCATTAAACCATGCAGTTAATCTTTACATGGAATTGGGTCGATTGAACATGGCTGCAAGTACTTACATGTCTCCTAAAGTACCTTTCAGCAGCAATTATTGCTCTTCAAAAGTTAAAATGGAACTTCTAAAAATATAAAGTGGAAATGCTTGTTGTCTGTTGTTAGTTGTATCATTACGGAGCCCAGACGGGATTACTTAACATGTCCCATATTTTTATTTATTTTTTTATCCTGAATGGGTCTTACTTTACCGTCCGGTTTTTTTTTTTCTCTCCACTGAGTTTGATTAATTTTATTGTTAAGTAAATTAATCCGGATAGAATAATAGAATCCGTTCTACTTATTTCTCGACAAAAATAAAAAACTATTCACTATTTCGATATATATTTTTTTTTATTAATAAAAAATTCAGGAGGAGGATCATGCATAGCCTCATCCTCAGCTCTAGGTCTTCTGAACCAGCCACTTACCAACTTTGGTGCATTCACCTCCGATTTTTTAATTAATAAAAAATGAATTATTAAAATATTGAGATTCAATACCGTTTACGGTTATTTTCGATAACTAAGAAGAACGGGAGACGTAAACCCGTCCCAGCGGACGGATCAACTAAACCCGTCCGGTGTTAACCACCTCACCCACGCTTGATTAGTCAAAATCATCCGGAAAATCCAAAAAAAAAAAAATGCAGACTCGGGACGGGGATGTCAAGCCCGTCCGAGAAATCGGAAAAAAAAAATAAAAGTCACGGACGAATGACCGTTTGAGGGACGCCTTAAGGCATCCCGTCCAGCCCAAAAAATAAATAAATAAATACGGCCGGGTTACTTCATCCCGTCCCATACCCTATTACTCCTTCCCCATCCCTTTCGTTACTTCACATAAAAAATTTCGTTACTCCACAGAAAAATGAGTCCGTCGGTGCTTGACAGAGACAGCTCCACTCCACTGCGCCTCCTCTCTAGGACCGAGTAAAGCAGTCCGTCCGAATTCGTGATTTTCCTGTCGGCCACCACCTTCACTGTCGAACTCGGTCTCCCATCAGTCAATTCATCACTCAATTAAGGTAATTTTTTAATATATAAAATTAAAATAAATTACAGTAAAAATAAATTAATTGATAATAATTTGTTATCAAACTGTTAATTACAGTGAATTTTGTTAATTGCACTTAAAAAAATGATAAATTAGAGTTTTAGGGTTTAGAAAATTTAATTCATATATAGACTCAATTGATATGGTATAAATTAATTCATTTTAATATATTTATTTAAATTAGTCCATAGCATAGAATTGATAATGTGGATAGCATTATTGTAATTATTCTTGAGATTAACTATGTACTCGCAATAATTAGATATAAATAATTCATAGTATTATTTTGATAATATTTTATCCTAAAGTTCATAGTTCATAGTTCATTAATTTTGGATTTTTTAGCAATGTAAGTAATTTAGGTAATTTGGGTAATTTAGGTAATGTAGGTACTTATTTTCGCAATCTATTATAAAAATGAATTGAATTAATTAGATCTCAAGTTTATTAGTTTGTTAAGTGTATTTTGCAAGAAGTGATAAATTAGATAATTTATTCATCTCGTATTTTATTTATTTCTTAATTTATTTATTCTTGTGAGTTTTAGAGTTCATAGATAATTGCTTAATTTAGTAATTTATTTAATAATGTGAGTGGTTAGTAAATTTAGATTGTTATTATTTTTTTCAAAATGTTATGTATACAGAATGTCAAGCAGTCATGATCAGTGTGGCCCTTCGCATGCTGCAGCTGTATATGGTGATTCTGGTTTTGATTCGTCATGGTCAGCAAGTAATTTTAGCAATTTATTATGGATGCCGCATGACCAACATAAGGTCTCACGAATCCATGATGATGTAAGTTATTCCATGAATCATTTAATATTTTTTTTTATAAAATGATATAACTATTTGAATTACAATATTTTTATTTTAATCAAATTGTATAACATTGATAGGATTACAGAGATGTAGGAGTGGACCCTCGAGGTATCTGGACTGGGATTGAGTACCACGACCTTTGCAAACCATTCTTGCTTAGACTCGGTTTATATTAGGTTTCTCAAATGGGTCACATGAAAATTGACCCATCACTCCTCGCTAGTCTCGTGGAGCGATGGAGACCAGAGACTCACAGTTTTCATCTTCCTGTGGGAGAGATGACAATTACGCTGCAGGATGTTTCTTGTCTCTGGGCGCTGCCGATTATGGGGTTACCGGTGACGGGTCCTTCAAACCGTGCTTGGTCTATCTTAGTGGATCAGCTTCTTGGAAATGGGACCACAAGTGCGGTGCTTAAAAAAAAGAAGAGATCGGGGCCGAATGACGCGCAAGAGGTTCGTTCGCAATCTGGGTATGCTATAAATTTGAGAGAATTGCGTGATCGATTTGCTGGAATGCTAAACCCGGAACCGAATGAGCCTACAGAGGAGCAGGTACGCCAGTACACAATGGCATATGTACTCGATTTATTCGGGTCTATATTTTTTGCTGATTCGTCGGGGGATTCAGTTCCGGCAATGTATTTACAATTTCTAGGAAATCTTGATTCCCCGGAACAGTACAATTGGGGTGGGGCTGTTCTAGCTTATCTCTACAGGAGCCTTTGTGTTGCGGTTCAGCGTAAAACAAAGCTTATGTCAGGGCCAACTGTGCTTTTACAACATTAGTGTTGGTCTCGATTATCAATCGGCTGTCCTCGTCCCTTAAATGATTGGAGTCCAAATTGGGGCCATCCAAATGAACAAGAGTGTTCAGCATTCGGAGATAAGTGGTGTTGTCTCCATGATTATCGGCAAGGTCACAATCGGAGTGGAGTTAGTTACTTCCGCAACGAACTGCAGAAGCTCGAAGATTACATGGTAAAATGGGAGCCTTACAAAGCGATGTTACTTGAGGTACCGTGTAAGCTGCCATCATGAGTTATCGCCGAAATGGGTGTATGGCTAGCTCGTGTGCCACTTGTGCACTTTTGGATAATTGAGCATCATTACCCAGATCGTGTGATGCGACAATTTGGGTTTGCACAGGAACTCCCGCCACCACTGCCGCTCCCCGAGGATGAGGTACGCCGGTTACACAAATTTGTTCACAGTGCCAATTTTCCACTTAGATGAAAATAATCTAGACTTAGCATACAAACGCCACGCACACCTGGTGTCCTTGCAATTGACTATCATGCTAGTTCTATTGCTCCCCGTAATTTTTACTTCAATATTCTTTTTGATGTGATAACTATTTATTTTCAATTGTAGAGCCTCTTTTGAAGAGAACTCATTACCTATAGCAAGTGTATCATGAACATGTTTCGGCCTACTGAAGAAGTTGACATCTGCGGGTTGAAATGCTGAGGTGTCATTGAAGCTTGCCACAGGGTGACTTACACCGCGGCCACTTATGGGAAAATGTTCAGCTTGAACGCGTGGTGTTTGGTGTGATTGTGTTGCGGTATCATCCCGGACATCCCTTTCTGAATCAGCTTCATTATCCCAGTCGGCGTCATCCTCACATGAGTCAGCATCATCACTTTGCGGTACATCATCAAAATCAGTATTAGGATCAGCTACCTCCGGTGGATCGATCCATGGGCTACTCTGATTATTGTATTCTGTCTGAACAGACGGTGACAACTCGTTCACATTGGGATAAGGATGCAAATAAAGGTCTCGCCTCGGTGTTTGTTGTGTCGGATAGGGTTCAAAGAAACTGGGACCCGCATAGTTACCACTATATTGGGTCTGTCAAGGGTCTTGCCTTGGTGTTTGTTGTGTCTGATAGGGTTCGAAGAAACTGGGACCCGCATAGTTATCACTATATTGGGTCTGTCGAGGTTCTGGATTTGTTTCCGGTACCATACTATTAACGAATAACTGCGGTTGTATTTCACCGATGATTGGAACTAACTCAATGTATAAATCAAGAAAAGTATACTGGGTTTGGGCACGCATACTTTGGATATAAATACCTCTCCAACTCTGATCGCAAACGATTTCAATTTTCTCATAATAACGTCGGGCTGTTGTACCAACATTAACCCGTGCATGTGCTTTTAGGTTATACTCATTCTCAGAATATCCAAGTTGGCGATAAATTTCACCTTTCACATCATACCAACCGTATTCATCAGTCACATTCAAAGAGAATCGAGGACTAATACTATATTCTACTCCTTTACGATCGTGTCGTATTTCACCACCAAAATAAATCCTCAACATCAACATGATTAATTTTTTTTAAATTAACCTACACAATAATGAATAAATTACATATTATTATTATTACAATAATAAAAACTAATTTAAATTAAATTATTTTACAAAAGTTGGTACAACATAATGAATTAAATTAACCAGGTAGGTCATGGAAATCATATTCAGAGTATGAATCGTATGTTATATGTCTCTGTTGGTAGTCATTATAAAACATTTGATACTCTATATAATGCTATGAAATTAGCAGTAACTACACAAGCCAAATACTTGTAAAAAAAAGGTGTAAATATAAATTATTTCATTCCATTTGCATCTTTGTAAATAATTCATTTCAATTACTAAATAGCATAGCAGAAAAATTAATTGAAGAGTTACATGTTTAAAATTTCACTTTGCTATCGTCTCTGTCTCAGTCTGCCATTAAGCTCTATCTCTATTTCTGTCTTACAACTTTGCTATCGCTTATGTCTGTTATTCAGGCCATGGTTGAATATTAATAGGTAAACTTCTTCTTTGGACGGGTTTGACGTCCCCGTCCTGACTTTTTTTTTTTTTTTGCGATTTCATATTTATATTTTAATTGATTAATTTTCTTCTATACTTTTTAGGCATCCTGCTCAATATAATGATGATCTATAGTTTTGTATTTTTGTTCTATACTTTTTAGGCATCCTGCTGATCTATAGTTTTATAGTTTTGTATTTTTGTACAGGTGGTCGAACAAAATTTACCGTCATAATTTATGTTTGGCAAAAGAAGATTTCTCGGACGGGCTTGACATCCCCGTCCCGAGTTTTCTATGTTTTTTTTTGCGATTTCTCGGATGGGAATGTCTTATATTACATGTTATTTTTTGCGATTTCTCGGATGAAAATGTCTTATAAAATAAGCAAATGCACTATCAAATTTACAGAAACTACATAAATTATTTATACAATTTAACAACAAAGCAGTTTCCTTTTTTTTTCCTTTTTTTTTTCCCGCGCAGCGCCAATTGTCGGACGGGTTGGACTTCCCCGTCCGGCCCCTTTTTTTTTTTTCCGCGTGGCGCCTGTGTTGCATATAATTTTGTTGGACGGGTTGGACTTCCCCGTCCAGCCTTTTTTCGGTTAGATTAGTTTAAGTGGGTGATTAATTGTGTTAACCGGATGGGTTAAATTGGTCCGTCCTTGCGGACGGGTTATCTTACTCCGTTTTTCTTAGTTTTAAAATAAAAATGCAAACGGTATTGAATCTCAATATTTTAATAATCTATTTTCTATTATTAAAAAATTCGGGTGTTCGCACAGAATATATGCTACAAACTTTCAGTATAGCAAGCTATACCTTTTAAACCTTTGTTACACTCTGTCAAATCAGATAGCAAGTGAACTATCCTATCGATGAGTATGTTAAGGTATCGATCCAAGGGAACGGAAGAAAAAGACCGGACTTATCCTAAAATAACTTGAGATTCTATAAGTGAGAGAGATTGATTTGGTTTGATTCTAACAATTCTACTGAATTATGACAAGTCTAAAAGACAGTAAAAAGAATTAAAGTTGTTTTCAATTAATAAAAAGGCGTTTCCAGGGTTCAGATTTCATTTCTGTTCAGTCCCGAGGCATACGGCCCGTAGGGTTTCCCGTACGGTCCGTATGGAACTCCGAGTTAATGCAGCAGCTATTGTTTTCTGTGTTGGTGCTAATGTTTAGGGTTTCTATCGACCAGATCTAGATACCTAACCTCAACTTTCGTATTTTGGCTTAGCACCCGATTACCGGACTCAAATACTTCCCTCTTAGATGCGTTAAACCTCAACTTTCGCATTTTGGCCTAATTTATCTAAGTTACTTGTTGGTTTACTAAAAGTATCCAAGGACTTTCACCTCAAGGAAAGTTTCGCCTTTCGGGTACTCCTTGGTTTTACCCTACTTCATATACTTTATTCGGTTGGATTAAATGTCATAGACTTGGCTCCTAACACATAGATGTGCGCATTCATCTAGAGGGATGACTAATCAATTCAAGCAAGCACAAATAAAGCAATCGAAATACTACTCAACAAAGTAAAAACAAAGCATTCAACACAAAATTCAAATAGCATGCAACAAAACCAAACTAGAAACTACATCTTAGTCCTAGAAACAAAGTAAATTAGCTACTCATGTTCATGAAATAACACAAATAACAGAAAATAAAATAGTTCATGACAAAACAGTGGAAAAATCTGAAGATCCGTTGCAAACTCGCGTTTTTCACTTCTCTTCCTCTTGTCTTTCGCTCCAAGAAAGGTTGTCCAAATCCCAGTGGTGAATCCCCCCTTTTTTTGGTGAGGAATATCTCCTTTAATGCCCCAGATCGTGCCTCCAGAGGTTTCCTTTTCGGCCTCCTTAAATTATGCTCATTTCAGATTCCAGCTGGATTTTCCGAATTAGCGCCCTACGGGCCGTAGGGGACCCCATACGGGCCGTATGCCTGTGCTTTGTCTTGGAGAATTTCTGCCTCTGTTGTGGAATCTTCTGTGTGGTTGGGCAGATCTTGTACGGCCCGCACAGAATGTCGTACGGGCCGTATGAAAAGTTGTCAGATTCAGTTTTTCGCTATTTTTCCTACAAAATACCAGACAAAGCATAGCAGTACCACATTTTATAATAAAAGTCCACATTTATAGGCCTTAAAACACAGGTTTCAATATAAATCAGGACTGTAAATTAGATATAATATGGAGATATCATCGGGCATTCACCTTGGCCCCACAAAGTCTCTTTCACTTGGGTCCCACCTAATTCCTATTTGGAAGGAGGGTTCTGCTCTAATTTGTCATTTCTCTTATCATTCAGTATTTGAATTCAGTTGTCGGTTCCATGCCGTATGTTGAAAGTGAATGTCCGAGAAACAGGATTTGAAATCAGCTGACAGCTGCTTGCACAAGTTATATTTTGTAGTCACTTGCTTTATAAAAAAATAGAGAAATTTATATATATTTCCATCAAAACTTCTCTTTTTTGATATATCCCCATCATAACTCTAAATTTATATATATTTCCATCAAAACTTCTCTTTTTTGATATATCCCCATCATAACTCTAAATTTAGTTATATCCCCATCAAAACTAAATAATTTTATTTATATACCCAGTTTTTCATTTAACCTCTTAAAATTTCAGATAAATATTAATAAAATATTTAAAAGACTATTTTGCCCTCATCATAATTACTGTCCTACTCATCTTTCTTTCCCACTAAATCATCTCCCACTAATTCCATACAGAAAGTATCGTTACTGCATCTCCAGTATCTCCCTTCTGATTTCGACCCAGTTAGAGATCGTAGACACTACCAAGCTCGCAAAAATAAAAAAATCCAGTCAGAGATCGTTGAAGGAGATGAAGAAAGGGGCTGGAGACGGCTGGTCAGACTCCTATTAGTAAATACTAAATAGAGAGACGTAGTAAACCAAATTTAGTGATTTTTGTTGCATTAGGATTGTGTATAAATAAGGAATGTACTTGTGGAGTCAATTTAGCGAATTATGAAGTGATTGTATGAGTTCCATCTAAGACTTGAAAGTTACGCCATTTGTATCGATTTTCTGAGATTTTAATCAATTGAGTTTGTTTGTTCTTTTGTTCAGTTCTTGCGCTCTTTGATCAATTATAAAGCATATGTGCCATATTGAGCCCTTGTCTATGAGCTCACTTATTAGGCCAATAAAAGGATGAACTGTACTGTTTTTCCAAAAAAAAATTCGGACAAAAAAAATATCACAAAATATGAAGTTCATTTCTTACATCTGGTCTAATTGCTATAATTCATTTATCTGGATATTAAGCTGACATTCATGTCAGATTATGTGTTCTCTTGATAATTCTTAATTTTTTTTTAACGATATTGCAAATCATTAGAATATTTTTTTTTATTTGCTGGCACCACCAGCATGGTCGATGCCTCTGCCTCTGCCTCTATCTCTCTTGTTTAAGTGCTAGGAAGTAATCCATTCTATTTTTTTTTTGTTGGTAGTGCTGACAATATAGTGGGACTGGTATAACAAGTTGTCCCTTTGTTTTTGGCATCGATCAGGTAAAACAATAACTGGGTCTTAATATGATATTATGATAGAAAGAACATTCTAGTAAACAGATAATGTTTGCTTGTATTATCCTTAATTATTTTGTGACAAATATGGTGAGTTATTAGTTTGTTTCATATTTTGTTATTTGTTGCTTCCTATTTTGTGTAGTTTAATGATCAGTTTTTACAAAAATCGATGATATTTGTTGCCTCCTATTTGTATCATTCAGCCCCTGTAAGGTCTCAAACAAAATCGATGCTAAAAGAAAGCTATGAAATTCAAGTAAAACAGAAAGATGCTAAAAAAACTATGCGTCTCTATCTGCCAGAGAAATATGTGTTGATTTTGACAATTTCATATGAGAAAGCTGTATAAAGTGCTAGAGAAGTATAGTAAGATATTAAAATAAAACAAACGACAAATTCCGAAATAACACATAAATTTTCAATTCCGACAAGATTTTGCCTATCTTCTAGTTTGACACCTTAAAAAGCAGAAATTTACATTTTGCATGAAACAAACAAAAAAACAATTTTTGTACCAGCACCATCATCTCACATCTGATTGGTGATTTGTGAATTGGATCAGTAAAATGCCAGTCCGCCTCCAGCACATGCCATGTTAATTCAGTACCGGTCATAGCCGTATTAGTACTGTGTCTTGTAATACCAGTAGCCCACGTTAATTATTCTCCGAGGCAAATCATCTGTACTCTTGTATGATTCAGTGAAGCTTCTAGCACATATCTCACATCTAAAAACCTTGTTCCTCATCAAATTCAAAGAAAAGTAGAGTCAAATGACAACAACTTGACCCTTTGAAATTCACCTGGTTGTGAAATTCAAATAAAACAGAAAAATTATTGTTCCAGTTTTACTCTTATAATCTCGATCATATAGAAAAAGCTGTGACAATAATGAAAAAGTTGGATTTAGTACAAAAAAAAAAAGAAAAAAAAATGGGGATATAAATAAGTGTACACTGCAGATGAATTATTTGCTGTTAAATTTAGAAATACGAAAGGGTACAAATAGTCTCAAAATTCACCCTATTTGCAAAGAGATTATCTTTTTTTTCCTTGTCCTTGAACAGTGCGAGATAAAACTCCTCCTGCAAATAGGCATTTGAACATGAACTGCTTCAATAAGACTTCAATTGCCTGAGCTCAGAACATGAATTACTTCAACAAACCATGACCAAAAATAATTCTGATAAATCCAGCCCTCTTCTTATTTCATTGACAATTGCATTAGAACAATTCAACCCAATAGATGTAATTGACTTGATTAATATCAGGTAAAGACAGATAGTTATTAGGAGACATAAATTTTCAGAATAAGGACGACAGCAAACGGTCAAACCAATTTTTTTTGGCTTCTAAGTTCGGTAAATAGTAAATTGTCTAATTGAAACTCATAACAAAATAATGTTTTTGAACTTACAAGTAGTCTGAGAGGCAAGCTGGACAGGAATTGCTTTTGAGACTTAGAAGCACAGCAACCCATGCATACTGTAGATGAATTATTTGTTGTTAAATTTAGAAAACCCAAAGAGAAAGTTCATTCCGTAGATGAAGAATTGGAGTGTGCGGAGAAGAATTGAGAGGAAGGGACAACGTCACCTAGGAAATGGTTTGGCGGGAGAAAGAAAGATGAGGAATCAGGACTGTAATTTTGATAAAGGGCAAAACAGTCTTTTAAATATTTTATTAATATGTCTTAAATTTTAAGAGATTAAATAAAGAAATGGGGATATAAATAAAATCATTTAGTTTTGATGGGTATATAACTAAATTTAGAGTTATGATGGGGATATATCTAAAAAGAGAAGTTTTGATGGGATATATATAAATTTCTCTAAAAAATATAGTGTCATAAGTGTCGGTGAAGAAAACGATTTTGCTGAAATTCTCATCTGTGAACAATGTTTTTGAAATTCCTGTTTTTTTAATCCAGCCGTTAAACTGTTTTGAGATGCGTGCACAGAAAATCCAGCTATTTTCAGAATTTCAGAGATTTCAGAAGTACCGTTCACGGATTTCAATTTGTTGGTTAAAAAGTCAACTACTCACCCTTTGTCCGATTTTTTTTGTTCCCATCCGCTAAATTTTAATTAACGATGTTTAATTTGCAACACATATTTAAATTGGGTTTCTGATAAATTTCATTTATTTTTAGTTGTTCTCTCTAAATGGCAACGCAGATTTAAATTGGGTTTCTGGTTAATTTCATTTATTTATTTTCAAAAATGATGGTAACATTGTATTTATTTTTACAAGAATGTAACAAAAGAAAAAAAGTCGGCCCTTTTGTTCCCAATTTTCCTGCTGCTATAGAAAATTCGGGGATGCTCCCTTGTGATTGAATTTCTTTTTATGGTTGTGAGGAAATAAGATTTATGGGAGTTGTACCTGTAGTGCACTATACTTTGAAAAGAATATTAAAGCTGGCTTATCCGGTTATTCTGATATCTTAATTGTGTTTTATTTATTTTTTATTTTGCATTACGTTGAGGAATTCCAGATACCAAATCAAACAGTTAATACTGATCAAAATTAGAGTAAAACTAGAGTGTTCTTAACCTCACCAAGGCGTTTGGTGAGTTTAACTCTAAAATATATTATATCGGTTTCAAACAACAAATTTAAACCGTTGAAATCTATCTACTTCACTAGTAATGAATTTATATGCAAAGATTTCAAGCTTTCAAATTCTTTTAGTATAATGTCAAGTGGTCAAAATTAGAATGTTTAGAAATTAATTTTAGTATGTTCATTTTTTTTAACACTTTTTTACCACTTGAATTTATACAAAATCAATACGAAATTGTAAAAACTTTACATGTAAATTCACTCATGAAGTAAATTGATTTTAACGGTTTGAGTTTATTGTTTGAAGTTAATCTAATAAATTTTGGAGTTAAGTTCACCAAACACTTTGGTGAGCTTAAGAATATCCTAGTTATACTCTATCAATTAGTACTTTTGTCTCAAAAAATGTTTCTTGAATTCTGAGAAACGCGTTTGGATGCACTAGAGAATAGCGAGAATAGCTACTGTTGAGAATAGTAGATTAAGAATAGCGAGAACAACTACTATTTAAGAATAGCGCTAACTCAGAGCTATTTGAAAGTTGTTTGAATTAAACATTTAGAATAGCTACTGTAGGGATTGAGAGTTCATTTGCTATTCCATATTTTTGTAGGAATAGCGAGAACAACGCTATTCTCGCTGTTCCTGAGTATGTTTGGATATATCAAAACAACGCTATTCTCGCTGTTCTCGCTATTCTCACTGTTCCCGTTGCATCCAAACATACCTTAAGAGGTTAAAATAAATCATCTTAATACATACATATAGTTGACTCGGATGGAAATAATTAACAATCATTTCAATATTTTGATCTCAATAATTGTAGCAGGCTACAATGCAGCACCTAACTAATTTTCAATTCCAAGTGTAACTTGTCGAAAAATTCTACGATATTGACCCTCGAGCATTCTGTATTTGATCAGATTGTATTCTCTCTCGTAAACAAACTAATAATATTTGGACAGGTACAGAGATAATTCCCATATGTAAACTTCGAATGAAAATAATTGTTGCCGAAAGAGAGGAGCACTTTTTGCCTAAGGCTATAATATAATAGCAAACTAGTAGCACATCGCTTTCTATTAGAAACAACATGGACCCCGAGTTGCCAAAAAAAGGGAAAAAAATAAAAATGGACTCGAGTTGCCAACTTGGACTCCGGTTCTTATGCGGTGTCTGTTTATTTGGACCACTGGTTCTTCTTTCGTGATAATATGACTAAAAGAAACACAAATGGCAACTGATAACATTTTTTTGCGGTGTCTTTAATTCTTCATGCAGACATTATAGTAATATTCGGATGCTTGTTTCGGTGCTTGGAAATTATATTTTTATGAATAAAGATATTATCCTCCGCTGTCTCATTCCCTAAACGTACCCCTTAACGGTCAAAGTTAATCTAACGACTTCTAAAGAAATCAACTTATCTCCTTTCTTTCAATTCGATCCCTTTAGAAAGAAAATAAGAAAAACTTCTCCGCCACCCAATCGTGGATTCTCTCCACCTCCTCTCACCTAGAACTCCGGCTAAAACTTCATTGGCCTCCGGCTTGACCCCCATACTGGCATCGAAGGCTTCCTGTTCTCTCCTCCATGGCTTCCTTCTCTGTGCTTTTCTCTTCTCCATGTTTTTTTTTTCTTATTTTGAATTGTATAAATTACTTCGTACATGTATGAATACTTCATACCCTTCAAGTATGAATAGTGTTAGTATAAGGTATGAATATTTACTATAAAAAAATATTTTTTAAATGAATTGAAGAGGTGCATTGGAAGAGGTTCCAAAAAAGGTGTCTGATTTTGAATTGTATAAATTATTACGTACATATATGAATATTGTTAGTGTCAGGTGTGAATACTTCATGTAATATTAGGTCATTGTGAATACTTCCTGGTTCTCAATCTGGGCAGGTGTAAATATTATTTGTATCAGCTGTGAATATTGTTAGTGTTACATGTAAATACTTCATAGTCTCCAATCTAAGCATGTGTGAATACTTTCTGGTCCCCAATCTAGGCAGGTGTGAATATTGTTAGTGTCAGGTGTGAATACTTCATGGTCCCCAATTTGGACAAAAGTCGCTTTCAAATGTCGTTAGCGGCTCCCCCCAGTTGTTATTGGTTCCCTCTAATTTGTGTTTACATTTGATGAATAATATAGATAATAAGTAATAGTACTTAAATTCGTAGGTATTAATACTATATATTTTGATGATGAATAAAATCGCGTTAGTCCTTGTTCATTGTCGACAATTATCACATGTGCACGTCTACTAGTGGTTTTCCGTTGTATTTTTTTTTGTTATTTAGTGCGGAAGACAGATAAGAGATGTAATGGGAGCAGTTAGTAGATCTCTATTTTTATAATATTGTTGACCTGTATGAACGTATAATTCATAATGATTTGTAAACACGTACTTGAAAAATAGACACAGTGATATTCAACTTTTGAAAATAACAATATTATTATCAAAAAGTTTAGAAACCGAGAATCCGAGATATATAAAATGTTCAGTTATTGCATAAGCAAATCAGGCTTTAGAAACTCATGTACAGAATTTTAATTGCTACATATTATACGTTTTATTCTCAGACTTTAATTTTTTTTATTTCTAATCTGAGTTCTTCGTGAAAAAAAAATGTTATTTTCTTAGTTATGTCAACTATACATTTTATAGTTATACCTGTGATTTGCTTAAATTTCATAAAATCTATGTCTAAATGATACCAAATATGCTGCTTTTCTTTTGGAAAAATCAAGGTTCTAAATAGCGTTTATCGCGTCATAGCGGGAGGCCGAAAAAAAAAGCTATAACGAATAACGTCACTATAGCGAAAGCTATGCCACATAACGTTTTTTTTTATTTTTATAAAAATTATATCATATATTTGTACTAAATATCAACATTATCTAAGTCTCATAAAATAATAAATAACATCAAATTGATTAAAAAATTATAGTATTCATATTGAATCAATACAAAGTCCAAATTGCAACTCAAAATATCTATAATATTACTAATATCATAAACTATCGATCTTTTTCTATTCAAAATATATTCAGCATCATGACATAATATATTTTTTTTCTATTTAAATTTTAAAATAACCTAGACATCATGGCATAATTAATTATCTTAATCTATTCAAAATATTCAAACTACCATATAGTAAGTATCATTTTGTTACTTCAAGAAATATCTTAATATATTTAATTTGAGCCTTTATTTAAAGCTCATATAAATTAAAAAAAGAAAAAAAAAATAGCTCATGTTGCATAGCGCATTGTAGCTTCCTTATTTGATTTTATTTAATAATTAATAATTTTTTTATCAAAATAATAATTAATAATTTAATATAAAGCTTAGTATGTCAATTATAAAAAAAATCACGGTTAAAATCCAATCTAAGTCTTTATTTAAAGCTCATATAAATTGAAAAAAAAAAAAAAAAAGCATGTTGCATAGTGGGCGCTATTTGCGCTACACGCTATGCGCTATAGCGTCTGTAGCTCAAATAGCGTGTTTTAATTGTATAGCTTAGCGTTTTGGGTCCAAAAACGCTATAGTGCCGCTATAGCGCACTATTTAGAACACTGGGAAAAATAGATACATGTTTTTCCTTTTCTCAACCGTCCAAATGTTCTTTAAAAGTTCAGATTTGAAAATGAAATCTATTGTTCTTCTTTTCTCTTTAAAATCTGAACTGTTGAAATACTTGAAAGGTTGGATAAAAAAAAAACAAATTATTATTTTTTTTAAAGAAATAATAGTTGATTCAGAGGTGAATTTGGGATTTTTGTCAAGGAGGAAAAAAAATAGCGAATCAGATTTAAACCTATGGCCATTCGGCAACAAAGGATTAAGCCTCCTTAAGGCTTAATCCGTTTCTTTTAACTTTCTTAGCCACTTAATTCTATCGAACACCGGTTCCTTAGCACGGATTAAGAGCATCTCCTTTAGGTTCATTTTGCCCGGATTTTAATTTTTTGTCTGGACTTTAAGGCATTCATGCCCCTTCTTTTAGCTTCTTTAGCCTTTATTCACGGATTAAGACAACCGAACATTAGTTTCTTAGCGCTTCTTAAGCTCTTAATCCTTTGTTACTGAACAACCCCAATTAACTAATTAGGTATTCGATAAAAATAATAATTTAACTTATATTTTCTAATATCATAACTATAATTTCTAGCATTTTAACTAATAATTATAATTATTAATCATAATTTGTGAAATTTATTTTTATTTTAATCTTAAGTTTACTTCAATTACAAATTAAAAATTCGGAAAGGATAATTTTTTTGAAAAAAGAAGAGAAAAGTCAATAAAACTAATAAATCTCTATTAAAACTCAAGATCCAGCAAGCAGTCCACCTCTGAGCTGATTCATAATCATGTCATAAATTTATGTCTGTCTTTCCATATCTGTAAACCCACACCAGACGAAAACGGCATATCACTTGCGTCAAACGGAAAATGACAGCATATCGGTGAAGTCTACTGAAAAGACCCGAGAAGGCACGAAGAAACAAACAACAACAAAAATATACTGGATCCAACCAAAGATGTCATCGATGACGTCAACAATTCATTCCATATTAAAATGTTGATTATCTCTTTGCATTTCGGAGGTCCAAAATCTCCGAATAGACTTCAAATGGGCCTAGTAAGGTTGACAAAAAACCCGGTAAAATGTCCTTCCTAATTTATTAAATTATTTTCGTACTGCGTCACTTGTCAAAAACTTGGACTTTACAACGGGCCTTTGCTTGGATTCCCATATTTTCTCATTAGGAAAAATATGAGTTCGAGATTTAATTAGGCCCATGACAATATATAAGACATTAGCCAGTGCCATGGGCCCCACAATGTCCACACACACACACACACACACACAAAATACAATCGTATTGTAAGATTTACGCAAAACAGATCTTGTCATCTTGATAATGATACCGCATCTCAGTATCTGACTACACTCCATGCAGCAGTGTTGCACCGGTAGCAGCCTTTTAAATTAAAAAAATTGTAATATTTATCATATTCTCTGCTTTGCACATTATCCGGATCGATGGTAAATCAAATGTGCGTCACATGCACAGTGCTCTACGCCTCTACCCATCTAGGTCTCGAAAAAACCAAACTAACTTTTCTGAAAGCACAGCTTTTTGGCAGAGCGCTTTGCCAACTTGTGTTTGTACCTTTTTTGCGCACTTGCCAAGAAACACCATACAGGGATCACGGATGATGAATGTCTCAATTTTGATGAATTATATAGATATTTAATTTATTTTGGACCTCCGTTTGAAACTACAATTAGTAGGTTTGACCAGTTACTAATTCAAATATCTTTATTTTTATTTTCCATATCTCTATTTTTAAAACTACAATAATTAAAAATTAAATATGAAAATAAAGTAGTTAGATATGTTATGTATTTTTTTATACATCCGTAAAATATCATTGTATTTCAATTTTATTTTAATTAATATCTAGATCTTAGAAAAATACACTAATGTGAGTAAATTTTGAAATTGATTTTCAACTCAGTGATTTAAATAAAATCAAAATAAAAGAGTGATAATTTATTATGCATTTGTTGAGAATATGTTATAGAATAAGTCTAAACAATTTTATTTTGACACGTAAATTTTGAAGTATTTATCATTACAAAATTTAAAAGTAGAAGTATAATAAAAAAAATTCAACTCTCCTCGCGAAAGTGTTATAAATTGAGCTGGATATTTTCAGGGGCGGACGCAGGATTTTTGTCAGGGCAGGGCAATAATCGAATGCAAATAGCTTATTGGGTTCAAACCCAATAGCTTATCGGGTACAATTCAACATAACAAAAAAATACCCATCAATATAATAAAAATCCTAAATTACTTGAAAAAAATCAACAATTCAACATTTTTGTTCAACTTGGCAGCCTCTGCCTTTGAATTCAAAAAAAATAAAAACATTTTGGTTCAACTAATTTTCGATATTTGGGATCAGCGCCTATTTGGGCTCCACTAATTTGTTTCGCTCAGAGTTTATATTGGCTCCGTTCTGTCTATTAGAATTCCAGAATGGGCTAAGGGGGGCAATTTGAGTTCCAGGAAGGGACAGAGGTCCGAAAAGCAGATTTTTAGCACTATTTTTAAAAATCCAGCGGGGGGCAGCTGACCCCCCTGTGCTACAGTAAATCCGCCCCTGGATATTTCCATCGTCAATACTCGAATTCAATCAATACGAGCAACGGATGGTTGCTAAAGGCCATGGACCAGAAATACAATTAAGTCTTCAATCATTCCACAAATGTTTAGTGTACATGAATCATAAGTGCTGCACAAGGATCATAATTGTTGTGCGGGGTCGCCATTGTCTGAACTCCGAACATGCCAATTTCCTAAATAAATATATAACTCATCTAGAGATATGTCTGTCAGTTAAATGCCACACACGATGGCCTAGCAATAGGGGTGGTCAAATGGTTCGGTTTATTTGGTTTTGAACCGAACTGGAGAATTTCGGTTTAAATTGTTTGGTTGTTTGGTTCAAATGGTTTGGTTCGGTTGATTTTATGAAGTAATTCGGTTTAAATGGTTCAGTTTGGTTTTAATTTCTCAAAACTGAATAAACTAAATCAACCGGTTATATAATAATTCAAGTATTATTTTGGACTTAAAAATCAAGAATAAATAATTAAATATTGATATAAAACTTTAGATATTTGAAAACATTAATATATTTGTATAAAATAGGAACATGTCTGTAATGGTGTCTTAATTTTCATTTCTATGAAATTATGAATGTATTGGCTTAATTGGTTCAACCGAAGATAGGATCCTCTCTTCTCCCCACCCAAATTGACTACTTTATTTGAGACGAATTTACAAAAAGAAAATTTAGCTCTTGAGAGCTAATTAATTGAAAACCCATAAAATTTACCAGGAAGCATGTGACATATGTGTTATAGAGCTATCAATATTAGACCATGAAATGTGCAAAACTATTAATAGCTATCGTGCACTCATGTTTAGTTAATACCCAATAGTATTACCATCACTTCATCGTTTCTATCTCAAAGAGCAAGAAGTTAATTTAATTAAGAAATTAATGGCGATAAAAAAGTTTAATAAAAACTGAATTGGTCATCAAGTGTAGGTTCTTTAATCAAATAACCACTCACCAACCAATCTAAGACTCAATTGAATTGGAAACATTGAGAATCTTCATATGCATTTTGGAGATAACTGGCATCTTCAATTTGATTATCATCAGTGTCAAATCTGACAAGTCCCCTTCAGCCCGCTTTGAAGGACGTTAGATAGCAAGTTTGGAGAGTGAAGAGTAAGCAAAATTATTATCGAGAAGAGAGTGTTGGAGCGAGTGAATTAATAGCTTTTAAAAGAAATAATGTCAGTGGGATTTTTTGAGATTTAATTTCTCTATTCGGTTCAATCGAACTAAACCGAAGTTTAGTTTAGTTTAGTTTAATCGGTTCAGTTTTAGTTCAGTTTGATATTTTAATTTGATCGGTTCGGTTTAACAAATTTAATTTGATTTAAATTCAACCGACCGTTTGATCACTCCTACTTGGCAACAGTCAACAACAGCCGTAGAGAATCGAGTGCGTATCCTCTGAGATATCTCAACTTTTGCGTGACCGACGTGCCCGGTGTCTATTCGGAGGTGATGCAGGGGGTCAGTATTATGTGTACTTTTAGATTCGTGCAGAACGCATTTAAACGGTTGGGATTTTTCTTAAAGTGACGCAAAGTTTGAGATATCTCAGAGGATACGAATTCGTAGAGAATCGGGGTTCCTTCGCGCACATGGGTCAGCTCCTAACTTTCCCGCAATGATTAATCGCACTAAGAGTAGACTGTACGTTGTGTACACTCTGCACCAGTCAAAAAATTTGAAGTA
Source organism: Carex pumila (assembly GCA_033356055.1). Lineage (NCBI taxonomy): Eukaryota > Viridiplantae > Streptophyta > Magnoliopsida > Poales > Cyperaceae > Carex > Carex pumila. The sequence goes on along the minus strand of JARJHM010000005.1, from coordinate 938,026 downwards.
GTTTCAATAGATGATGGAATGGGAACAGGGATTGCAGATCTATTAACTGTAAAAGGTCTGCAAGTGTAGGGGCAGTATTTTTGAACTTTGAGATGTGTGCCAAGTTAAAAAACCGGTAACAGATCTATTAATTGTAAAAGATTCTCTTATTAAGTATTGGAGAAAATGTGAATTACTCTTATTCTGCCCCGTTGTTTGTGCCTATGTTGTTTTTCATTTTTGTAGTTTTAGAACAATAATAAATCGCTCATACCTTATACCTTATGCGTGTACTTAAAGAATTAGTATTTGATCTACTAGTAAAGTAGGCTAAGCCACCTTCTGAAAATTTACAATTTTATTCATTAAATTTTATAATTTTTATATGTATTATTACTTTTAGCCCTCTTTCTAAAATAAAATTACACTACCATTTATTTTCTAGCCTCCCTCATCTCAATAGTCTAGTTCCACCCCTGTATGGTCTCTACTTAAAGGTTATGAATTTGAAATCTAGATGGAAGAAATCATTTATTATAATAACAAGGTATTAAATAGTTAGATGGCTTGATCTTATACCTGTATTCTGTGATGAAAAAGTTTTTGCACACGAGAGGTGATTAGAATTGCAAACATTGATACCATACCTAAGTAGACGGTTTTTCTGTTGAACGAATACATAAAGTTGTATTCAACTGACCTCTTATTAGTTTTATCCCACCTAAGAAATCGGATGGCAGAAGATATGTTAAATGATTTCTAACGCTAAAGATATTATTTCAGAAAGTAATATAAAGCATGTTTGTTTTTAAAATAAATATAAAATTTGTTTTGTTTTAATTTTTAAATTTTCTGGTTTTAAAATTGTGACGTTTTATACGGATGATACTGCTCTTATTACTAAACGAAAGACTATAAAAATTTGAGAAAGAGAGAGAATAGAATTGTATTAATTGATTTATGTTTAGTACAAAGGTCCTATATTTATAGGTTAATATTACAAACATAACATCTCTAACTAATTTCTGATATATAAACGAAATTTCTCTAACTAATTTCTGTTATGAGTCATAATGACTCTCAACCATTTCAGTTGACTTTGTCAACTCTTGTGACCGGTTCATTAGATATGTTAGAACAATAATTCAATGGGTATATTAGCAATTTCTTCTTCTTTTTTTGAGGGAAACCGTAGGTATTTTATATTAAGAAAAATCTAACAATTACATGATCCTAAAAGAAAATAATTCTACATGTGAGAAAGGGGCAACCTTCCTTTAAAATTAACAAGAACTAATTTAAAAACTGGAAACAAATAAAAGCCCGCTCATTTCATTTTGTAAAAAGTGGAGAGTTTGGGGACCTATCTGTAACTTTCCTTTCATGCTCTAACAGACCCATTTCCGCTACCGGCGAACAAAAGCCCTCTCCTTTCATTAGCAATTTATTTTACAAATTACAAGTTACAACCGAAAGCAAATAAATCTCATCATTTCATGGCAGAAGCTTCACCGATGGGCGATGAGTATCATCTCATGAAATTTGATACATCCAAAATTCAGAGTTTTACACTAGTCAGCAAATTATAGACCAAAAATAGAATGTAGACCATGGCGACAGAGCAGAGATAAAAGAGAAATCATAACCCAGTGACGGATGAAGAATTGACCATTTAATTTTGTTTGCACACCCAGCAAGGCCACAACAGACACCACCAACTCATCGGTCGTCAGGATCATGACCCATGTGGCATCGATGACACATAGTAAGCATGCCAGGTCGAGTGCACTACCAAACCCGACCAGTTTGGGTTCAGGTTGTATGGGTCCATGATTATAAATTAATATCCATGTGAATCGTCAATCCTCATTCTTCTGTAGGGTCCCAAATAACAGACGGTTTTGATCGATGAGAAATAATAAATTTATATATATATTTTTTTTCTGACATATATCATGTTAATATTTTTTATCAGATTAATCGTTAATAAATTTCAATGTCACATGAATATTTGATTCACCGGATATTAAAAAAAAATGAAATTTATTTGATACAGATCAACAAGTAAAACGGATGAACGTATAAAATTAGTTATGACTAGCGACCCATTAATTTCTTTTGTATGTTGATCTTATTAAACAAACTCCGAATATAATAACTGTTTACGCTTATGTCTATTGGTTGCGATATTACTAACGTGACCAGCTGTTTACTTTTGTCATGAGAAAATTTAAGATTAAATTATTGACAAAAAAAGGGTTTATGGCTTGCAGTAAAAGAACTTGTTAAGTGAATCCCTCCTTTAATTTGATTCATATTCCAGAGTTTCATATTTTGAAAAATTATTCGAGGGAACTTCATTTTTTGTCATTCATACATTAATAATACTAAACTATTAATATTTTTTGTATCAAAAGAGGGAAAACACATTTAAGAGAAGTGTTAAACTTTACTACTAACTATTTGTTGTGTTACCACTTACCAGCAATATGCTCCAATGCATTCTGTTCCGTTGAATCACTTATATTGAATTAGAATTATATATTTTTAGATAAAGATAAGATCAAAATTTTCACTTAAACAGTCCACAAAAAATTCTAAAGTCGAGCTGTAAAGATGCGACTATTCACGTGAGAACATTACCTTAGCTAGATCAAAAATTAATTTTCGTATTATTGTAATTACTTATGACAATTTTTGTAACAAGTTTAAATGGGCATTTATTAATTTTTTTAAAAAAAATAGTCTGTAACTTTTGCAAATTTTGTCTCCTGTTTTTATTTTTATATTATATAGAATCAGTTTTTCTTCAACTTTCAAAGAGCTAATAATTTATCAAAATACACTCTTTTTAAGTCTTTCATTAATTTCTCCTTGAAAAAGTCTCATGGTTTCTTATTGAAAATACTTGTGATTTGACTTCAAACCCACCATGTAAAGTGAGAATTATGCGCATGTATTGAGCAAGTGTTTGAGTGTCATAAGCATCGTATAGGTTATGTATTGGGATTTTCTTTCTGAAAGTTGATTGCAATATTTAATTTGACTTAACAAACAATTGATTTGATGTAGGAATATGAATTTGTGTCACAATCATAAACCTCAGTTTGCCTATTAGGACCAGTAAAAAAAATTGAAAACGATAGATGTTGGACAAACACATTGATAAGCTCTATTGGTATTTGAAACTAGTTACTCTTCTTATTAGAGTTTGTGGAAAACAATCTTAAAGCTTAAAATATTATTCAATAGGACCTATGTTTCACTCTACTAAAGCAGTCATGAAATTAGAATAGTTAGATCAATGTAGCACTACATAGTACATATCAATGAGGCTTCTATTCTAATATAAGTTTCAGGAGCTCAGTTTGGGATCAACAATGCTCATTGTCTACTCAATACCTTCAATTGTTTTCCATTAATTTGCAGAAATAAGGATATTACTTTGAAAGAGGTGATTAATTCCCAGAGAGAGGCACTTATTTTCAATAGACAAATGGACCATTTTCAGATGACAGGATGGACCGATATTTTGTACAAACTTAATGTAGTCCTTCACCCATGCAACAAATAAAATTGCCAAGAAATAAAATGTTGGGAATCATAAAGGTCAAACAATTACGCCTTATCTAGAGATCAAACAATTACATCTTATCTAGGGGTCAAACACTTATACTCCAGGGAAGAAGAAACAATTCTCACCTTAACCTAAGGACCGTCCTATGCCAAAGAGATTCAAAAGATAATCTTTAGTGCGGAATACAATACTTGATTCCATGCCGTTTGCCGTGAAATCTCCAAAGCCGATGGTGGAGCAGTAACCGTCTCCGTGAGCGCGAGATTAGACTCTAGATGCCAAGATTTTCCTCACGCCTTTTCGGTTGAATCGTGGATTAAGTTTTCCAAAGTAACAAGATTCGCTTTTGAGAAATCCTCTCCAAATTTCTAATAAATTTCTTCTCTCAATTCTTTGATGGTGGAAGAAGGGAGAAGGCTCTCAAAATTCTGTATGTAAATAAGCACTTTCAGAATTCTGAGTTGAGTTGGTTATCTTGTGCCTTAGAGACCCATCCTTATATAGGTTTACACATTTGACAACGCGAGTGCGAGTGTACTGGGCCGCATTGTACTCAGTGCGTCCATACTGGGTTGAGACGCGTCCAAATAACTGCTTTTCTTTTAGTCCCAAAATTTGTCTAAGTCTTGAGTGCGTCCGCACTGCGCTCGGACTTTTCTGCATTGAACTTCAGAATAATCGCCTAAGTCCTGAGTGCATCCGCACTGGGGTCCAGTGCATCCACACTGGAGGCTAATGCGTTCGCACTAGGCTTAGACTTTTTCCTGTGTTGTCCTGAAGTTTCCAAAAATTGGCTAAGTCTTGAGTGCATCTGCACTGGACTCAGTGCGTTCGCACTCAGGGTCAAAATAACAGTTTTCTTAATTGTAAATCTCATAATCAGTCCATCAATAATTTGATCTTTGCCTAAATTGTTCTACATATTTATGAACCACATCCTATTGAATACATAGATTGTCTAATATTTTAATTCCATATTAGATCACTTTAATTGTGACAATCATATATGACAGTAAATAAGTCATAATTATATTACATATATGCTCAACGTTGGATCTTATTAAGATCCAACATGAAAAACCTTTGATAATTTTACAGTTAGATCCATGTATAAATTTCTCAATTTTAGAGGGATTGCACCTATAAAGCCTATACTTTGGTGACATCTCCCAATTCTTATAAGATTAGAGTTTTCATGTGGTTGGTAGCTAAGAATAGAATTCTCACGAAAGTTTAACTTCAATCTAAAGATGGGTCAAGGTGTACTGCCTACCAGTTCTGCCGAGAAGAGAAAGATATTCATCACTTGTTTCTCAAGTGTCACCTGGCACAACACATCTGGTTTTGGATGGAGAAAAACCAACGTCATTTTAAAAATTGGAGTTCAATTCGTGATATTATTGATTTTTCTTTTACCCTACCCAAAGAGGAACAAACAGCTTCTCTCATTATGTTCAGTAGTTTTTGCTGGACTGTGTAGAAATTAAGGAATGAATTGTGTTTTCAATCCGTACAACAAAAATCTTTTTGAATTATCACCCTCCTCATTATATTCTTGATTCATTATTGGATAGGAGCTACCGAAAGACATTGCCGGGAGCTGATTCCGCTTTGGATGTCAAAAGACATTGAGGCGATTCCTCTTTAGGTCTAGGACCCAGAGGACTCTCAGATTGTGCTGTACCAGGAGCCAGAGGAGGGGGGTGATTTCTCTGATTAACGTGTTTATTTAGGACACAATATCTTTGTTTGGTAGTAATTACGGTATTGGATAATTATGATGTCCGCAGACTAGTGCTTTTGTTTGCGCTGTTTGCTGGTTTTAGTTAAACATTTGCTATGATAGTATGACACCCCTCTTTTGGTTTTGTAAAACTTTTTTTTTGGTTTCAGTAGAATGAAACGGACAATAGCCCTTTATAAAAAAAATATTTGGAACTAGTTGTTGAATTCGTACCTTTCCTGAATTCAAAATTTTTCATTACTGATTGAACTTGTGATACTTCATCAATATTTTAATTTGTACCATAAAAATCTCTCTAAAGAGATAAGAGTATGGGGCATTGAAAATCCTCAGGCATTGCCGAGATGACATACCGTACCAGTTACTGCCATTGGCTTGGTATGAACGACATGCATTTTAACAAAAGGGTCCAAATAATATGTTGCCTCGCCCAATAATTTTTTTCATCACAGACTAACGAGCGGATGAGTCCATCAAATTGTATCATCTACAGACTGCAATAACCATTAAGGCCCTGTTCAGTAGAAAGCTAAGGAATAGAAATGAGAATGAGAATAAAAAATTTTGAAGTAATTTTTACTGTTTATCGTAAAAAAAAGAATTTAGTTTTGAGTGAATTTTTTTTTTCCCACGGTAAACAGTAATCTACCGAACAGGACCTAAAATGTGGAAGGTGTGGTTCATGGTGATGTCGGATTTTTTTTTAAAATCTCCGAGCACAAAAAGGTTGCATCATTGTTTTCATGAATTGTGTCAAATCGAATAACATAACAAATGATAGGTTTCTGAGGTTCAAAGAAATATGCTTCCTAAGATAGGAATAATACATGCAACAACAACAAAAAATTACATAAACTCTAAAAGTTCCGATGAACTAGCATTATTTTCATTTTTCTTAAGAGTGCTTACATTATCGGCTTGTAGATGGATAATCCTGATTATCCAGATACAATAGTTTAGGATAAGTATGAAAACCACAGAAATGTGATCGAGACTCGAGAGTATGGGGTTAATCATGAAAAGAGTCTGACAAATCAGAATTAAATAAAAAGGAAAAATAGAAAATTTGGGGGGTTGTGTGGTCCCGTTGTGTGAATGAGTGCATAATGTGGTGGTGTCTTGGGAAGGACATTTGACCAATCTCAATCCTTTGACGTCCTATTATTGTACTCCCAAGAGATTTACAAAGAAGACCCAAAACTTTTTATTATAAAATTACATTTATCTTTTCCAGAAAGGTGACTGAGCTTAAGCCTAGAGTAGTAAAGTGCACTCTAAATAATTGTTCTTGTAGTACCAAAGTTTAATTTTCAAGTAGTCGTCATTCATTGAAAACGTGTAAAGGTAAGCTATTAATATTAAATTAAAAGATAAGCTATTAATACCTTATACATTTTTTAAACCAGTAAGGCAATGACTAACTAACTATAGCTACCGAAATGCTTATAATATTTTCTCATGTTATATCTGTATATATGATATGATATGATATGTCTGTCTGAGAGAACTAAGGATTCGGATCCAATAGGAACCTAATAATAAGTTAACTCAGCTCTCAAAAAAGAAAAAAAAAAGAAAAAAAGTTAGCTTGAGATATAAATAAGTAAAAATCCAGGGTAATATTATGCATTTGGTAAGTCTGCAAGTGCAGTACCGAAGAAACAGAACTAAATCACCGAAGCGGAGAGACTCAGCACTGGAGACTACTGTCGGTAACTATGACAGAGCCTATGGGCTTTTACTTAAAAAACAAAACAAAACAAAGAAAGTAACTCATAAGAGAGCCAAAGCGCACTCTGCTCAACACACAGACACACACTCTCTCTCTCTCTGGAGCACATCAATGGAGTATGAGAGGATTCACAAAGTTCAGGTTCGAGCTCTTCACCCTTTAAGCTCATTCTATCAATTACCAACTGAAAGAGGTTATGAATTGATACAGCATTTTTTTTTAATATATATAATATTTTGTTATCTAGCAAGATACTTCTTATTTTGAATTTTTCTTAAGACAGAATACTTCTTAGATGTTAGCAAACGTACACAATCAACGAGCTTGTGATTTTGTTTTTAAGTCTATATTTTGATGTAGGTGTGGTGTACATTCTGTTTTCTTATAGAAGCTAGTTTAAGATGTTGTATTCTTTCTTAAGCAGCTGTATCATTTCTTGGAGATCCTATACCTCTTGTAGTTACATCTCTGTTAATTATTTTCCTTTTTAAAATTCATTTTCATTTTTTGAGACACCTTTGTTGACAAGCAGTTTTTGCAATGGTTGCTTGTTTTAGCAGGAATTTAGTTATCTTTTCTCTGTTATTATTGCTATACATATTTAGAGGGTTCCACAACATTTGGTTTTCTAATTTTATAAAATAAATGAAAATTGTAGCACCCAAATCTTGTGCTATCGTAACCTCCTCGTATATTTAAACCTTAATATGTTTTTCTAATTGTCTTAAAAGGTACTTCCTTGATAACAGTTTCTTTAATTAAAAAGCTTCGCTGCATTGAAATCATTACCTACTTTCTTAGCAACTTTTAGCTAGTTTCGCTTAACGCATTGAAGAAAGACAGAATACCTACCGAGTACCACCTATGGGCATCGACTTTCATAAAGAAATGAGAAGGAAAAGAAAATTTAAGCAGAAAAGAAGTTGTACAGTGACCAGTGTCACCAGTCTGATAGATTGCTATTTTGGATTTTTTTTCCTCACTCCAGAAATTATCTTTTATTTATATCTATAACGCAAAAAGGAAAAGAAAAAGATGTCATGTCGGCTGTCGCTCTGACCTCTCCCTTTCTCTTCTCGTGTCTGTCAGACTTAAAATGCATCTTTTAGTAAAGTCTTTACTTATTGGTTTTTATGCAAGTTTATTTTCTAATGAAAGCTCTACTTATTTCTGTTTGCGATAATTTTACCCTTTTTTTTTGCTGTGGTCCAACATTAAATCCAGTTATTTTGTATAAAACAAACATCTGTTTTATTTACTTTTTAAAAAAAATATGAAATATGAGGAAAATACTTTCCATTTCCATTTTTTAAAGATGAAATGATCACTAGATGAAGTACCACTTTTAGTGAATTAGTCTCAATCAAGTACAGCTGTACAGTACCTTTGTTTATGGTAAAGTACCAAAACGGCAATACATCTGTTCTGACTTTTGAAGCAGACTATACTTTTTCTGGTAATACAGGACTGATTGTAATTAATTTCAATACGTTTCATCCACAAAATTATAATTTATTAATTGGCAATGTATATGAACTGCAGGTTGGGGTGCTTTCTCCAACAAAGATAAGAATGAAGCTTCTAGGATCCCACAACCGTGGGAGAACTAGTGACGGTGTAACTGGTACAAGCTCGTCAAGATCTTCCCCTTCAAAAATGATCGAAACTGAGAATGCACACAACAGCTTATTGTCATGTGATACTGATGAAGGTTTTGTAGTTTTGATTGTTACATATTTTTTATTTTTGTTAACAATAGAAAGGCCTACTTCATGAAGTCACTGTTCTGGGGAAATAATTCTGCTGCGATTCGAAAGGATCGTAGGGTCCCTGCAATTCCAACCCCAACCGTTCATATGTTTTGAGATTTGTGCACAAAAAGTAACTTCTTTTGAAATTCCTGCATTCCATTAAATGAACGGTTGAGATTAGAATCGCAGGTGACCTGCAATCCTTTGGAATCGCAGCAGATTTATTTCCTTGTTCTGGTATGAGCCATTCAGTTTGGTAGTAGCACCTGCCAGTAACTAGTATGTGTGACTTTATCTAGTTTTCATTACCTCAATTGCACAGTACAGAATACAGATGAATGTAAATCAAAACCCTGAAACAAAAGTTTCTTTCTCTACTTGTTAAAAGAGTAAAGAAAAATAAAAGAGAAAAAATGCCAAAAAGAAACATCAATAGGAATTCAATTTCTGCAATTTCTTGTGTCAATGCACATTTTTAAAATACAACTAAGTTATCTTTTTTCATTATAACCATAACTTGATTTTTCCTTTTTTTAAAATATTCTTACAGACAGCTCGAGAGACTTGAGAGGTTCTTTGACCATTAATCATCCTATAAAGAAAATTCAGAACTTTGCCCCAAATAGTGGACCCAAATCTAACCCCAATCACGCCCAAGCAAGTAGTTTGAGCACAGTTCACCCATTAAAAACCCAAGAAGAAGATCGAAGCCAGAACCGATCCCTTGAAAGTGGTCAGGACAATAGCAGTGGTTGTAACTTTGAGTTTCATCATATGATGGTAGAGAAAATTTCTCAAAATCCACCAGTTGGGAATTTTTGTAGACCTGCCCCATCAAAATGGAACAATGCTGAAAAATGGGTTTTGAATCGGCAAAATTCAAATTCAAATTCAAATGCTTTGAGAAGGCTTGTTGGGTTGGGTCAAAGCAATGTGGGGCATAATACTAATTCTTCTGAGTTAAGAGCTGGAAATAGAAATTTGCAAGCAGTTAATACAAAAAGGATAGATTGTGTCAACCCTGCTAGTAATGTCTTTCTAGAAAGGTTTTCTTTCCAAGCTACTCAGCCAAGCTGGGTTGAAGCTGGTCAAAAGAAATTGGGTACTACAACAGTGCCTATTGATGATCTAAAAGGTATATATTTTAATTTTCACTCAAAAGAACTGCCTATTTTTTCTTTTGCTTTTCTTCCTTTACTTTTCTGGTGCATCTTTTTCTTGATAGAAAGCTGAGGTTGAGCATACGGTTTTTTTTTTTTTTTGTACTGCAAATATGCCCGTAGGCTAATGAGCATTAAGTTGAACTCATGGTTCTGAGAAAAGTATAAAAAATCACAATATAGCCCTCTTACAAATAAATTTGCAATGTCACAGGGCAATAAACTAATCCATGATTCTAACAAGTTCTAGTATTTTCACCAATTTAGCTAGTCCAAGTGTGCAACCAATCTCTACAAGAGATATCGGCACAGAAATGACACCAATACCGAGTCAAGACCCTTCCAGAACTTGTACTCCACTCGGATCGATCACACCAACTCGTAGCCCCAATTCGTCCATTCCCTCCACCCCATATGGAGAAAAGGTTGACACCAACACAGCCAATACAATAGACCCTCAACCCTGTTTGAAGAGAAAAGGTAGCATCAGGGAGTTGTCAGAGAATGAATTGAAAATTAGGACTCGAAAGGAGATTGCAGCACTCGGAGTTCAGTTGGGAAAGATGAAAATTGCATCTTGGGCTAGCAAAGGAGAGATGGAAATGGAATCTAGTAATATTTCTCTGAAGAACAAAAATGAAAGGGAGGATGCAATGAAAAGAGATTACGAAACACATGCAGCGGCATGGCAAGAGGCAGAGAACTTAAGACATGATGCAAGGTACTCTTTCATTCAAACTGTGAATTTTCTGATGGTACCAAATACAAGTTCAGTACAGGTACTGTCATTTCTAAGTTATTTTTTATTTTATTTTTTTCCTTGGTATATGTACATTTATCAGGCAATTGAGCCTAATACTGAACTAATGGAGTTGTTTATAGATTCAAGAGGGAAGAGGTAAAGATTCAGGAATGGGAGAGCAATCGGAGAGCAAAACTCGAAGCTGAAATGTTAAAAATAGAGGTATCTCTTGCTGATTATGTAGAGTAGAACTAGGGTTTTTCTAAGTTCACCAAGCTTCTTTGTGAACTCAACTCTAAAACTTATCGAATTGGTTTCAAACGACGGATCCAAACCATTGAAATTCTTCTACCTTATGAGTGTACATATGAAAATTTTAAAGTTTCGAATTAAAGTAGTATAAAGTCAAGTGGTCAAAATTAGAAGGTTTACAAATTAATTTTATAATGCATTCATTTTTTGAACGCCTTTTGACCACTTGACTCTATACAAAATTAATTTTAAATTTTAAATTTTTTGCATATATATGTATCACTCATAAGGTAAAAGAATTTATCAACGGTTTGGATTCATCGTTTAAAGCCAATCTGATAGGTTTTAGAGTTGAGTTCACAAAAGAGCTTGGTGAACTTATGATCACCCTAGTTCTACTCGATTATTTATCTCTTATTGCCTTTTACTCTTAAGAAATGCAGTAGTACAGAAAAGATGTTTCTTTGGTGCAATCATATTATATCGTCTACGTACCTGTTGCACATCTTCCTTCTCATAGAACTTCCCTTGCACAAACTTTTTCAAAATCTATCCAGCATATAGATCTCCTTTATGGGTATGTATGCAATGTCCAGTGATTGCTTGATACTATGTGAGTAATTTTCTGAAGCAATAGCAAATAACCCTCACATAAGAACTTAACAAGCATGCTGCCTGTAAGGAAATAACAATAGCAGGGTTAAAAGTTAACAATTTTTTTTGTTATTAATAATGTATATAATTGTTTCTTAACAGGTTAAAGCAGAGAGAATGAGAGCCGAGGCAGTCGAGAGGATGTCAGAGAAGCTTGAAATAACTCGGCAAACTGCCCAAGAGAAAAGAGCAGCCGCCGAGGCCCACATGAATAAACAAGCGGCAAGAGCAGCACATAAAGCACAGCTTATTCGTCAGACTGGGAGGGTCCCATCTTCGTATGGATTATTATGCTGTAGTGGGTTCTTTTAGGAGATCAACAAAATGTTAGCAAGCGGATAAGTCTCGGATATTTGGCTGTGCACATTAGTTTGTCTATATTACATATCTTGCTCTACTTTGTTCAAGAAAATACGTACTTAGCAATTGTCAGAAATTATTATTATTATTTATCTTCAGTCTGTAGATTTGACTGATTCTAATTGGTATTAGCTTTTAGCTTTTGACTGAAACTTGCTGTTTGAGGAACCTCATATAAGCTTTTGAGAACTAATCAACCCCGACATACATACCAAAGCATAATTTATAGCAAATGATTGCGTTTGTACCGAAATAATGCAACTATGAGATGAAAAAAAAAAATACACTGGAGTCAGCAAATTGTAGTTTCGGCCTTGGAATCAAAAAGAGGACCCAAACTGATTGAACGATTGTGTATTCACTTTATAATATTTTTGCTTTTGGTCTGCTTGGGTTGTTTGATTGCATAGATAATAAATTATGCATGACCTGGAATAATGAAAAAATATATATTGCAAAAATATATGAGAATGTAGACTATTTCATGAATAAATTTTTATAGAATATCCCAAAAAATGATCTAGATTTGATCTCTCTAAAAATATCAGATTTTATTTCGGAAAAAATCGTCTAGACCTACGTTCTTAGTTAAAACAAATTGCAAAAATTTTAAGTCTTGATCGGATTAGTTAAAACGACAAATTGGAGGCTCATTTTGGATCTCGTGGAATTAAAATAAGTTATGGTGTTATCAGATAACAGACAGATTTTACTGATGTGTCATGTAAAATGGAGAAAATTGTTTGAAAATAGACTGACCGATTTGAAGCAGGGAGGAGGAGGCACTGAACCGGTACGTAGAACCATTGGAGTACTCTAAAACATTTACAATTCGAGAAAGAAATATTTAGCATTTTAATTATGCTTGACACGTACCAACTAGCTCATAATCTTTAATAAAAAATTGTACAATACTAAAATTAATTTTGAAAAGGGCAAGCTTTATTGTGAAGATCAATCATACATGGAGGTCTGTATACAACAACAGTAGGTACACTAAACTAATGCTAACAATATCGAGTAATCTGGTACCAAAAAAACAAAATAATGAAAGGATATGCTTGAAAAAAGAAAATTCAATCAAACAATTCCCAGTTCGTCGTAGCAGGAGGATCAAATGTTTCCCATTTTGTTGTAACTACTGATCTTAATCTGCAATTTGATATTTTGAGCACATCCAGGCTTTCTACGCATTTTTGCACTCTTTTACCCTGCAAAATGTGTAACAGATTATAATACCTCAAAGAGTTCGATCCTTGGTTTCAAAAGACAGAGGCCCGCATCTGTCAGGGTTAATGATTTTAATCCTGGATTTAGGATAAAATTACATTTTAATTTTCAGAGCCCATGTTTTCACTTATTTTGTTTCAACAAGAGTGTAACCAAAATCCGGAACCATAAGCATGTAGTGTAAGTGCAAGTGCAAAAAAAAAAAAGGACGAGAAGCAAAACTATCTAAATAAACAGAGAAATTTGGTCCAAGTATCATTTATCAAGGATATTGTTTTCTTTCTTTTTTTTGGTAGCAAGTAGAATTTTGAGCTTTATTTTAAAATGTTTTATTTTATTTTAATTAAGATATCTTTTAAGTGCATGGTCGTAGGCCATTCTTCAAGCTCAACTTGTGGCATTGAAGGCTTCCAATTTGTCAGAAAAAGAAATGAATACTTATGCTAGTATTACATCTTGGTGTCGTAAGTCCCAACCATAAAGTGTAGAGAAAAAGTTTACAAACATAGGACACAACAGTATCTACTTCACCGGACAAGACTATAAACTAAGATTAACAAAATGCACATGGAGGTGACTAAGTGGATGTGGTAAAGATCTGAAGTATAAAGAAGGTAGGAACCTGTAGATTTTTCTGAGAAGAGGTATCACCATCAGAAGGTATGCTCTCCAATTTTACAGCTTGTATCATCAATAGCTCTATCAAAGTTGTAATCTGTACTTCTGCTACCTTATTACCTTTTGAAATGGATTTCTCTATTGAAGTTACCTACAAACAAAATAATAATTTAAGATAAAATAACATAGAGAATAAAGTAATGAAGAGAGACAGTATACAGATTCTAATATTTTTCCTTCCCGCTTTTGCCAACTTATTATTGTGGTTGGTTAGTGGTGCTTTTGCAACCACATAATGCACAATTATTTCTTCATCTAATTCACTTATCAGTCCCTTCCAAGTCAAGAGCAACATTAGCTTTATCTTTTTCTAGGCAGACACTACTGGAGCTTCTATAATTGCTCATTATAGTCAATCACTTCAGAAAAAACATTTAAATTAAAAAAATATAAACATGCATGGTACATAGAAAAGAAAGTCATTATCTTGAGTGCTGAAGAGAGAGGAGATGGTTGGGTCTAAATAAGTTGTCTTTTCATAATGCAGTCAATATTCTCATCCTAAAGTGCAGTTTCACCATATAATTCTTACTCTTTAATTTTCCTCATACAGTAATTATCTAGAAAAGGTTCGTCCAGGTTAGGCTGCTGAATACAACAAATAATTATTGTGCAATTTATTCCTTTCAAAGCTACCAAATGATAATTAGTTTGCCAGCAGATATCTAACATTTTGTTCCTATATATCCTGTGTTTTTTCTGCTTGTAATTAAGTAGACTTTCACAAGGCTATATACAGAAAAAAGATAAGAAAGCAAAACAAAGAACAAAACTGTGATGGTTACCTGATCAGCCAATCTGTCAACCTCAAAGGACACATCAGAAATTGCACGTTGTATATTTTGTATTCTCGCATTTTTTTTCATCTCTATATATCTCTTCTCTAAACTTGTTGGGTCCTCAATTAAAACCAGCTTGGACTTGTTTTTGACTCCACATTTGTCAAGAAATTCTTTGTTCCCTCTCTCTTTCCCTTTGTACTTCAAACATTGATCAGCTGAGTCTAATGCAGTTTTTACTGCCAGTAGTTTCTTTAAATCACCTGTTACCAAGATGAAAAATGACGTGATTATCACTACTAAAGAAGAAGCTATATATATTTAACAAAATAATCTGCAGTCTACTCGTGAGTTTATGATGGATTAAAAGTATCCCAAAAACGTGGCACTTATTATACTTTTTGCCCAAAGTTCACTAAGGACAGAGGTGCCAGTTGCAAAAAGAGCAAATGAAATTACAAAAGTAAAAGTCAAAGTTTAAACAGTACAAACAATGGTATGATTGAATCCAACTATTAATGCATGTGACAAATTATTATGACAACTTTTTTGGTCCATGAGAACGGTAGAGGGGGTGGGTAACTGCGAGTGCATATCCTCTGAGATATCTCATATTTTGCGTGACCGACGTGTCCGGTGCCTATTCGGGGTAGTGCAGGGGCCAGTATTATTTTAGCTTTGATATTCGTGTAGAACGCATTTGAACAGTTGAGATTACCCAAAAGGTCACACAAAATATGAGATATCTCAGAGGATGCGAATTCGGTAACTGCAGGGTTCTCTCACTTGGTCACTCTGTTTGTTGGATTCCCATGAGGTTGTGTCTGCACGGCCTTATGTGTGCTACATGCCTACATTCTTATTAGACTGTAACGAGACTGTATCTCAGCTTCAAGAACATACATCAAAATATTTGATATATCATTTGTACTTTCTAATAAGTATAACATGAATCGTGTGCATGTCTGTATCAATATGCCTCAGATACATGTTTGACAGTATAACTGACGTATCAGGATAAATACATTGGAAGTTTGTGAATAAAATCAAGTGAAGACCAACAGTATATAAACAGGTGAAAAAAAAGCATAACATCCTGCACCAGACAGAGCCAACTGTGGTTTGCATTGCTCTCTGTGCAGCATACAACCCATGCTGCAACAAGGGCTAAGCCGATCTGAGGGCACTGCAGCTCAAAGGCACTACTCTCTGTTCACCCGATTTCAACCTTCGAATTGGCCCCATTAGTATTAATCCAATTCCTCTAATAATACTTCAAATATTTCTTAAACACCTCATCATATAGGTTTACCACTCAAATTTTTAATACATTCCATTTTTCATCACTCAAAAAAAAAAAAAATTATTACAAAAGAAAACCAGGCGCAATTTTTAGAGAATGCAATGACATTATGTATATATAAATATTTGATGTAGTATGTGTATTGCTGAATTGAGTCAGCTTTAAGGTAATTTTACACTTCATCTAGTTATTAAAATTCAAGTGGTGACCGCACATTTGTGCGGCTGTTACCGTGATGTGTAATTAATCATCTGGATTTTGGAGGCAGTTTCAATACAAACAAGGGAGCATCTAGCTATCCCCTATAACAATCGCCTATTTCATTCTCCAGACATTAACTATTTCAATAACTACTAACTATCTAGGGGGATCATTTACTATTTTGGGACCACATAATATTTGAAAAATTTTATAACTAGTGCGCACAAATATTCATCTATAATGCATCAAGTATTAATCTATAATACATAAAATATTCACACCTAATATATCAAGTATTTAAAAAAAAAACTGAACACGTTTTTAGAGGTGGAATTTTTTCTTCTTCGTTCAATCTAATCAATATTGCTGACAATCGATGAGGAATTTTGCAAATATAAAATCACGAATGTTTTTGACATAATTTTATCTTTAAAATGAGATCCATGATGATATACTTTTGGGTTGTCCGTTGTACAAATATTCATCCTTATCGATAAAATATTCATCTTCGTCGTGCAAATGCAAATATAAAAACTGGACACATCACTCATCCATCTTTTACACATTTTTAGAGGTGAATTTTTTTCTCCGTTCAATGTAACCAATATTTTCTGACGATTTATAAGGAATTTTGCAAATCTAAAACCACGAACGCTTTCTACATAATTTTATCTTTCAAATGAGATTCATAATGACATACTTTCGAGTAATCCGTTACACAAGTATTCATCTCTTATCGAGAAAGTATTAATCCTCGTCGTGTAAGTACAAATATAAAAACTGGAACATCACTCATCCATCTTTTACATATTTTTAGAGGTGGATTTTTTTTCTCCGTTCAATCTAACCAATATTTCTGACGATCTGTGAAGAATTTTGCAAATCTAAAACCACAAATGTTTTCTACATATTTTTATCTTGCAAATGAGATTCATGATGACATACTTTCGAGTTGTCCGTTGCACAAGTATTAATATCTTGTCACGCAAGTATTCATACCTAAGATATTAAGTATCATTTATACACATTGAAGTATTCATTTCTAAGACATTAAGTATTTATTTATATATCTCTTTTTTTTTCAAAATTTATTTATATGTTATTTATTTAATACTCAGTGGCCTAATTCACCATTAATAAAGCTTTGTTCTTTGCAAAACTTGCTACTTCATGAGGAATGATAACATAAACATAAAAGGGATTAATTGCATATACATATACAAAATTATTTTGATACGATCGACAGTGACAGATCTGACCCGGTAGAGACGTGCTCTAGTATTCATTCCTACACATTGAAGTATTCATTCATATACGTTGAAGTATTCATTCCTGGCAGAGGCGTGCTTAATTGGAATGGAGTGACGAATGATCTCCGGCAGAACGTTCACTGGAGTGGGAGCAACAGGCATAAAGGGAAAAAACTGAGGCGAAAGTGCAAGAGGGAGGGAGTTTATTGTATTTACCATTTCGAGGTGGGAGCGGGAGGGGAGCTTATCGATGGAAAAACGAAGGTGGAGGAGGAGGGGATGCGGAGGTGGGAGACGGAGGTAGAGACGGAGGTGAGGTGAGGTGTGGGAGGCGAAGGTGAGAGAAGGAGGTGGGAGGCGGAGGTGAAAGACGAAGGTGGGAGAGAGAGGCGGAGGTGGGAGAACGAGGTGAGAGAAGAAAATGAAGGTGAAAGTGAAAAAATGAAGGTGGAAAAAAAAAGGAGAAAGAGGAAAGAAATAAATGTTGTTAGAAATAGTAGTTATAGTTATAGTTAAAATAGAAAGTCAGTTAAGAGATAGAATGAGGAATAAATAGGTAGAAAAAATTATAATTACCCTACAAACAAACCAACAGGCAACAGCCTGTGCAGCTGTGTTGTATTTGTATACTCTCTTCTCTTCAGCAAAGGAAAACCGTTACGCTTGTGCCCTCCTTAATTTTTTTTTTAAAGAAAAATATGGGTCTACTCTAGTCCGCATTGTGCCCGCCTTAATTATTGATACTCTTCTTTCAACAATCTGGACCGCTATCTCAAGCCTAAATCTACGGAATCAGCGGGCAGCGGGCAGCGGGCAGCGGACTACTAAATACTAACTATCGGACCAGAGCGTGACTGGCTTGTCGCGGGATGAATACAGTCATACAGAGGAAGTGCATACAGGTCAGAACACAATTTTAATATTTTCTTAGATACAAACGGTCCAAATGTCCAATAGATTTTTTTAATGTATCAAAGAACCAGAATAACGGACGTGCTCTCGAGAGATTCCTGCGCCCAACTGCAATTGTCGGTGGGATTTAAGACCGTCAAATTTAGTCAAATAAAACCAGCGTGTCACCACATGACCACAATTAGTACTCTTTACCGCTGGATTTAATTGATTTAACACGTGGCAAAATCTGGCTGGACAGTACATTCCCGGTACCTCGCCAGTAAAGAACATAAAGCAACTTTGGAATTGCACTGCACGTGGCTTCACATACGGCACCAAATAGTAAATGAAGGGCATTATCGTAATCAACCCGTGGTTAACGACTCAACGTAATTGCTGTGGCAAAAGCAAAAGGTAAAAAGGATGGAATCAAATCTGCTGAAATCCTAATTTCAGGGACCCTGAAAAACTAAATCCAGCCGTCTAAATTTTGTTTACACGAATCTCAAAGCAGAAAGTTTTTTTTTTATATACAAATCTCAAAATATATATTGAAACGTATAGACCGTTGAAATGAGAAATTCAGGTTCCTGAAATCCTAAGAAATTTCAGCAAATTTGTTTCCAAAAAGGATAGCTATGACATTGATATTTTTACAGAAAACTGGAAACCGGGTGAAGCTATAGAATATACAGTCCGCTACACCAATGTTGCAGCACGAAAGCCATGGAACTCTAGTCAAGGTCAACATTACAGCTAGACAAAAATAGTCTAATTGTTTTCTTATTGCAAAACGAGACTCAATTGTTTTTGTTTTTATTAGAAAATGAGACCGAAACTGAATATTATTGCAATATTTTATTAAAATATCTAATCACTTGATCAAATTTAATTCCTTCAATAATAGTAAGTAACCGAGAAAAGGCATCAGCTCAGGGTCAATTAATTACTTACCGAATGTAGCAATTGAAGAAACAGAGACTTCGTGCCTCGCTGCGCCGTAAGACACCGTGACTCGAATCGTCGGTGGCGCCGCGCCGGCGAAGGAACCCTCCCCTCGTCTCTGTACGAGGAGGCCGCTTGGTCTGACCTCCCAACCGAACCCGTCAGTCTCCTCTTCAGTCCATCCGCTGCTAGATCCACCGTCCGATCCCGACCTCCGCCGCCTCTCCACCGACCGGTCCATCACACCTTTCTCTTTTTGCTTCTCGATCTATTTGGTCATGTAGATAAAGACAGAGGGGGAGTTTGTTCGCCGTCAGTTTATACTTATAGTAACCACAGTCTGCAGGTGGAGCGGTTTTGCGTCATGATAATATATTTCGTCTCTATCAACATCTATAGTGCGATCCGTGTAGCGGTTTTCTGATTGAGGATCAGAAGGCCAGTTTGTACTGATTAGTGTTAGTTTGATTACAAAGAGCCAATGTACATAATTGTATGTAGAGTTGGTTTCAGAAACTTCCTCAGAAACTTTTTCTGATCTTTTGCGACTTTGCGTGCACATAGTCTGTTTAAGAGGATCCTTTGCGGGAAATTTTTTATTCATAGAAATTAAGAAAAAGATAGAAAGAGAAACAGAAAGAGTACAGTATTTGTTATATTGATAAAAAGATTGGTATAGATTCTACCGATTTAAAAAATCAGAACACTTAGGATAGACAGAATTCTTACCTATCCTAACTTATCTCGGATTTTCTGTGAAGACGGTGCTTGAAAAGATCAAAAATTGATCTGTTGCTATTCCTGTTTTAAAGACGGTGTCACAGAAAATCCAAAAATAGTTAGGATGGGTAAGAATTCTGTCTATCATTTTTTAGATCGATAAAATCTGTACCGATCTTTCTATCAATATAACAAATACTCTACTCTTTCTATTTCTCTCTATCTTTTTTTCAATTTCTATGAATAAAAAAATTCCTCCTTTGCGTCCTCTGTTTAAAAAGAAACATGTTTATTTAATCAATTTCTAGTGATTTGTTGGGAGTGGCATTTTGTCGGAACTCGGAAGTACTCTCAGGGAGATGAATCGGTAATTATTCGACACGTAGCAGTCTTGGATTTGGGAGACAGCTCAATGTGGGGCCATGGCCAGCTTCACACGGGGGCCCACTGCCCATGGGAATTGGTATCCTCTGAGATATCTCAAACTTTGCATGACTTTATGGAAAATCCCAACCGTTTAAATACGTTCTACACAAATCTCAAAGCACACATAATACTGACCCCCACATCATCCCCGAATAGCCACCGGACACGTCAGTCATGCAAAAGTTGAGATATCTCAGAGGATAAGCACTCCTGCCCATGGTCGGTTGCCGTATAAATGATGTAGATGTCCTCTTGGGATTCTTGGTGACTGAAAAATGAAAACAGATCCAAGTAATACTCGTCTAGTCGGAGTCTCGGAGATTGTTTGTCGTTAAGCATGCTAATTACGAGGACATCAAGTTGCAAAAGTGTCTGGTTTCGAATATAAAAAAACATATTTTTAATAAATTACAAGCTGCGAATTCCCTTTTCAATCAGCAATATATAGAGAACCACTTTTATCCGTAAAGTATAAAATTGAAGGTTTTTTTTGTGCATTTGAAGTTGAAATGATGAATCAAACTACTAATTTTGATCCTATCAAGTGCAGCCTGTGCCGAGGGGAGTCAGTACATTATACTAGCTATTTGTGTGCAAAATTTTATAATGAAACATACAATTATAAAAACTTCAACCACAACCATATTATTATAATTATTCTTTAAAAAAAATCACAATATACAAAACATATATTTTAATATTCTTTTCACCAGGGGGGAGAAACGTCCTTTCGTGACTATACTAGACTTCGTCACCGAACATCTGCACATCAAAAGTTTATATAACTATTTATTTTTATTATAAATTAGATAAAAGAATGTAATTATTTGATCGTAGTAAATGAATTTCAGTTCATTCAATTTTCTGTCTCTTAACTGTACGAAACAAATTCAAAGATATGTACATTATTTATCAACAATATTAAATATTCATATATATACTTTCGATTATAAAATATTAATTTGAAAGTAAGAAGATAGAATAAGTTCGGATAGAATCAAAACACAGAAATTTTGTTAAATTTGGTTCAGAACTATCAAATGTACTAGTAAGCAACTGCAGCAATAAGTCAAATAGTACAAAAAGTTGCTTTCGCGCTTTGTTCATGTGATGGTCTTTTGGGTTCGGATCACATGTCATCAGATGTATATCGATTTGGGGGCTTTAACAGCCGTTTTTATGGATAATTGGACCCATTTGCAAAATTTTCATCCACAAAGAGTCCTTTTTTTTTATTACAGGTGCGTCACTAATTGTTTCATGCATTTTAGTCAATTTTGTTATATTTTTTTTTTTTTTAAAAGAGGCATAAGCCCATTTCATTTGACTGAAATTGGTTTTTAATTACAAAATTTGTCGATTGTTTGTATGATTTTCCAACATGGAAATCATATCGACGGAAGGATAACAAGTACTAAATGCACAAAAACCAGAAATAGTTCATACAATAGCCATATCATAACTAAGGCTAAGGACCAAAAATATAACAGGTTAGAGAGTACTAAGCCACTCAACATGGGGCTAAGGCTAACTATATGATAAAAGCAAAAAATGGCATCTGTCATCAAATCCTCATGTCGACTCCAAATCCATATCCGCTGCTGGAGGCTCGTACACCACCAGTGGCATGGGCATAAACTGACTAATGGGAATGGCATCCTCTATGATAGGAAGCCAGTTACCCACAGCATCCTTGAGTTTCTTCTTCAATCGACCTGTCCAATATAAGCAAAGAGATTTAATTAGCATAATTAGATTTCTAGCAGTGTTTTTGTGAGAGTTATTAAAACACAAATCATTTCTATGTTTCCAAATGGTCCATGTAACAGCACTTAATACAATTAAGAACCCAATTTTATCAGATGAATCAAGCAAACATGCAAAATTGATCAAATCTTCCCAAGTGAGCCATTGATGCATTACATCCTGACTTTTCCCTAACCAGAACCAAACCTGTTGTGCTAGGTTACATGTCAAAAAAAGGTGGTCTATTGTTTCCTGTTGAGGACATAATTGGCATTGTGTATTACCTACCCAACCCTTCTTGACCAAATTGTCTTTGGTCAAGATAAGATTATGTGAAACTAACCACATGAATATACGAATTTTAGGGGGTACAGGTAGATGCCACCAGAGCAAAGCATTAATTGGTTGGTGTCCTCCAAAATTCAAAATATTGTAAATAGAGTGAGTGGAAAACTCCCCTGAATGCTCCCACCGCCAGTCGATCTTGTCTTGAGGCAATGTGAATGATGTTTGACTGATAATAGCTAGGAGATCTAACCACTCTCTATGATCTATTCCTACTAATTCTATTCTAAATTGTAACACTTGGCCTTGAGAATGTATGACATCAGCTAGTAATACGGATTTGTTACTACACTTAGCGAATAAAGAGTAATATTTGATGGCTAGTGAGCAATTTTGGTACCATTGGTCAAGCCAAAATCTGACCTGTGTGAGTACACCAGGAGCATAACTAGTACTCATTTCACCAATATGACTTATTTTAAGTAAAGACGACCAAAATGGAGATAAAGAGCGGGATTGAGATCTGGTATATTTGTGTATGAGAAGAGTTTTCCAAAGGCCAGAATAATTATTATTTTTGAGTTTCCACCACCATTTAAGCATTAAGGAAATATTCATTTGTCTAAGATCTAATATTCCTAATCCACCAAAGTTTTTAGCTAATCTAGAGGTATACCAATCTAGCAAAATATATTTTTTCTTTTTGGAATTACCCTGCCATAAAAAACGTCGCCTAACTTTATCTATAAGTTTTATGATGGTAAGTGGTACTTTATACACTGATAATGCATATAGTGGTATGGCAGTAAGAACTGAATTGAGAAGGGTGAGTCGGCCTCCAACAGATAACATGTTACTCTTCCAGAGTTGTAACCTACTATCTACTTTATCTACTAAAAAAGCCCAATCAGATATTCGAAGTTTTTTGTAATGCAAAGGTAAACCTAGGTATTTCATGGGAAAATTGCCCCATGAACAGCGAAACAGCTGATTGAGAGCTTGATTTTTATCTACATTTATATCAAACATTTCAGTTTTATCATAATTAACCTTAATACCCGATATCGACTCAAATGCTAACATCGCCCACCATGCAGATCAATTTTGTTATATAAACTTGCATTGAATCACAAACTAAGGGGCAATGTTGGATTATACGCTAGACCAGCTACAACGAAAAAAATTTTGTTGTTTCGTTTTGTTTATGTATTTGTCACCTCATGAATTGAATTATCATCTCTTACAGGACCTGAGGCCCAGTATATGACGAATATCAATATTAGGCCACTTATTTCAGCCCAACAAATAATTTGAATAATCAAATTATTGCCTTTCTCAAATTTCTAAAGGATAAAAACTCCACTAACTACTAATGTTTACATGGCTGATGGCATCTACAGTGCCCAAGTATGCATACGTGGTTTTCATGAGTAATAAACTCTCATGTAATGAGGTCTATGTTAGTCGGATATTTTATATTGGGCTATGTACTCGTATCAGGTGTCTAATATCGCTACGTGTCCGATACATATACATATCTGATACGTCAGTTAGCGTATTGACTTACATGACATATCATAAACTACATATCGGATGTCTAATATCGATACGTGTCTGATACGCTCCCGCCTCCCGATAAGTATCTGAAGCCAGTTAGCGTATCGATTTACGTGACATATTTTAAACTATTCAATACGGTATCTGATATAGATTGACTACCAGCGATACGTCTATAATACTTTTGAATACGTCTCTGATAGAACCCAACGTGAACCGTATGCACCGCGCATACACTAGTAGATAAGGCTCAAGTCCATACACCGTGCATGGACCACTAACCAAAAATCATTTTTTTTCAACGCCAAGCAAAATCGAACTCAAATACTGTGGTCCAAACTATATACCACTTCACATTTGTTATTAGAAGTTAGTATTTTTTTTATATATTTTATGTATCATATCCTTAATTTTTTAAAATTATTGTATTACCGTATTCATATCGTATCTATTTGATATGATACCTTACTTGTATCCATACAACATAGCACTTTCAATCAGAATACTCTGTTGTTTCGTCCACATTCCTTTCCAATGCTATAGGTTGAAAAGGAGAAGGCTCTTTCTCTATCTTATAGCCCGATTTTTCCTTCATTATAATTATTTATCATCTATGCCAAAGCTATTTCTCTACTGGCAAACCCAAGAACTTGACTTCGATCTCTGTTTGCAACCCAATATAATTAACCTCGGTCCTGGAAGTGTCTTACAAAAAAAGTAAGAGCATCTAATTATGGAATTCACTTCAAGAGCTGCATAACTTACCACTCTTAGAAAATAGAATAATCAACTATTATACCGATTCGAAAGTGGATGAAATCAGGCGTGTAGTCTCAGTTGGAGATGGGATTGCACGTGTTTATGGATTGAACGAGATTCAAGCAAGTGAAATGGTGGAATTCGCCAGCGGTGTCAAAGGAATAACACTGAATTTGGAGAATGAAAATGTAAGGATTGTTGTATTTGGTAGTGATACGGCTATCAAAAAAGGAGATCTTGTCAAGCGCACTGGATCTATTGTGAATGTTCCGCAAAGGACCATGTTAGGCTGTGTGGTCAACGTCTTGGGAGTACCTACTGATGGCAAAGGAGCTCTCAGCGATCACGAACGAAGACGTGTTGAAGTAAAAGCATCAGGTATTATTGAACGTAAATCCGTGTACGAGCCTATGCAAACTGAGTTAAAAAGCAGTAGATAGCTGGGTCTCTTTTGGTCGTGGTCAACGTGAATTAATCATTGAGGACATACAACAGGAAAAAGAGCTATGGCCATTCATATATTAATTTGTTGTTTTTATTAATATTATGTTTTTTTTTATTGTTTTTGCAGGTAGGAGAGCCTGTTGCTTGGGGTTGGTAGCCAATTGTTTACTTTTTCATGTTAGTCGGATGGGTCATGAGCGGTGGGAGTTTAGCAAGTTAAAAAATATATATATATATATATATATGCTGGAGTCAAAGAGTACCTAAGTTATAATTGTTCTCTTTTGGCTTATACTTTCTTATTTCAGTCAGAAAGCTCTTTTGCTGGCCTAAGGGCATAAAACAATAAAAAAAAAAAAAGAGGAAGCTCTTTTGCTAACAACTTTTTAAGTGCTGGTAAAAAAAAAAAAAAGTCTCCACTATCGAGTTCGAATCTTCCGCACTTCTGAAATAGAAAACTTCTGCTCCTAAAATCACTACTGGTTGAATCCGAAGTGACTTCTAACAAGGAGCAAGTGATCCGCTTCTTTCACTACCGTTGGAGTGGAGCGGGCTTGCTGAGACTGAAAGAAGCACAGAATAGAACCAGACTCCACTACCGTTGTCTATTATCATTTGCTAAAATGAAAAATATGATATAGATATAAAAAAAAACGACGCTTCCAATTTAATAATAGACTTTGTCCGTTAGGAAATGGACACGTCCTGTCTTCGCGGAAAGATAGTCCAAATACTCTGTGGTAACAGAATATTTGAGGTTAGATCCGGACTGTCCGATCAGAATCTGGCCCAATCTGGCCGAGGTGGAATGCACGCGTTCCATGAATATTCGTGCTAATATAAATCGGACGGTCTGGATATAAACTCAAAATTTCTGTTACCAAAAGGTGATGTGAATTCGCGGAATCACCCCTTTCCAAGTTCGAGTCCAGAGTTCACGCACTGTTGTGGCTTCCTCTCTTTCTCTCGTCTTATCCCGTAATCCCTTTCCAAAATCCTAACCCTAGTAGAGACGTCAAATGATAGGAGAGGGGGAAGAAGAACCTCCTTCTTGCGACCGTAACTGGGCGGAGCTTCAGCGAGATGTGCTAATGGTGATTTTTCTAAAGATCGGGTCAATGGAGGTGCTTAAAGCCACTGGATCTGTGTGTCGTTCATGGCGGAAGGTTGCGAAAGAGGAGCCAGATCTTTGGCGAAGTATTGACATGACGAACCATGGTTATGGTTCTGATGCTTTCTTACTGACGGATCCGACCCGGCTTGCTATTGATCGGAGTGGTAACCGACTGGAGGAGTTCTCGGTTGAGTACTTCGGGGATGCTGACCTACTCCAGTATCTCTGTGATAGGTGACATCTCCATTTCTGTTTTTACTCCTTTTTTTAAGTTTTCTATCAAACTCAGACTTTGCAGAAGAGCTGCGTACCTTCATTATAACATTTGTTGTGCTAGGAATTAGTTTGTGATTCTAATTTCTTAGGAATAAAAATAATTTGGCCTTGCAAATTCTATTTATCTTTCTGAAAAGGAGCTATTTGGTCGTTTTCTATTAACTGGTATTTGGTCATACACTGAATCCAAAGAAAATGGAGCCTGATGTGAATTAAAATTCCATAATCTAAATAGCATCTTTATACTCATTTTCCTGACCAAGGGAATTTGAAATGTAATAATTTAAGCCTGCCTCAGCATTGTTTATTATGTACTTCAAAAAGCCCTTCATAGTGTGATTTAAAAAGACATTATATGCTCTAATTAATTAATTTGTAAGTAATAAGAAAAATAATCATTTTATTACTGATACAGGACTACTGTTCTTAAGAGGCTTTGTCTGATATCATGCTACCAATTGTCTGATGAGGCAATAGCAGAGACAGCAAAAAGACAGCCCTTACTTGAAGAACTCCAAATCACATTTGGATCTCTCAGTGAGAAAGCGACTGAGATTGTGGGGAAGGAGTGCCCCCAGTTGAAAAGCTTCAAATTCAATAATACATGGTTCAACATGTCCCCTCATGACCCAGACGATGAGGAGGTATCTGATGATGATGAGGCCTTAGGGATTGCCAAGACCATGCATCAACTTTGCCATCTCCAGCTTATCGGTAACAGGTGATTGATTTCACTAAGGTTATCAGTTTACAGTTTTGTTCCTATGTTATATGTGTTTTTGTAATCTCAAATGAAATTGATTGAGTTTTCTTCAGTTGTGTAACTTGGATAACCTGCAAATCCCTCGTCAGCATTTCATATTTGTCCATGTCTGTTTTCTAATTCGTTTGTATGCAATTATTGTTATTTTTATTTTGTGGAATAGACTTCAAAACATCTTGTGGCGTGCTTTGTTAAAGATTTAGGTCAGAGGATTTTTTTTATTCAAATAAAATATATAGTAAGTAGGATCAAATTGCAACTCTCTTTTTTTAATATATCATGACAACAATTATTTTTTTTTTAAAATGAAACTAATTTTAAACTTAAAATGAGCCCGAATTGTCGATGTTGTTCTATGTCATATAGAGTATTTGCCCACTGAAAATTATAAAATTTGGATTTAATTTCGTACAATATATCTTAAGATTGAAGAATCAACTTATAGGATTTACTGCAACTGGTTGTTGATTTTTTTATGCCTTGATCTTGTGCTAAATGAAGTTTAAATTTTATGAATATTTATGCATATACATTGATCAAGAATCAAGATATAGGGCAAGATCAATGGTTTATTTTTGTCATTTGAAATTCCAAAATTAAAGTATTTATGCTACAAACAGTATTGTCATTATGTGTTCCTAAAAAAGATGGATCTCTCATTTTTATATAGCTGTCATTCTTGAAAAATAGAACTGTGTTAAATTGAGTCTGCTCTATTCTCCTTTATGCACTTAGGCTTGCAGATAATTGAATCAGCTTGCTGTGACATTATGATGGTACCAATATGCATCTCTTTATTAGACACATTTGAATGATGGGACTCATTTGATGGTACCTATATGCATCTCTTTATTAGCTTACAGATTTAATACTCTACGATCAAATTAGGGCTTCAAAACTTTTAAGGTCCAAAAATGAGGAAGGTATGATGGGGGTAATTGAACCCTCACCAATAGTTCAGAAGTAATTTGATGTTTGAATCTTAACGATTGAATGATCTGCAAATATCTAAATTGTTATGTGTGTGTTTGCTACAGAAAAAAGATTGGTACTATCATTTGAGTTATAATGGAACATGTTGTCATTTTGTAATATTTTCTTTCTTGATTTGGCTTTCAATCTCTCTCTACCATATATGTAGACAACCGTAGGTAGGGCACTTAACAAAGGGGTGGCTGGAACAATAAGATAACAAGCAGGACCAGTAAGTCAACAAAGCCAGGCTATTGTTTCTGGCTGCAGTTACTTGGTGTTGGTAGGCGTAATACCTGTAGAGTAGATTGTCTACCCTTAGCCCTTGTTACATGGTTCTCTAATCAAGTTTGTTCATTAATCTCTTTGCTCCTGCAAACAGTAAAATTCTCTATATTGACTTTGTTGTTTTGCGACATTAGGCTGACAAATGAGGGTCTGAAAGCAATCCTTGATGGGTGCCCTCTTCTAGAGACACTCGACATACGCCGTTGCTACAATGTGAACATGGATGCTGACATGCGGGCGCGCTGTGCCAGACTCAAAACCACAAGGTTCCCAAGTGACTCTGTGGATGACTATGAGTTTGAAGTGGATGCTGATCGAGAGTATTGCTCTGATGATGAGTTCTTCCCTGAACTTGATTATGATTATGATTATGATTATGATGATGATGATGATTTTGAGAACTACTTTCTTGACTTTGATGACATTTTTGATGATGATGATGAAGATGATGGGTTAGGCTTCATGTTATGAAGTAAATTGGGTGTGGAGGTGTGAGTTGTGATATGGAGCTGTTTCGTATGAGTTTGATTTTCAGAAGTGAATGGAAGCAGTCTAGCTTTATATCTAGAATTACCTTTTTTCTTGAATATCCCTTGCTTTCTTGTATATTATTTTTGCTTTTTCTAGTGGAGTTTAAAGCTTGTGAAGATGCTAAAAATTGAAGCAACGAATTTACTTTGCAGTTTAGTCATTGTTAAAGAAGAGGTATACAAAGGTAAAATGGTGCAGAGTTTAAGGAACTCTTAATTGCATTCCTATCTTCATATTGTTAGGAATGCAAAACCACTTTTAGTTAGACAGTTCAGCC
This sequence comes from Carex pumila, assembly GCA_033356055.1. Classification (NCBI taxonomy): domain Eukaryota; kingdom Viridiplantae; phylum Streptophyta; class Magnoliopsida; order Poales; family Cyperaceae; genus Carex; species Carex pumila. The sequence goes on along the minus strand of JARJHM010000005.1, from coordinate 908,637 downwards.
ATAAGTTGAATGTTAGCTAAATTAGCTAATGGATCCCTACCTGGTGTATCAGATTTTACATTTTCATTTGCTCTATATCGATTTTACATGTATAGCGTATGCTTCTGCCACCATAGGTGATATTCACAGTAAAAGACTTCCAATGTAGTCCCCAAGAGCTCCTTAGTCTACCTATAACACACCAATTCCTATTTCATTTTCAGAGCATGCCTCATTACAATGAATCGAGACTGCAGAGTTCTCCTCCAAATGGACATCAACAAATTTATGAAGAGGTCAACACTTGGTTAGTAGATTTTGTTATTGCCTGGTTGGTCTAGTTGAGAATTGGTTTTGTTTCTCCTTCTTTGTATAGTTCTTGTTGGTATTGGGAAATAATTAAACATACTCTTGAGTTCCTGTTGTTGTCCATATTACCCCTTCAAATATCTTTTTAGTTCGTGCTTGCCAAATTGACCACATCATTAAGGAGAATCTTGATTTTACTTGGGCTGATTTTGAAAACAAGGATAATGTCATAAATGATATGTGATATAGTGGCACTCCCATAAATAACCTTTGATTTTTCAACTTGTCCCGGATTAATTCTTGTATTATTGTTATCATAAATACCCTTAAATATGTATTTGGAAGGTTAATTATATGACAGTGCCACTATATGCATGTACAATGTTGTGCAATATTGTAATCATTTTGAGCTCGCTTGAGATAGATTCGCTGCCACAAATTTCAAATCTTCAATTCACTTGTTGTACTGGCAAGTTACTACTTCCTCAGTTTTGTTTTTTAAAGTTATTTTTCCTTGAAGCATCGTTTTTTATTCAGTCAGTCATTTACTTTGTCTTGTATCTCTTTTAGGCTTAAAGGAAACAGGGAAAATTGTCGAATACAAACAATTCCTGGTTCCAATTTGATATTGTTTCGTCCGTCTTTATCTCTATCTAAGAATTTCTCTATTCTACGGAATAGCGTGGTTGTATCTATTTTATCTCGCAATAATGGAAAGCGGATCAAAAGCCATTTTTTTTTTCATCTTATTGCACTGTTGTTTCGTAAATCAATTGAGTCAATTTTAACCACAAGTAATTTTTTTTTTCTCTGTAGGTTGATTTGTTTCAATTTTTGCACCTTCTGTTTTCTTCCACTTACAAGACCACTTAGGTGAAGTTTCTTTTATTGGTAAGAGTAATAAATTTGCACAATTTGTTGGGTTCTTGTTATTTTGATTTTAGTTACATTTACTTGTGTGATGGTTCGAATTCTGTTTAATGTTTTTTATTGGAGCACTGTATCATTTTTAATGAGGACTTAAATGTCTATATTTTTTTTTATTTTTCTAGTAACACATTCATAAATTTATATTGCAAAATAAAGCGATTTATATTATTTTCTCTACATACACAAAAAATTGGGAACGACTAATAGTAATCTCGTATCAGTTCTCTAAATGTCCCTGCGCTAAAAGACAAACAATTTTTGATAGGGGACCACTAATTGACTTCGACATCTAATATGGGGGTATTCATACTCTGAGTTAACAGTCAAAACGTATAGTATTCATACCTACGAATTTATAGTATTCATACTTATTATCTATAATATTCGTTATATGTAAATACAAACTAGAGGGGACCAGTAACGATCAGGGGGGGCCGCTGACGTCTCGTGATAGCCTAGATTGGGGACCGCAACCGTCTGAAAATGACATTTGCCAAGATTGGGGACCACTACAGCAAATTTATATATTATTTATATCTAACTAAAGAAGTATTCATATATAAACAAATGAAGTATTCATACTGACAATTACGAAGTATTTATACATGTTTAAAATAATTTATATAATACAAAATTCAAAGTCAGACTCTTTTTGTTGAACACCTCTTCTAAGAAATATTCATATCTAACAAATGAAGTATTTATATCTAACTGATGAAGTATTAATACATGTTTGAAATAATTTATACAATTTAAAGTCAGACTCTTTTTGAATACCTCTTCTAAGAAATATTCATATCTAATAACATAAATGCACATCTAACAAATTAAGTATTCATACATGTTGAAAATAATTTATACAATTCAACATTCAAATGTTAGATTCATCTCTCTCATCCCACTTCTTTCAAAAAGTATTTATATCTAACATGAAGTATGCATATCTAACAAATGAAATATTCATATCTAACTAATAAAATATTCATATGTTCCACGAGTTAGCATGCACCCCCTCCAATGGTGCACCATGCTCTCCCCGCCGAATCTTGACAGTGCACCACTTCTCCTCGTCGGATCTCAACGGTGCACCACGCTCTCCTCGCTGGATCTTGACGGTGCACAATGTCAAGAAAGAGACTCGGAGAAGGAAATTTGAAGTTCAACGAGTTCAGCGGGGGATTTCCAATTATAGTTAGCGGGGATCACTAATGATTGCATTAATTAACTACCATAAACCGTTAATCAAGAGGGGAACAGATAGGAAACTGAAAAGGGGAATGAAATCATTACCCTAAAAAATTATCAATCTTAGATTTTATTTTTAATATAATCAATAATTGAAAAAATCAACGGCCAAACCTTATCCATATTTTTGTTTGTAAGTTCATGTTAAAAAGAAACAAAGCTAAAATGTCATGATCTACATGTACATAGAATTGATGTATATAATATTTTAATGATTTTATTTGACATTTAAATTTGAAGTTATTAAAGTTTTAAAAATGAATATATAATGGAGGCACAAAAATAAAGGCATTTAAACCCTTCTTATTTTTAATTATAGGATTCAAATAAATTTTCCTGAAGCATAGTTCGGTTAATGGAATGAATAATAAGTAATGTCCTCGAATTAAATTTCATATGCAAAAAGGGTTGCATATGCTGTTGCTGTTGTGATCTTAATTTTGTGACAGGAACTTTAATTTGTTTTTATTTAAAGATGATAAATGTTTTCAGAAATAAGATTAGTATACCCTATTATTGTACAAATGAAAATAAATCGTCTGTAACTCAGTGATGAATGATTTTGTTACATTCAATTATAATCAAAATTGAGGAAATTCGCCAATCCTTGTGGCATTCCACACTATGCAGACTTGTGTTTTGTGCAGCAGACTTGTTCCGCAAGAAATATAACCATTCAATTTTAGATAGTACTAATTTGAGAGTAAACCTTAATTAAATGAGAGCATGCGTTAGCCAACTGTGAGAGTATATTGGGCGAGACCGCGAGACCACAGCTAATGCCGGGCCTCTGGTGCACCAGGAGCATATATGTAATTGTTTTAGCATTCATGTCGGTGCTATATTTGCGAAGTATTTTCGGCACCCCCAAACCCACGGAGGAAATAATTACCAGTTAATGCGCTAATATTTATTGAGGATTTTTCGTATATTAAAATCGCCTAATCCGTCCCTAGCAGGTTAACATTCTTTTATGGTATTTTAGATATCTTTACTGTTTTTTTTATGTAATATGTAGCAAAAAATATGTTTTCTTTCTCATCTTTAAAAAAAATCAAATTTTATCATAGTAATTGGTGAAATATTATATAACTTCATCCGCCAATTGAAATATATTATATCATGATTTTATTTCCTCAGTATTTCCAAGTATATATATTTGACTTTTTCTATCTACGTTTCATCTCATTTTGTACCAAGGAGTCCTAATCAAGTAAATGCGCAAGTCAAGGAGATGGTGGAAGCCAACGAAGTATTGTGAAGTTGAGGTATGGCAAAATCAAATGCTATTTTGTCAAAAAATAAAATAAAAGGAGTGGATATTTCATTTTGTCAGCAAATCATGCTTTCTAAACCTTCTGTCGTTCATTGTAGAGATCTTCTGGATGTCTAGTGGTGCGATGGCAAAAGTCTGATGCAAGTAAGCAACGATGTGTGTTTCAGTGTTTGTGTGTGCTTACTTTTTAACGGATCAATCTTGATCATTGGATCATGAAAATATACAGATGGTTTTTTTTATTCTTCTTATTTTGCTCTTGTGGCATGGTAAGTTATAACAAGTGGGTCTGTCTCCATGGTGGATTCTGAAAACTATTTTTAAAAAAAGTTTGTTTTGTTTCTTATAAACAGATTTCATTAATTGGAAATATTGGAAAATTTGTTTCTTAAAAAGTAGTGAAAATTTTGTTGTAAACTATCCATTAAATTTAAATGCATAAGAACATTTTTAAATTTTGTTTCTCTACTAACTTATTTAATTTGTGCTCTTGTGCGTTATTAAAACTACAAACTACCAGAAACTAGACGGAATTGGGGAGAATTACACTCAGATATTTTATTGTTAATATTTGAGAAGTTGGGGGCAATCGATATACTGACAACTGCTAGCCTAGTGTGCCGGAATTGGAATAGGCTGACATGGAACGAGCCGATGCTCTGGCAAAGGATTGACATGACTAATCATGACCTCTCGCTCTCTATGTATAACCTCAAGCAGATGGCTAAGATTACCATAGATAGGAGTGCAGGAAAACTGGAGTTCTACGCTGATTGTTTTGCCACTGATGGTCTCTTGCTGTACATTGCCACAAGGTCAAAAAAAATTTATATGTTGTTCTCTTTCTTTGTTATTCTTTTTTATTGTTCGACCCTTTTGACCTTTGGAAGCAACATTGTCTGTTTTATCCTAGTTGAAATTGAAAATTCAGCATTTCAAATAAAAAAGATTGAACTTGGGAACTAGCTAGGAGAATGGGTTTTTCTTTTTCTTTTTTTTTTTTTTTAGAAGAAAAAAATTTCAATTGCTTAATGTACTAGGTTAACCTTTTCAATTTGACAAATAAAATAAACGATAGTTGTTGAAAATCAACCAGTCACCAAAAAAATGTTTTTAAGCCTTTTATTATATTCTCTTAAAGGAGCGAAAGTGTTATAATATGATTAGGCAGGATTGAAAACCACATGTAAATAAATTAGTAAACCTTACCTTCAAGCCATTAAAATAAAAATCGAGTTATCTACGTTCTCAACAAAAATCTTCGCAAGATATATCTCATTCTATGTTAGTTAACATTTTCTTTACCCATGCTATGTGTCGAACAGACTAACTCCTTGAAAAGCATCGGTCTTTTCCTGTGCCCTGGTGTTTCTATTAAAGGATTGATGGCCATGGCTCAAAGGTTGTCGTACAAACAATGTCAATTTCAATTCTTAGATATATATGTATCAAACCATGATCTATAAGGCTTCCTCATAAACATTTATGTTATTAATTAATAGGGCAAAGACTCTGAGAACTCTCCGTTTAATAAATTGTCTTGGCGAAGATTGCCCAGACTACCTAGCAGACATAATAAAAATGTTGCCAATGCTTGAGGAACTAGAGATTACATGTACATTTGATTCAACAAAATTGTGTAAAACAATTGGACCGGTGTACGTGCACTCAGCTGAAATGCTTCAGGTGGAATGATCTTTGGTATTCTAGATATTCGAATAGCGGTTGGGATTCCTTCATGCATGACACCGAAGCTCTACATATAGGCGACAATATGAAAGAGCTACGATCTCTTCAGCTTATTGGTAACGAGTAAGTTCTAATTTTGCCTTGGGTTCACATTGCATATTTGTAGTTACTGGAATCATACTTGAAGTAATCTAGGATGCAATATCCTTAAATTTGATCGCTAATTGATTAAAATGAAAAGGAAGATATCCTTTTTCAGTTAAAATTTGTTATCGACCTCAAAGGCATTAAATATCTGTGCTAATATAGACTTAGAGTAGCCAAGAAGCAAATCTATGTGGGAGTTATGTTTGACATGTATTCCCAATGCTTGGAGTATTAGAAAATTGGAGGCTTAATTATCCCTACTAGAAAAAAAAAGGGATGAAAGAATTAAAATGTTTTATGTCCTGCTCATAAAATAATATTCAACCTGAATTATCGAAAGTCTCATGCAAATTCTTCAAAGATACTGAAATAGATTGAAAATTGGGGTGGTTGGGCCTTATAATCACTAGTACAAAAAACTCCTTCACTGTTCAAATACCTCTACACCGACTGTTATAACAACGTCAGTAAAGCCAGTGCCAGTGAAATTTATCTTTTGAATTCAACACTGACTGTTTTTCAAAAAAATCAGTGTTGAGTACAAACACCGACTCTTTTTCAAAATAGTCAGTGTTGAGCACCAACACCAACTCTTTTTCAAAACAGTGGCATGGTTCTATTTGATTCTGGGCTAGCCTCCATATTTTTGCTAACCATATATTACCATTCAACATTTATTGACGTTAAAAAATTAATATGCCACAATCACAAACAAAAGACACCAAACAAGTTAATTGCCATTAAAAATTATCCAAATTACATGCCATATATCCACAAAACACACAAAAGACATCAAATTATCCAAGTTAATTGCCATCAAAAATCTATTTACTTGACTTAAATAAAAAATGCTTCTCTTTCTTGCAACCTATAACTAATATAAAGGATAGTACCACCCGAGAAGAAATGACATTCAATTGACGAGGCCTATTCAACGTAATCAACCTCACATTGCCACTTCACCTAGTACAACCTACGAATAGCAATTAGTGAAAATTAGAATCTGTGCCATTAAATTTCATATCACAATGATAAAGTGTATGACAAGAGGGTAGTATGACAATATACCGTAGAAGTGTATTCACTTCATGCAAATTTACTCTACAAATTATTCTCAAATTAATGCAAGCTCACCCATTAAGCAAAATTAAGAACATAAGCAATGTTGTTTTATCAATTGAAAAGAAACAGATCTAAAGTAGGAAGAGAAGATAGAGATAGGAATATGGAAAGAAAACCGACCCAGATCTGAGTTTAGCTGTGCGCTGTCAGCCAATCTTTAAAATTCATTCTGGACAATCTACAAAGCCAAATTTTTTGTTCTTTTTATAGAAATGTAAAGGGAAGTCTAAACTACATGCTTGCCAAGTTTCAGGATTTTTGTAATTTTCTAACTATTTTTAACAGATGCTTGAATGCAGGGGCAGATTGGTAAAAGATGCAGAAAACAGCATTTTTTTGGAGATTCAGAAAGCAAACTTTAAAAATATATAATAAATAATAGAAAAATGCTATGAATGTAAAATTTTGGTCTAAAGTGTGTTTTTGAGTCCTCTATCTGACTGTTCATGTGGATTTTTGGTTTGGACTTCTGATCAGCTTGCACTGTCACAGAAGGCCATTTGGGGTTTTTGAGGTACCAGTAGAATTTCAAGGGTCAAACTTTAAAGCATTTAGTGAACAAAAATAATGAACTTACCATCTCGTAGATACATATTCAGTATAAGGAGGCTCCTAGTAAAGTTCCCTTGCTAGCCCCAAATCCGCAATTTTAACTATTCCATCCTTAACCAATATATTTTCTACAAAAAATTGAAGCATCTTTTCATTGTTGCATCCCAATACAGAATTTAGAAATATGCTCACACAATTCAGAAGTAAAATGCAGTGAGCATGAAAAATAAGAAGGCATGATATTCTTTTGCATAGAGGTGTTGTCTGTCTCATCTCCTTGTCACTTTTTTTTAGATCAATTTAACACTAGCATTGACAGCTACGTGAAATGTCATTTTTTTATTACAAAATTCAGGTATTTGGTAATCACTAATTAAAAGAACTTCCAAGTAATCAGAAAAGTAGAGAAGAAAAGAAATAGGATGAACTAAGCATTCAACAGATCCCAATATTACTTAAAAATAATAGTAGTAGTAGTGGAAAGCTACAAAACCTTTTTTGCCTTTCGAGAGATTTTCTCAATAATTGTTGAATTAAAAGGTACCTAGCCACTAAAAACAGCACCACCACCTAAGGTCTCAGGATAGAGCAGTACACTAGCTAAGGTCAGCACACCTGACATGCATGCCATTTATGCTGGTTTGCTTTAACTAAAAGTTTCAATTATTTATATAGAGGAGCAATAACAATCATGACAGTCTTGCATTTAAACCCACACTGGCCTAATTAAACTTCAATGTTATGAATGCAGTTAGGCTCTGGTTTCCATTACGCAAATGAGGCTAGAATTAAGATTATGCTCCAATTAGGACTTCATTGCCATTTCACTTATTAAGCTGCTGATTTATCATTTACCCAAAAAATGCCACTGATTTATCATTTACCCAAGTAAGTACTATTCAAGTATGCATAAAATGGATGCTTCACTAATCACGGAAAATATACTCTACTAATAACTAACATAAATAACAGGTTGAGACTTCCATTAACCCTGCCAGCTTTTCGTATTCTTCCTCTCTCGATAAATTGTATGCCTGTCATTATGCATATTACAAAAATAATGGGTTAAGATAAACTTTACCTTTAGAAGAGCCCTGTCATCATTATTCACATAACCATTCCACATGTCCAGTGCTTCCCCATTTAGGTCTTCTGGAGGGATTCTGTCAAATCGTAAAATGCACCGGTACAGGTACCAGCACAGGTACAGGTACCACCGTACCAGTACAGCCAAATCAGCCAAAACGACAGAGTCAAAGCAGCAGCCAAGCAAAGAAAAGAACCCGTACCAGGTCAGTACCAGTACCAGTGCAGGGTCAATCGAAAAGAACACATACTGGGCCAGCACAAGGCACAAGAAAGCAAAGAATAAGGGTAGCACAGCCAGCACAACCAGCCCAACCAGTCAAGCCGAGAAAATCAACAACTCGCACAAGACTTCAGCGAAAAAAGCAAATTTGACAAGCAACAATTAAAAAGAGGTGTGCTTATTAATTACCCGAGTTTGGTGATCCTACACCACTGGAGATGACGCATAACCGAGACTAGGTTTTGCCTAGAAGAAACGGCTAGGTTTGAGAAGATCAGATCTTAGAGAAGCGAGAAGCGAAGTGAACGCTCAAGAGAGAGGGGCGGCTAGGTTTTTCCGAGCGGAAGAGATGTGCGGAGGGAGAAAGGAGGCTTTGTTTTAACTTGCCGATCTCTGTGTTTTAACTAGACAGAGAGAGCGCTTGGGAGAGACGGGGAAATGAAATAGAGAGGTGTGCGGAGATGGAGCGACCGTGAACCCTAAACTTGGGATTTTGAGAAATTGAGAGGCGCGCGAGGACTTGGGAAGAGGGGGGGGGGGGGGGGGGGGAATGCTGTTTGGGGTTTGGGCGCATTTTGGCGGAGAGGGTTTCGATTTTTGGCGGAGAGGGGGGCATGGCGCGTTTCAATTTTTGTAGCTACGCGTTTTTTTTTTTTTTTTTTTTATTTCAGCGGCAGGGGATTCACTGACGGTTTTAAAAAAAACAATCAGAGTTGCTATTCAACACCAACTGTTTTTTTTAAAACAGTCGGTGATTATTTTTGATAGAAAATTAAAAATTTTGTAAGGAAGAGAAATAAAAAATTTTGCAAAATAATTTGTATATATAGAATTATATTATATAGATTGAATTTTATTTAAGAGATATATTTTTTGCAAAAGTTTATGGGATAAGGAAAATTTTTGACAAATTAGTTTGGACATTCAATATTAACTTATTTATGTTGAATTATTGCAGCATCTTTTCTATATTAATTTTATAATTTAAATAGTTAATCTTTATTTTCTATGCAAGAAATTCTTGATCTTAGTTTGCATTATTTTTTATGCATGAATATTTGTTACACAATGTGTTTGTAACATCCCGAAAATTTTGAATTTTTACTATTTATGCTTGAACATTATTTTTATAATATTAAATATACTATATATACATCTCTGTTAAAAAAAAAAAAAAGGTTTCTTTTAACTGAAATTAATAAAATAATGATAACAGCCAAAAATTTATATAATCAAATTTATTTCTATTATTATTCATAAACTAATGGTATTTCCTTCCAAACGGCTATTCGTGACAATTGTGAAAACTGTCTCATTTTTAATGCCTTGTTTTCTGGTTGATTTAATTCGATTATGGAGAACAAAATTAATAAAATTAATGCCCCGCACGGATGCACCCTTTGATTAAACTTCCTATAAATAAATTCCTATTGAAACCGCACCCCTTTAATTTGTATTTTCATCAATTCTTGTTTTGTCTCGAGTAGTGCCCCCATTTCAATTTTCTTCACTGTATCAAATTCATGTGAAATCCAAATACGACCACATCTCTTTCCTCTTTTTCTTGCACAATCGATCAAATTTTGTAATGCTATGTAATATAATGTGTTAAAATCATTTAGTTAAGCAATAAACATGTTTTAAACTTGTCTCATGCTATATTTTTTGTATGAATCAAATTCTATCATCCTAATTAAAGTTTAGTTGCTTTGTGTTGAGATGCATGTTTGTTGGGTGATACATTATTAATTAAGATATAAATAGTTGGTATATATTTCAGCAACTATAATTGTAAATTGATATTTCAGTCACAAAAATAATTTAAGCCAACATCTCAAAGTAGACATTTGGTATATTATTGATATTTGGCAATCAAGAAATTGACTTGTCAATTATTAAAAAAATACGTGTGAGACACGACAAGTTATTATACTAACTTATAATAAAAAAAATCAGTGATTGTAATCCTCCAGTAATTTATTATAGTAACTTAAGTATGAACGATATTTTGCAATGACCATTGCATTTGTATACATTTACTCAAGGATAGTTCTTGCTTACATCTAACAGTTATGATATATTTCACACAAAAATGACAAGTCAATAGTTTAAAAATGTTATTCGATGAAAAGTTAATTTTTTTTTATTAATTGAGCTAAATTTGGTGCGTGTCATATTTATTCAATAAAAATGGACAAATTGAACTTTTTAATTGGAGCAATAATTTTTAAGATACCAATGAATTTTTATTCTCCACAGACATTTTTTTATTGACTCACCAAAATTATCACAAGCTAAAGAGTGGCTATAGCTAATTGCTAGCTAGAATTTTATTTTTAGAAAAAAAATAGAGTCTGATCTTCAAAACTCCATTATTTATTAAGATTTCACATCCAATATTTAAATTGATGACCTTTCACACAAAAAGATGCTGTATTTTACACTAACTCAAAATTTGATTCTTACAGTATTACTATTTAGATAAATAAACGATGAATCTCATACTTTAAACTGAATTCTTACACTAAATTATCAACACTGGCGTTTTTTTAGAAAACAGTTAGTGTTGAACACCAACACTGACTATTTTTATAAACCATCAGTGTTGAATATTAATACTGACTGTTTTTCAAGCGTCAATATTGAGTACCAACACTGACGCTTTAAAATAGTCAGTGTTGGTGCTTAACACTGACTGTTTTTAAAGCGTCAGTGTTGAACTGCAATGCTGACTGTTATTTAATAAAAAAGTCAGTGTAGTACGAGCAACACTGATGCTTTGCTTAAAATAGTCAGTGATTAAGGATCGGTGAAGAGGTTTTTTGTACTAGTGAATTAGTGTGAAAAGAAACGAAATTAAGATTGAAAGGGAGCTTTTATAAAATAAAATAAAATAAAATATTAAAAGGGGGAAAATGGAATTTCAAAAGATAGCAGAATTCAAAACTCTTGATAACTTTCTTAAACACTTGCTGTCGACCAAAAATACAAAAACTTTGACATGTTCTTGGCAGTGTGCTTATGTAATTTATTAGTGGTAATTGAGCTAGCATATCGAAAGAGAAAATTAAATCAAAACAAGCTAGATAGTTCTAAATTTATTTATGATATTGCTGAAACATATAACAGGATGACAGACAAGGGTCTTGAAGCTATTCTTGAAGGATGCCCATATCTTGTGTTTCTCGACATTAGGAATTGTTTCAACTTAGTACTGAATGAAAACATTATGACAAAACTCTCGAGGATAAGATACCTTAAACAACCCGGCAACTCTGCCGATGAATACATGGATAGCATATCTAGTGATAAATACTACTACTGCGTTGAAGGACCACGCCATTGCTGTTTTTGTCCATACTGTTTTGATCCTGCGGATCTGTTGGATCTTCACAACGACTACGAGGATTACTACTATGATACTTTTTCTACGTTAGATGATATGTATGGGGATGTCATGTTTTTGTATTGAAAGGTACATTTTCCAACACCGTATGTATAAAATACTTTTTACATGGAAATTATAGCAGTTGAGGTTAAATTTATGGTAATTAATTGGATTTTGCAAGTCTTTTATAGGACCCTATCAATTTCAGTACCATCATTCACAGTGTAATGTTATTAGTGTTCATTAATTTGACTGTTTTTATTTCTTCTTTTAATAGCAAAGCCAAAGGAGGGTCTTTCGTTTGATTTTTAGATTGCTCGGCTGCTTTCTTGAATTTATAAGACCGCTAAGGTGAATTTACTTTTAGTGATTATAAGAGTAATATGCAAAATTTGTTGGGTTCTTGTTATTTTCCTTTTTAGATTACAATAACCTGTGAGATGGTTCAACTTATTTGTAATTATATATTTTCTTTTGAGTAGGGTTAAAATGCAACATTGGTTTGTGCCCCAACTATACCCCATGTCTATATCTCTGTTTATAAAGTTCAAACAGTTGATCCGAACCGTTCATCTTGTTCTACATATTAAAATGTGCTTAGAGACCAAATTTTATATTTTTTGGATTTTTTTTATTATTTTTTAGATAGGTACAAAATCACCGTTTTTGGATGGTCCAGATGTAGTGATTTTTGTACCTATCTAAAAAGTAGTAAAAAAATCCAAAAAAATATAAAATTTGGTCTCTAAGTACATTTTAATATGTAAAACAGGATGAACGGTTCGGATCAACTGTTTGAACTTTGTAAACGAAGATATAAAAATAGAATATGATTGGGACACAAAACCAATAGTGCATTTTAACCCTACTCTTTTCTTTTTTAGATTACAATAACTTGTGAGATGGTTGAACTTCTTTGTAATTATTTTCTATTGGAGCACTATATTTTTCAAGAAATTTAAAATTACGTATCTCACTTGTTTAGGGGTGTACGAAATTCTTGGATATTTTTTAAAATTTTGTATGGGTTATATACACTCTGTACTTTACATACTTGCAGGAACTAGCTTGTTTTTTTTTGCCAGGGATCAGTGTTATTTTTGAAATGCGCCATGCAAGATGCCTTTTAGAAATTTATAACGTTTAGAAAAAAAAATTATTTCTTTCAAACTTTATGTCTGTTTCAAAACTTTGCAAGGTTATGAATTTAGAGTGAGTCTATGGTACTATGTATATCACGGATTGTTACCGTGCTACGGTTCTATATTTGAGTTTTCAAATCCTAACGGTCGATCCGAACCGTTTATCTTGTTCTCCATATTAATATGTGTTTGGAGACCAAATTTTACATTTTTTGAAATTTTTTTACTATTTTTTTAGATATTTAGAAAATCACTTGATCTGAAAGTTTTGGACCATCCAAAAGCAGTGATTTTCTAAATATCTAAAAAAATAGTAAAAAAATTTCAAAAAATGTAAAATTTGGTCTCCAAACACATATTAATATGGAGAACAAGATGAATGGTTCAGATCGACCGTTAGGATTTGAAAACTCGAATATAAAGCCGTAATACGATAACAATCCGTGATATGCATAGTACTATAGACTCACTCTATGAATTTATGATAATAAAACCTTTCTGTTTGTTTTCATGATCTGTACGGCTGAGTATTTTTGAAAGCAGAATTGAAGGAATGCGGGTCCTGAATGATCGTAAAACAATCCCATAGTCAACTATCTCTCTCACATTGTGAAATTATAACGGATCACCCCTGGGCTAGAATATATATTAATGAGTTAGGCTAATATGACACTAGTGTTATATAAAACTAAATAACACCACAATTTAAATTCTTAGATCTGCTTTAAGATTCGTAATATCCGCTTTTACTGTTCAAGCACTTCATTTTGTACGGATTTTAAAGCAGATCTAAGAGTTTAAGATGTGGTGTTATTTAGTTTTATATAACACTAGTGTCATATTAGCCCAACTCTATATTAATTTACAATCATAGGAAAAGAAAAATATAGTGTATATATATAAAGATGTGATAAATCCTTGATGACAGCATCACATAATATGATAATATCTCTAGTCCTCTAGGGCTCTAGCCTCTACCCGGCCCAAACCTAATTTGTCAGAAGCTGATTAAGAAATAAGATTCAGAGAGATGAAATATAAAGCTCTTTTTCTTTTTAAAAAGAAAAGAAATATAAAGCTAACCTGCCCAATTTCTAACAGTGACTTGAAAAATAACTCGATCTGAAATGAATAAACCTTGCCTGACCTCAACTGAATGCTAAATTGACTGAAAGCAAACCAGAATGGTATTTCTTTTTTTTTGGGCTAAATTGACTGAAGTTTGCATTATTGCATAGATCAAAACTGTTAACAAAAGAATGCTAAAATTTCATCTTGCTTCCAACCCACGCAAAAACTATCATACATAAACTTAAAAAGAAAACCTATATGATGTTAAACAAACTGGAAAAACTATCATACACAAACTTAAAAAAAGCTACTCATTCTTCAGAGGGGCAGGTACTATACATCACACGGAATGGGGAAAAAAAAGACGAGTGAGAGCACAAAATTGGACTTTGCATGTCTGGCTTCCAGTGTTTTAATATTCGGTTTATTCAGCTGAATATTCTTATTTGGTTGGAAACCGAATAGAAAATGAGTATTTGGTATAATATTCGGCCGAATATTTCCGAATAGAGAATAAGAATCCGAATAAGAACCGAATATTTTCGAATATGAACCAAATATTTCTGAATAGGTAATAAGAATCTGAATAAGAACCGAATAAATTATAATTTCATTTATTTAAGTTTGAACTTATGTTTTATTTAATAGTTATTTGTAGTTTTGTAATTTGTACTGTGGGTTGTTAACTTGTTCTAACTTGTGTTGTGTTTTATTTATGTTTATTTGTAATGTTTATCTATATTTGTTAGAGTTAATGTCTATGATTTTTCATTTGAAAATCCGAATATATAAATCCGAATAAAAATCTAAATATTTGACCGCATATTGTATATTTGATATTCGGTGGCTTTCCGGATACCGAATAAGAACATAATATTAAAACACTGCTAGCTTCTATGGATACGATGCCCTTAATTTACTCCATCAGTACTGATATCAAACAGGAACAGCTCATATTGTGTGTTATTATAAACAAGTTTAATGGTATATATTGATAAATAGAGAAAATTATAACAAAAATAAATATAAATCTGAAAATTCTGAATAAGTTTGTGGCAATTTAAAACTTGTTGAAGAATAAAATTAAATAGAAGGATAGTTTTGTAAAATAAGGAAATAGGGGTAAAATTATAATTTAGGATAAATAGAATGTTATCTTTTGAACCAACGGTAAAATAATCTCAAATCATATAAATACTATATCAAGGTAGCAGCTTTGTAATACACAAGAAAACATATAAAAAAAATATAAATTCTCATAACCCTCTATCTCTACAAAAACTAACATGGTATTAGAGCTCTAAGCTCCCATAACAACAAAAAAAGCGCAAAAATGGCTCGAGAGGGGCAACACGAGAGTTCCAATAATACTTCCAAGCTCACCAATACTTTGCTCAATGGTAGAAACTATCTCACATGGGCAAAGGCTGCGGTGAGAGCACTCAGCGGCTGAGACAATAAAGTGCCCGAACTTGCAAATCCGTTGTCGCTGACCAAAATAGAAAAAAAGTCAATGAGAAAATGGAGAACTCAGAACGACAAAATCATAACTTGGCTCACAAATTTCATGGAGCCATCCATTTCAGAGTTTTTTCTTCTCACTGACACAGCTTTCGAGCTATGGGAGGCCGTCAAGGCCATGTATGGTCAAGAAAATAATTACTTTCGTATTTACCAACTCAAACAAGAAATTCAGCAAGAAAAACAAGGCGAGAGGAAGTATATAGAGTACCTCGGTGCTATTCAAAAGAAAAAGAATGAGCTCCAATCGTATCGGATGCAAACCGCTGACTTGACCGAAATCAGAAAATGAGAAGAAGAAGATGACATATTTGTTCCTTGCTGGTTTAAACCCGAGTTATGAGGCGTACGGGCTCAAATCATGAATACAATCTCTCTTCCCTCTTATTCTCAAATAAAAAACATGATCCAATAAGAAGAAAACAATAGAGAAGCCATGAGTGGTCCTCAAGTCACCATCGACGAGGGACGTGAAAATCACGGCTTTGCTATGACCAAGAGATCAAATTTTTCAAATTTCGGCCAAAATTCGGAGAAAAGAGGAGCCACCTAAAAAAAAGAACATTGCAAGAAAGAGGCACATGAAAAGAGTAAGTATTGGTTCCTCCATCCCGAACTGAGACCAAAATGGTGGAGCAACAGTGGAAAGGGCGGAAAAGGAAAAAATCTTAAGGGGGAGAGAACCTTTGTTGGGGTGGCGCATTCTCACGAAGAAGCAATTGAACATACGAAGGAATACACGTCTGCTTCTGTTATTGGGTCCGCCACTGTAGCTATTAACGGGTTTGCCAGACTAGCAACCCTCTTAGCGGGCCGACATTTTTAAAATACCATAATAAAAAAAAAAAACTAAATAACTACGAAATCCTGAAAATTCAAAAAATACCTTGGCCACATCTCTTAGATGCAGACCATTTTTCTAGGGACCACATCTAGGGTGATGTGGATCATAAATGGGGTCCGCATCCCCTAAATGCAGCCCCTCTTTTTTCGTTTTTTGGTTTGAATTGAACTGTCACTGCAGGAGAAGGAAAAGGAAAAACAAAAGGGGGGAGGCTCAACTAGGGGACAACCCCAGAAAAGGAGTCCGAATTTAGAGGATGCGGTCATGTCAAAATTCGAATTTTTTAAAAAACGTGATTATTTATTTATTTATTTTTTAAATTTCGGCTTAGCGGTATCCACATCCTACACAGCACCTGCTTTGATTTTTCACGGACCGGCATCTGCTCCAACTCGGTCAGAAATTTCCCAAATACTCTTCACTCGGTGGCCTACTAAACCGGGCCTCAGAGCCCAATTCAGGTTTATTAAAAACACGTTTATTTTTTGGAGACCAATCCGGTGGTATGGAAAAAAGCCCCGATCAAAATAAATATATAATACCAAATAAAAGAAGTACAATAAGCTACAATATTGAAGCAAAGGAAATGAACCAAATAAAATATACAAATTTTGGAAATTTAAATAGCGGATATTCTCAAAATAATTTAGATTAGATTTTAGACTTCAATGCAACCGATTACATGACCGGAAATAAAGATTTGTTACACAACTATAAAAAAAGGGAAAGGTCGAGAATTTGTTTATGTTGCAAATGATGAAAAAAATGAAAATCTATGGTTATGACTCAGTTATTGTTTTCTCAAAAGAAATTAAAGATGTTTGGCATATAAAAAATTGCATTGTTAATTTATTATATATGGGTAAACTTTCAAAAGAATTAAATTGTGAAATTATTTTTTCACCTCAAAATGTATTCTTTCAGGATATAATATCCAAGAGGATGATTGGTGAAGATATTTTCAAAAATGAATTATATTTTTTTGTATAGCCGAAAATACAATTTCAACACTCAAGTGTAAGACATATATTTGAACTTGTTCATCCTGATACTTGGGACCCTCTTCCGTAAACTCTTATAATGATTTCAAATATTTTGTTATATTTATAAATGATTTTTCACAACTAACATACTTATATTTATTAAAAATAAAAGTGAGATTTTTTTCTTACGTTCAAAAATTTTCAAACTTAATTGAAAATTAAAACAATACTAGGATTAAAGTTCTTAGAACTGATAATGGAACGGAATTTGTAAATAAAAAATTTTCAAAATTCTTAAAATAAAAGGGAATCATACATCAAACAACTTGTGTTTATACTCCACAACAAAATGAGATTTTTGAAAGAAAAAATCGTCGTTTACTTGAAATGACAAGAGCACTTATGTTTCAAACCAATGTTCCAAAAATATATTAGTTAGATGCCGTTCTCACTGCAACTTATATGATAAATAAGTTGCCAAGTGTCATTTAAAAAAATAAAAGTCCATTAGAAATTATTTACCAAAGAAATATTTGCTCAATAATTTGATTTCGTAACCTGTAAGGTTCAATATCTCATTGAAAATTTTATTTTACATAAAAATATTTCAAAAAATCACCATACATTTCTTAGTTCAATTTCAAAAATAGAAGAACCAAGAAATTTTGAAGAAGCCCTTAACCAACCGGTGTGGTATAACGCTATGGAAAAAGAACTTCAAGCCTTAGAAAAAAATGACACATGGACCATTAAACCATTACCAAAAAATAAAAAAAACTGTTAGATGCAAATGAGTTTATAAAATAAAATATAAAAACAATGGATCCATAGAACAGTATAAGGCCCGGCTAGTTGTCAAAGGCTATACCTAAACACATGGTATTGATTACCAAGAAACCTTTGCTCTGGTAGCAAAGATGAATACCATAAGAATTTTGCTTTCAATAGCGGTAAATAATGGGTGGAACTTATGTCAAATGGATGTTAAAAATAAGTTTCTTCAAGGAACACTTAAGAAATATGTTTATATGACTTTACCATCGGGTCATATAAAAGAAAAAAAATACTAACCTCGTTTGTAGTTAAATAAGTCAATTTATGGACTTAAACAGTTGCCTAGGGCATGGTATGAAAAACTCTCTCAATATTTAATTTTTCTCGGTTTTAAAATAAGCCGATTACATCACTATTTTCAAAATATGAAAATAATGATACAACCATTGTTCTTGTTTATGTTGATGATATAATTATTACCATAAATAATTATGAAAAAATTGACAGTGTTAAAAAACACCTAAAAGAAAAAATTGAAATAAAGAACCTTGCTAGATTTAAATATTTTTTAGGAATTAAAATAGCTCATTCTATCAAGTGATTATTTATCTCGCAAAGAAAATATATCATTGACCTTCTAAAAGAAACGGGAAAATTAGGATTCAAACCGGTCTAAACACCAATTAATATCAATGGTAAATTGAATTCCAAAGAAGGGGAACTATTGGAAGATATCAACCAATTCCAACGGCTTGTAGGTAAGTTAATTTACCCAAGAGTAACTAGGCCAAACATATCATTTGCGGTAAGCCAAATTAGCAAATTTGCGCACTCACCAAGAAAACCTTATTTGGATGCAATTGATAGAATTTTGAAATACTTAAAGAAATCACCCAGAAATGGTGTATTGATGAAAAACAATAAATCTAATGATGTGTGGGGCTACTTTGAGTTAGATTAGACTGGGAGCTTTGATAGAAAATCAACAACCGGCTATTGCATATTTGTAGGTGGAAACTTAGTCACATGAAAAAGCAAGAAGCAAAATGTCGTGGCACGATTGAGTGCAGAAGCGGAATATCATGCCATGGCATCCACCGCGAGTGAACTCACGTGGATTAACCAATTGTTTGAAGAGTTGAACTTCAAAATTGATAAGCCAATGAAGATGTTTTGTGATAACAATGCGGCAAGGCATATTGCTTTAAATGCCGTATTTCATGAAATGACAAAACATATTGAAATTAATTGTCATTTCATAAGAGAAAATATGCAAGCAAAGGAGATTGAAATCCCTTATATGAAGAGTCAAGATCAATTAGCCGACATCTTCACTAAGGGACTAATTCCAAAAGCATTTGAAGAAATAACAAACAAGCTAGGATTAATCGACATTTATAGTCCTAGCTTGAGGAGGAGTGTTGAAGAATAAAATTAAATAGAAGGGTAGTTTTGTAAAATAAGGAAATGGGAGTAGAATTGTAATTTAGGATAAATATGATGTTACTGTTTGAACCAACGGTAAAATAATCTCAAGCCATATAAATACTGTATCGAGGCAGCAGCTTTGTAATACCCAAGAAAAAAAAAATACAAATTCTTATAACTCTCTGTCTCTACAAAAACTAACAAAACTCAGATAACATCTAGAGTCTAATTAATACTGATTACTGAAAGAGATCGAAAGATTGATTTTATCTTTCTTATGAGTTATTACACGCTGACTAATGCTGATGAAGTGATGAGTCTGTGTACAGTCTAATATCGACTAACATCAGTAGGAGATCTCCAAACTTCATTATAGGACTAAGAATTGGAGACTTTGCCTTTTGCTAGCTTCTGATCGGAACTCACTAGAAATTGCCATTTTATTATAATAATACAAGCAGATAATTAAATCCTTATTGAAATTTAAATGTAGAAATAAAATCTTGAAGACTAATATATATGTTTCACCGCATGTCAAATGACGTAAAATTTTAATAAATTGAAAAATTAATTTTTTTTAATGCAGCTTTAAATTTTTAAAAAATATATACATTGAAAATTTAATTTATTTCTTAAATCCGTTGCCAAGATTATCAAAATAATAATTATTAAATGGTCCATCCTCGATATGTTATGCAGTAAAATATACCAATAAAAATTGACAGAGATTGTTTTGTAGTTAATTAAATATATTTAGACTAATATATACATAATAACTCTATTATATATCCTTACTAGATAAGCTAATGAATTATTTTTTATTTGTATTCTTAATAAGTCAAAAGGAATATTTCTATTGATAATCTGAAATAATGTAGGAGTATTATCTGGGCATTGAGATTCGTGCAAAGTAAAAAAAAAAAAAAGATTCGGATGAAATAACTCTAAAAAATTATGTTTTACGTTACCCTGGAGAATGTGAATTCGACATTAATACTGAATGAATCGAGAGGTATTTCTTATCTGAAATAATGATATCTGCGAATTTTTTATTCATAGAACTATTATAAAGTAAGATAGGAAAAGAAAATGAGCTAAATTTCGATGCATAAATAGACCGGAAAAAAACTTATTCCAATAAACAAATTTAAAATTGGTTAATAAATGAAGAAATTTTTATTAAAGAGTTAGCGTTATTTAAGAATTTGATTTTTGACAAAAGAAAGAAAAAGAGGACAAAGAAAGAGAGGTGGGTGACATTGCGTTTTACAAGAAGTATTTGTTTGAATCTGAAATTTTTTATTGATTCAAAAGTATTGGATTGTAACGGAATTATTTGTGGCTTCGAGGATTCAAAACGCAAAACTCAGTGAAATACCGAACTCATATAGTCTCGGTCCATAACCAATGCGACGAGAGAATTTCCGTGATGTAAACCGCAGATACGTGTGATTGAAGCTCCATCCAATGAATCTCTTTCTATCAGCAACAATAAACTTGGGACCTGAATTTTTTTTTTTTTCGATCCATTCGGATTATCAAAATTTCAGAGCACTCTTTATCTTTTTCTCTCGATATTTTTATTTTTACTCAATTTTTAAAATATTTTAATAAAAATAACCAGAATTTTGAAATAATTTTAAAAATATCCAAATTGCGAAAAAATTCTGCACTCCGAATTTTTAAAAATTAGGTAAAAATAAAAATGTCGGCTTTTTAGTTCCTATAAATAAAAATTCGTTTTAATACAAACTTGTGTTGAATATCGGAACTATGGGCTTTGAACTGGGCCGAATCAGGCCTGCTACATCAATTTAGACTTGGGTTGCGAACAACACAAAAGGAAACCCTATGAAAATTCTCGGCAATGTTCACAGATCCACAACTGAAAATATCTAATTTGTAAACTCTGGCTCTAGGTCGAACTCGTAGCTGCTCAAGTTATAAAACGGCGGCCACCACCCCTCTTTATAAACCCTCTCTAAACCCTAGCGATCGTTGTCGCTGCCGCTCAAATTTCTAGGGTTTCTCCTTCTACCGTCACCGCGTTTCTTGGTGAGCTCTCTAATTTTGTTTTGCTTTCCTTCTTTCTTTGCGTCCTGCTGCTTTGTGCTTCAATGAGATTCTCCTAGGGTTTGGTTTAATCGGAGGATTGAAGGAAGGTTTTTGCGTACGCCGCCTTTGTATATTTAAATTTGATTATAGACCAATTGCTTGCACATCGAAACGTTTCTCGTCTTTGGAAAACATATGGACGGAATAATATGAGGACCTGTTTAACTGTTTTCATACGTGCTTATTTATATAAATTGGCTATAACTTATTGAGCGACTTTGCCTAGATTAGAGATTTTTTGTGCTATTTCCCTTTCAATTAAAATATGCATCGGAACAGGTATGAAACTAAACTTCACAAATTAGAGAAGTCTCTTCAGACAATCGGTGATTTGGTTTAATTATATCTTGCGGACTGATTTGATTTCATTGTTTCTGTATCGTTTTTAGGTCATTTGAAACATACACCAATGGGGAAGTCAAGCAAGAAATCTAGTGTCGAGGTATGTATATGTCTGTTAACTTTCGTACTTTCAAACTTTTGTTAAAGCTTATTTGTTAAATAATGTATAATCTCAATCATGCAGGTTGTGCCAGCACCAGTAACAGAGCTGAAATCAGCCAAAAAAGGTATTAGAAATGTAACTTCTTATAGTGACATTTGGTTTTCAGACAACAATGTATCTTGGTGATCTAATTGATCTGGCTTTCATTGTTCCCAATGTTTAGGTAAGAGGGGTGCAGAACAGTCACCAGAGAAGGCATTCAGTGCTAAGAAACTGAAGAAAGAAGAAAAGGTAGTCCCTAAAAAAGAGGTGAAGAGCACAATTAAAGCTCCTCCTCCCAAGAAGAAGCCTGAAAGTAGCAGTTCTGATGACTCTTCATCAGAATCAGAGGAAGAGGTACTGTTTTACTTGGTCTTCTTTTGTGTACTTTGTATATTTCATTCTATTTGATTTTTAATATTGCATTTAAATTAATTGATAGGTTAAGATTGCTCCCAAGAAGGCTACAAAACCTGTGCCCATAAAGGATTCTAAGAAGGATTCAAGCAGTGACAGCAGCAGTGAAGAGGACTCATCATCTGACGATGTAAGTCTTAATTCCATTGTTTGAGTTATCACCTGACCAATACCAGTAAGAGCATCTCTGTGGTTACCTGATGTATGGGTACAGTATCAAATTGACTGGTATTTATATGGTATAAAAATATAAAAATTGTTTACAATGTTATTATGTTACTGCTCGTGTTATCTGTTTGTAACTTTTTATTATTAATTTCTGATCCGAATTGGATTGGTTATGTTAGGAGCCTGCAAAGAAGCCTGCTGCACCTGTTAAAAAATCTATGCCAGTAGCTACAAATGGATCGAAGAAGGGGAGCTCTGAATCAAGTGACAGTTCAGAAAGTGATTCTGATGATGAGGTATTTTGGTTAATGTACCTTTTGAGACTTTGTAATTATCTGAGCCATTTGTATACATCACTCTTAACTATTATATTATACATAGTCTCAACATTTGTATGATCTTTTTTTTTTTTGTAGTCTGAAGATGAAAAGCCAAAACCAAAGGCTGCTCCAGCGAAGGCTGCGTTGACGGCCACTCCAAAAAAGAAAGAGGAATCAAGTGACTCATCAGACTCAGATTCTGAGTCTGACTCTGATGTAGAGGCTAAGAAGACTGCAAACCCTGCTCCTGCTGTAATCATCTTCTGAGTTCTTTTAATTTATTGTAGATATGTTGGGCCCACTTATTTTTTATTTTTTCCATTTGATTGATTGTTGCCTGTTCTTGGTCCTCAATGTCAACTGGCCTCTTATTGTACCAGAAACCGGCAGCCAAGGCAAAAGCGGAAGAGAGTTCAGAGGAGAGCTCGGATGAAGAAAGTTCTGATGAAGAGAGTGATGAAGAGCCTCCTCAGAAGAAATTGAAGGTATTAGTTTGTTGTCTGTAGTCCTCTTTTGGTACATTACATTTTTTCTAAAGTTCTTGTCAACAGGATTCTGTTGCATCAAATGGTGCAAAAGCTCCTGCTATAGCTGCAAAGAAAGTGGAAAGCAGCAGTGAAGAGGAGAGCTCCGACGAAGAAGAGGAACCAAAGAAGACTCAGCAAAATGTGGTATTAAACTGCTGTAATTTCAATAATAAGATGTTTATTGCTTCTATTGTAATTAGTCTAATTTGTTTTCTCATGTCTTTTATTTGAAGGCTGCAACAAAGAAATCAGCCAAAGACAGTAGCAGCTCAGAAGAGGAAGATTCTTCTGATGAGGATGAAAGCGAAGATGAAGAACCTACCAAAACTCCTAAGAGTAAAGATGTCAAAATGGTTGATGCTCAAACTGTCACGAAATCTGAGAAGAAAGAGGTAACTAATACCTTCTCGAGTGCAATTTTGATATCTCGATCTGTAATCTGTAATCTTGTGCTTAGCTTGCAATTCTTGTGCAGCCCAAGACCCCAGCTAGCAATCAAAGTCAGACGAGCACTATTTTCGTGGGAAATTTGTCTTTTTCACTTGAAATAGATGATCTGTATGTATATTTTCCTTTTCCTTGTTTTTCATTTCTGTAGGAAATCTGTAATACTGCATACCCAATTCCCAATGAAAACTCAATTGCATCTTTCTAATACACCATACCCATTTCACATTGGAGACTATATACATACCTCATAGTAATTAATTATTCAATAAATGAGTTTGCTTTTATATATTTCTTTTCTGAATTGCTATTCCTTGTTTAATAAATATAGGAAAGAGTTCTTCAAAGAGGCAGGTGAGATTGTTGATGTACGCTTAGCTACTAATGAAGATGGAGGCCTAAGAGGCTTCGGTCATGTGGAATTTGCCAATCCAGAAGCTGCTCAAAAGGTGTTCATCTTATTTGGAATTTTTTTTACCAATTTAGTCAATATTCCTTTATTATCATCTGAGTTTGAGCTCTTAAAATTCTTTATCTAGGCTCTCAAAATGGCTGGCATGGAGCTCAATGGCCGAGATCTTAGAATTGATCTGGCTGCAGAACGAGGCCCTCGTACAGGGTGTGTGTTTTCTTTTCTTCTCCTGATCATTTGCATAAGCTGAACACGTTTTGATGTTATATATGTTTGTTGAATTGATCAAGTATTTATGTGTGTAGAAAGGACAACTCCTACCAAAAGAGTGGTGGTGGGGCACGTCAGACAGTATTTGTCAAAGGTTTCGACAGATCTCTTGATGAGGATTCGGTACTTGTCTATCAATAATTTTTGTTGAGTTCTTATCTTTCTCATTTTCATATGGTTGACTTTTTTAATCTTTCCTTTTTTTATCATTTTTAGGTCAGAGGCAAGCTAGAAGAAATCTTTGGTTCCTGCGGTGAAATTACACGCATATCCGTTCCCAAGGATTATGAAACTGGTGCTCCCAAAGGGTTAGTTCTCATATTTAACATAAACCCTCAATTGATATATAGCTATCACATGAACAAATTTCCTTGTAGGCAAGATACAAGTTTTTCTTAATGTCCTCATTTAAACAGAATTTATACATACAAGGAGTTCGATGAATTTAAATTGACCTGGCTATTGGTAAAACTATATGGTTCCTCCGATAGCATTTTATGTATAGCTTTTGGGTTTAAACTATTTTTTTTTTCTCAAAGTGTGGCATTGAAATAGTACGAATGCTAATGTGAATCTTTTGCCTGTCTTGCAGAATTGCATACGTGGATTTTAATGGCGAAGATGCATTCACCAAGGCCTTGGAGTGTAATGGGTCGGATCTTGATGGGTACAGTCTGTACGTAGATGAAGCCAAACCCAGAGAAAGTGGTGGCTTTAGTGGTGGCGGTGGCGGTGGCTTCAGTGGTGGTGGTGGCTTTGGTGGCAGGGGTGGTCGTGGTGGCAGAGACAGTGGTGGGCGTGGAGGTGGCAGATTTAGTGGTGGGCGTGGGGGCCGTGATGGTGGGCGTCGTGGTGGACGTGGTGGTGGGCGTGGTGGGGGTCGTTTTGGGACCCCCAACCGGTTTAGTGCGGGCACTGCTAGCTCTGGTAAATTGCTTTTTCTCACCTTTGTGAATGTGTAGGAGAGCTACTTTGCCTAGAGTGTTTTACAAATTTTATAGGGAACTATAAAAATAAAACATGAGCATTCCCCCCTACATTTTTTTCTGCCCCTTAGTTTCCCATTAATCTCCTCTGCCCTTCCATGCTGTCCTACTTGATAATGAAAGACAAAATTGAATGATTGTTGTAGACCGGCTTGTAGTTTTCTAAAGTATGTTCCCCAATTGTTTGGTTCATCTGAAGTCTGAAATTACTTATCATTTTCTCGTTGTGAATTTCTACAGGCAAGAAGACAACTTTTGATGATTGAGTAACAGCTGGCAATTTTGGAGGTCCTTGCAAAGGGAATATATTAAATTTTCAGTCGGATTGGGTGATGAGTATGCTATGTACCGTTTTAAGATTTTGATCGAGATGGATGTTTTTCGATGTTGTATCTGGAATGAACTATGTATGGGTTTAGTTAAATTGTTAGGGCTTTATTATATATTATTTTATTATATGCATGTTTTAACTTAAAAAGCGTGGATTGATTATATTTTTAGCATCAGATTCTTGTTAATGCAGATGAGCTTTAATACCTGTGATCCCTATGGTATTGTTCGGCAAAAGTCTTCTTAAGCCTCTTTAAGATTAAATGAGTCTTTTTTAGCTTTTTTAGATGCTTAATCGCACTTAACACTAGTTTTTTAAGTGTGGATTAAGACAGTCTCTTTTAGCTTTTTTTTGTCTGAATCTTAATTTCTTATTTTTTTTTAGGGCATGTTTTCTTTCTTTTAGTTCTTTTAGCTATTTTAATTTTGCCCTTAAGGCACCTTCAGCTTTACTTAGCCATCTTAATCTTGTATCTCTTTCTTTAGCTTACTGAATAACTCAGTGCAGATTAATATTTAGTCTTTCATATGTTGCCAAACAGCCACTATGTTGAAGAGAAATTTAGATATATGTTCCCATCATAACTTTATCAATTAGATATTTACTAGTAAAATAAAGGAATTTAGATGGAGAAATAACAAATTTTCAACTGTCATAACTTCATCAATTAGATATTTTAATTACAAAATAAAGGAATTTGGATAACTTCATCAATTAGATATTTTACTTGTAAAATAAACGAATTTGGCTGGAAAAATAACAAATTTTCAACTTTTGATAGGTAAAAAAACAATTCCTCATGTACTCTCCGTCTGTCTTCTATGATACTGTCATTTTTTTCACTCCCTCGTTGTTCCCGTCTCCTATTACCTGTTTTAACTTCTCTTTTTCTTAATAGATTAAAAAAAATTTGGACTGTTTGTATTTAATCTGTGATATAAGTGTCAAACTTATAACAGTAACTTTTATGTTAGTTACAGGCCATTATTTGTGATATATAAACAAACTAATTGAACTATTAGATGCATCTTTATCATTGAGATTTTTTTCTTCTTCTCGAAATTCTACTTAATTAATGAGATGATGAGGGGATAACCAGAGAGATCAACAATTCTATTTTGTACCCATTTTTTTTACGTAATCTAATAGCATTCAATCCACGACAAACATCAGAGGAGAGGAGAAGCATTTTTCTAGTTCAATCCACTGAAGGTCGTCAGATCTTCCCCATGTAACCTGTCGTGATCCCAACCGTCAGATGCTCTCCCACATGGTGCAAGATGACAGGGATCAAATAACTACCGAAGAAAATACCTTGTAAATGATTGGCACCAGGAACAAAGAGGAAGTTAGAGGTGAAAATAATAGAGCATAGGAAGCCGCGTATGTGCAAAAAAGATGGATGGTTAAGTATAGAGGATAGGGTTAAAAATGTCATTTTATTTTTTATTAACTTTTAACCAATATTTTTAATTGATGAAATCAAGGAATGGGGATATTAATATATTAAAGAAAATTTGATGGATAAATATCTAATCGATGAAGTTATGGGCATAAATCTAAATTTCTCAAAAAAAGAATAAGTGGTCAGTCTTGCACAGAAATAAGCATAACACCACATGATCAACTACCAGTTAAGTTAAATTGGGAGACCAAAAAAATAACTGGCTATTAGCAACAATAAGGAAAAAATCCCTTTGGTTTCTAGAAAGGCACAACATCTGTTACAGTGTACTCGCAAAACACTGTAACAGACTCATAAACAGATAACCAATAAAGACCTATATTAAGCAATAATTTTCTAGAAATCACACCTCATCTCACTCACCATTAGCTAATGCTAACCAACTCGTTTCCTAATCTACCCTTCTAACAGTTGAAACAATGACCAAATTTAGGCAACAAA
This sequence comes from Carex pumila, assembly GCA_033356055.1. NCBI lineage: Eukaryota > Viridiplantae > Streptophyta > Magnoliopsida > Poales > Cyperaceae > Carex > Carex pumila. The sequence goes on along the minus strand of JARJHM010000005.1, from coordinate 880,545 downwards.
CCAGGGGCATGTTTGTAACATTGTGCCTTATTAAGTATCTTACCTGCCTGCCTCTTTCCTCAACAATTGTTACAATTCTGATTTCAAACTAATACAGATTACTTTGCTCTTGCATCCAAAACCAATCTTCAAAACCAAAAACCACATGGCGAGCTTTCCATTGGCCTCTGTCCTTCTCGACCACCGGTTGAGGCCCATGTCTCCATTCGACACGGTTGCACCGACACGCCTAATTACATGCATGAGGAGTTATGTTCATTTGACACTTGACACGATCCAAGAGGAGGATGGATTGTTTGACTCGATTGACAGTTCTCGTATCACAACATCTGATCTATCCACATTTGTTTCTGGTCGTAAAAACCACTCTCGATAAATTGCTGAAGCACTACTGGCATGCAAGTTATAACATATAGCTCCATTGCTTTCGGCCGGCAAGGTTTTTTATATACTGGTCGAAACAACCATCTCCATGTACCGGGGTTGAGGATTCATGCATCTGATCTTCTTGAACCAAATAGCTGGGACTGATCAGAATTTGTATGTACTAAATAAGGTTTGCTCTTCATAATAAAGAATCTGTGTATTTTGGATTCTTAGAGTGAATACGCTCTCTTCTTTATTTTCAGATGAAGGTTAACTGTATGTCTGTATGTACCTCATAATTAATGTAAAGTTTTCTGCGTGTAATATATTGTTCTTCTTCATGTATTAAGTACCATAATTCCTGGAAAATATTCATTGCAGAACATAAATCTAGTCTATTGGAAAAGTGAAATATCCAAAAAGAGTTGAGTGAGGCTATGGTAATATGCAAATTACGGATCAACCTGTGTTATGTACTCATATTTCTATTTTTAAAGTTCAAATAATAGATCCAAACTATTAAACATGATGTTTATATGAAAATGTACTTGGAGATCAATTTTACATTTTTTTTTAGATTTTTCTTTTACTATATTTTTTAAATAGAAAGTTAATATTTACAGATGGTCCAGAATTTTTAAATGATTTAGATCAAAATTTGATTTTCAAGTACATTTTGTCATTTTCATATGAAGATCATTCTAAATGATTCAGATCAACTATTTGAACTTTAAAAATAAAAATATGAGTTCAAAGTACATATCACACTTTTTGAATTTACTTCAAATTCTGATCATCAAATGAGTCTTGTTTTACTTTCAGCTTCTCCATTTAAATTCGTTCTCTAATAATTTATCATGCCATGTTTGGAATAAGAAAATCACAACTCATCTTGTAGTTCTGTTTTGTTTTGACCTTTGAGGGCCCACTTTAAAATTTTATTAAATAGATATAAGGAGAGCTACAAGAAAATTACATGAGGTGAAGTATACTCATCTTTTAGTCTATATATATTCTTAATCTTAACTTTTATATCTTTGTATGATAATTGTATGCTTTCATGATCTCCGTTCTAATAATTTCTACACGATATACGACAATTCCACCAACCCTATAAAATTGATGACTTCTCCGAGAATTACGTTACATCCTGAAATGTATACATCAGTTTTAGAATGATGAGGAACGTAGCCAGAATTTTTATCGGTAGTATGTAAAAAATTACACTGATACAACTAATAGGTTGCATACTACTGTAAATTAATCAATTCAGATTATAAGTTAATCAGGAGTCGGTAAAATTATCTTCAAAAATAAACAACAACCTAATTATAGTATTATACATAGATCTATACTCCATTTTCAAGATTCAAAAGTGAGTGGTCTACGTACCTCTGGTTCAATGTAACTCTGCTGCCGGATATAATACATTTCCAGAAAATTACAAATAAAAGACTTGTATACATTAGCGCGCACTGGGCCCACAAAAAGCTATTATTTTCTTTAAAAAAGTATTAAAATAATTTTTTTAGACTAAACACAACATGCAATATATAATTAGTCATATAATCGTGGTTACATAGATATTGTTTATACTAGTGTTTTTACATTGGGTACTGCTAACAGTCAGGGGTGTTAACGGGTAATTATTAAGAATTGAATAGTGAAAAGATGAATCATAACATGCGTAAATTGAGTTTTGAATTGGTCAAAGGTGAACTCTAAAGTGCCTAGTGCAAGTTATAATTCAATCAATAGTGAACTATAACATGCCCAAAATTCTAAACTTGGTCGGAACTTGAACCTAACATTCCAAATAGTTCAAAGTGAATTCTAAACAAATCACAAGTAAATCGTCAGTTCGTAACAATGCCATTATAAACTCATCAGTTCGTAACAATGCCATTATAAACTCATCAGTACCCTTTCCCCTTCCTCCCCAGTGTGAGCACCAACATACCTAAAGTGATTCCTAAACCAGCAGAGGCTACAAGTATGTGGTAAACTATGATCATTCTGTACATTTGTTCGCATTTTATCCAAAGTCAAAACCAAAATTTGATATTTATGACCTGGCCTATTCCAAAGATACGCTCCACATATATCAGAAGATTTATTCATGGTATTAATATCACATCCCATAAATTACTATATCAGAGAAACCATAAGCTTAGTGTAATGACTCGTGACCCGTCTCTCTACTGAGAAGTCGCAGTTTCAATTCTCTAGAATAACAACAGATTTATGCTGGGTGTCCTGGGGCCTTTTAATCAAATAAAAAAATACGCTTCGTACCATACCAAAGTAACAACTGATTTGAATTAAAACACCAAAATGTCGTAATAAGAGTTAAAAAAAAAAAAATACTAGTTACATGGCATATTAAAGAAATCTTATAGCTGCAAAAAAATTAAGCTAAACTATCTCAGGAAAGAAATGGAACTAGCAAAAAGCAAAAATATATCCTGTATATTCCAAAGTGAATGTATAATAATACAGAAAAAATGCATTTTACTGTTTGGAGCAAGGGTCGCTCATAGAAAGGAAAAGGCACCTCACCTCACATGACAATTTCACATGATCAGAAATTCAACTCTAGTTGGCAAGTGCCGGTTCTTGTTTTTCTTTAAATGAAACCAAATTTAAATCATCTTCATTGACATCGTCATCGTCATCGTCATCATCATCGTCATTATCAGAGCAATAATCATCCGCACTAATTTCATTGGAATCACTCTTAATTTCTTCGTTGTCTTCTTTTTTCAAGTCCCCCTCAATTGCATTCACTTCACCTCCTTGCAACTCAAGCTGTTCACAACTCGCTTCAATACCCACCAACTCATTTGCTTCCTGCTTTTCCTCCGGTGTCTTAGCCAGAGACAAGAGGATATTATTCGCTTTCTTATCAGGTTCAATTTTCTTTTCAACCATCTGCTTGTACCAAGCAACTGCACTGCCAAAATCCAAATTATTTCCATGCGCGTCCATCAGGGTTGTATATATTGTTGTATTTGGGTTAACACCTTGCACTAGCATTCGCTCATACACCCTAACCACTTTCTCTAGATTATTTTGTTTTGCATACCCTTTCATGAGCGTACCATATGCTACCACATTTGGCCTTAAGCCATCATCTTTCAATCGACGAAAGAATTTTTCGGCACCAACCATATCACATGCATTTACATAGGCTGCCACCATGGTCGTGTAAGAGTACAGATCAGGTTCGCATCTAATTGAAATAAAAAGACAAGATTATTATTCTACTTACAGTAACTTTAACATATATTTTTTTTTTATTTAAGTATGCTATACCCCTGCCATACCTGTTTCGTCTCATTTTTTTGAAAACCGTTTTGGCTTCTTCAACCATTCCTGATATAGCAAAAGCATCCAGTAATATGTTATATGCTTTACGTGTTGGCCTGGTGAAGAGAAACCAAAGATTAGCCAGAATAATAATTAATTAAAGTATCAACAGGAAATAAATGATGTAACAAGTAAAAAGAATTAATCAGATAATTGTATTTCGCAATTGGGTATTTTCTCAAATCACAGTTTCTTTCCCTTCAAAATCAAAGTCATAGAATTACAGTAAAAGAAAATTCAAAATTATAATGTTAATCATCATGTTGAAATTTTTCTTCAATATTCTTACTGATTTAGCTTCTAAACTATAAGAAACTTAGGAAGTGTAGGAAAGATTGTTGGCTTTTGTAACGAACAGGGTTTAATATATGTTTTTCTCTTTGTTGTTAAAATATATGAATAAGAGGGAATCATTACATGACTCCTGCATCAAGCATCTCCTCAAAAACTTGCAATGCTTCACTTTCTCTCCTGGCCTTGCCATAAGCTCTTATTAGGAGAGAATAGCTTAATACATCTGGATTAGCTCCTGATCTGTACATCTATAGAAAAAAAAAAAGAGTTTTTGAATAAATACCTCCAAAAGTAGCTTTTACAGGCATCTTCTGTATGATGGCTACATATACCACTGGAAATAACTATTACAAAACTTGCACAGATACCTATGTTGTTATTAGTTCACTTTCATTTTGGGTTGGTAAAAAATGTGATTAGCTCAGTTTCATTTGAAGTCTTCTTCTTGACAGGATTAGATTTCTGTAATCCCTTCTTTTTTACTATGTGGGCTACCTTTAAGTTTAGCTGTACATTTTCTTAATTTACGAAAGAGAAGAGACATGTATACCTGATCATAAATATTAGAAACTTCCTTGTAGTCTGTTTCAAATGACATGAGGGAATTAAAAGTGACTGTCGTTCGAGGGATTCCCCTCTTGGCCATCTCCAAAAATAATTTCTGGGCTTGTTTGTAATTTCCCGCTTTCTTGTACATGTAAATCATCATGTGGTACATTTTCTGATCTGGTTTGAAAGGAGACATCTCTTCTTTCAAAAGGCTCTCAAAAACTGCCTCAGCTTCCTCGTACTTGTCCCCCTGAATATAAATACTTCTGGTTATTTGCACAACAAATGATGAACAACCCCCTCTCCTCCTCTCTCACTCTCTCTCTCTCTCTCTAAAATGCTCTGCCAAATTCATTTTTATTTTCTTTTTGCATAATTGAAGTTAATTATCCTATATGAGAATGAAAAAGAACATACCTCAACAAAAGTTTTTAGTATAATCTGATAAGTCAATGGTGATGGTGAGGGACCCACAGACTGCATCTCACGAAATATTGCCTCGGCTTTGGTGTAATGCTTGGCTCTCCCATATGCTTCCATCAATGCTGTATGAGAAATTACACTTGGTGCAAAACCACTTTTATTCATATATTTCATGAGTCTCTCAGCTTTCTTAAAAGAGGCTAATTTTCCATAGGCAGTGATTAGCATTAGAAAATCCATCTCAGAGAAACTCCACCAATGTTGTGTCCTTAGCCATTCAAGGATCTAAGAGAGGTAAAAAAATGGTTACTGCTATATCCAAGACCTAGTTAAAAATTACAAGTAAGCTCAAACTCAAAACTGTTCCGATCACAAGGAAAATTTCTAGCAGGGTTAATCAACATAAGGTGTACCACCACTAAAAGCATATCTACACAGTACAAAGATGGTATAAATACTGACATGAATGATTCAATATTAGTTCTCTTCTTTTCCTTAACTAAAAACTGATAATAAATTAGGGTCATTTGACTCGTTGTAAATATGTATTTATCAATGGAATTGTTAGTAGGCATTTAAAGCCACTAGCCTTCAAAAAATAAAAAAACTGATAATAAGCACCATGCAGTGATGCACAATTTATGTTAGGCTCTAGCTCTATAAATTTGCATTACTAGTAACAATATATATTATAATAATTAGGTCTCAGCATATATTGGTATTGACTAGAATGCATCAACACCACTTGTCTATTAGCTTTAGTTAAATTTACTTGCGACATTTTACAATAGATAGATGTGCACATTTGATTCTTTACCAGTTGATAACCTTGAAAATGAGATATCTTGGCAGCTAAGGCCCAGGAGTGCAATATTTGAACTGAAACTTCATACTTTCTACTAGGAAATTAATACAATATTTTAGTTGTTTTTTTTTTGGAAAAAGAAAAATCCAATATTTGTTCATATTTTGCAACTGAACGCTATACATTTTGAGTGTTACCATTGAAGATCCAAAACAAGCACTTAATATAAAGGACAAATGGCTGCCTGCCTTGTTTCATCAGCTACTAGACTTAAGACTAATGTATTAATTCACTCAAATAATTTTCAGTAATCAATTACCTCACTGACAATATCCCATTTCTTCAGTTGCTTAAACCTGACAAGAGTTCCCAAAACAAATTCTCTTGGGAGAACGTCCACTTTGTTTTTTTGTTTCCTAAGAGACTCAACAGCTGAGCCAGACTGCTCAATTTCGGTCATCAATTTTCTCCAAGTCTTCTGTCTTATCTCATCAGCTGGATTTGCAAAAATCTCTTCTTTCTTTTTCTTCCGCATAAACTTTCGTGGGGCCAACATGTCGTAGCATACCACCTGAAGTCTCCTTGCATGGTTTGTTGTTTTCAGGTTTTGAAGGGGAATAGGTAGTTTTGTTTTTCTGATAAGAATTCAAAAATTTAGTTGACAATTTTCCCAGTTCTGTTGTAACCAAACAGAATTCAAGTAAAAACCAGAAAAAAAAAATTCCTATTTTAAGCTACTCTATTAATAGCTTGAATTACCCAAGAATTTAATTGAGGAATAACAAGATAAAAATTAGAACCAGGGTTTGACTGTTATTTACTGCCAAGTATTTTTATGCTAAAACACCAATTTAACTTCCATGACTGGAAATTGAGATGAGTTTTACACATCAAATTATGTCAGTAAGAGGCAGGACTCGATCCCTCTTCTAAATTTAGTGAGCAAAATAATAAATTCTCCGGTATTTCTTAGAAGGTTATGCATCCCCCCAGTTCAATTCTAAATTTCACGGCTTCTCAAACAACGAAATCATACCATCTCGCACGCACGCACGCACGCACAACACAATGAGAGAGCGAGAGAGAGAGAGAGAGATGGGTACCGGATATTTGAAGAAAAGGAGAGAAGTGACTGAGAGCCAATTGCTTCCATTGATGGGGAGTAAAACAAAGTAGAGAAAACCTTATCAGCTCTTGTAAAACCCCACGAGAACCCCACTTTCGCTTTCACTGTACCGCTTGCTGCCTATGGATGATATAGCGGGTTAAATAATAACGAGTCGTGATCTGCAATTAACTATCTACACTATATTCCGCCACGAGATGAAATCATCAAAGCCCCAAATGATCGGGTTTATCCATCTGCATCAAACGACCCGGATTAAACCACCTGGGTTTGTAACTTAATTGTGTTGTTCTCTCTCTTTCTGGTTTTTGTGCGTATACCCGAATTTACTTTGAACTTGTTTAAATGGATGCTTTACTATTTGTGAGCTCAACTTCTGTGTGTAGCAAATTGGAGTATTATGTATGCAATTTTTTTGTTATATGTTTTACTCATTTACCAGATGAAAGTAAAAAATGTATTAGGTGGTAAAATTAACGGGAGAGATCCCTTGATATTAATTTATTTTGAGAATCTTGACAATTTTATCTCAAGTTATTCAAATAACGTTGTAACAAAAAAAAATTTATAGGAATGTTGTTGGATATCTAAATAGAGTATTAATCAAGTTTAATGTAATTTGCATATTGTTTAGTAATACATCGAGAGCTGCTAAAATCAAATCGTTCTCATTCTTTCTGGTTACATGATATAGGCAAATATAGATAATTCCTAATAATGTTTGATTATAAATTTAAGAGTAAAGATGTTGTCCCCCTTGAATCTGTCCCCTATCTGTCCCCCTAACAACCTTCCTTTTTTGTTCTCCCACGTAGTCAAAATTCACCATTTTCAACCTTCCTTTTTTGTCCCCCTAACAACCTTTCTTTTCTGTCCCAATCTGAACAGGTGTGAATATTATTAGTGTCAGATGTTAATATTGTTAGTGTCATATGTTAATACTTCATTAGTTAGATATGAATAGTTATATATATGAATATTTCATTTGTTAGATATTGAATACTTCATTAGTTATATATGAATACTTCGTAATCGTCAGTATGAATACTTCTTGGAAGAGATAGGGTGAGAGAGATGAATCTAACTTTGAATTTTGAATTGTATAAATTATTTTAAACATGTATGAATACTTTGTAATCGTCAGAATGAATACTTCATTTGTTTAGATATGAATACTTCTTTATTTAGATATGAATAATATATAGATTCGCTGTAGTGGTCCCCAATCTTGGTAAATGTCGCTTTCAAACGATTGTGGTCCCCAATCCAGGCTATCACAAGACGTCAGCGGTCCCCCTGGTTGTTACTGGTCCCCTCCAACTTGTGTTTACATATGACGAATGGTTCTAATAATAAGTATGAATACTACAAATTCGTAGGTATGAATACTATACGTTTTGACTATTAATAAAATAGCATTGATCTTGCTCTTTGGTGGTAGTTAGCACGTTTTAACTTTTTTTTTGTCTTTTAGTGCGGGGGACAGATAGGGGACTGAAGTAGGGGGACTGTTAGTTGATCCCTAAATTTAAACTTAATTCTAACGATTGTTAAAATTAACAAAATTAGTAATTCTCAAGTAATCATCTCTATAATAAATAATTGCAGAAGTATGTAGAAATCATATATAGATGATTTAGGTATGTAAAATTACCACACTATTTGGAATGCTCATTCATTGTTCATTTGTGGTTCTTTTTGCAGTTAAACACATTTTTAACATAACTAATCTTACTACACAAAATGGCACAACTTGCAATTATATATCAAAATGTATTTTCTTTAGTTTAGATCAAAATATATGGCCAGATTGCTCATCGCATTAAAATGATACATTAGTATTGTGATCATCACAGTAAATGGCAAGTACTAACTACAGCAAATAGGTTCTGGCATTTTGGTAAACTATTTCTTGTAGCATTGTAAAGAAAAAAATAAACGTAAACAACTTGCAATCTTTTTATGGTTAATATACGATTAAAGATTACACTTGTGTTATATTCGCGGCTTTGTTAGAAAACATAATTAATAACAGAGACTACATAACCATTGAACAATATCTTGCATGTGCATTTATTAATCAGATAATTGCAGATTTAATTTAGTAAATATGCAATTAACAAAATAAATAGAGGAAATTCGTCCGGCTATCCAGATCTTGATAATATTAACTCCTTCCATCTTGAGATTTACAAAATTTCATGGGGCTATCACTTGCAGTTGACTTGTCACATGTCAGCTCTCCTTTAAATTAAAATATTAAAGTTCAATGAAATGAAAGAAATTAGTGCAATGATGCGAAATGGATCATATATTTCCGTGTCAAACCTCCAATTAGTCCAAGTTATTTCTGAATACAAACCAGACACGTGCCTCTTTCAATTTTGCTTTGACAGACCGATAATTGATCAGGTACTATCGCAAAGAGAGAAATTCATTAGATTTTGGCACGTCTGAGATGATTAGTTAAATCAAGCATTTCTCACAAAAGCAAATTCTTAGATTAATTGACTGGAGCTATCAAGTAAGCTTCAACTCATTCTCGAGAAGAGCTTTGTTTCAAATTAGATGCACGCAGGTATTTAATCAAATATAATTTATTTTAAGCAAAACTATAATAGCCAAAGAACACTACATAACTAAGTTCTTACAACAAACCAAGCACAATACAAAATCCACTTTATTCCACATCTTATATATTGCCTTCGTATACCCCACAAAATATCACATAACACATCTCCTCATGCTTAGAAAGACAACAAGAGGAAAAGGCATACTTCAAATATTTTCCTTTGTCATCGTTGTCTCAAGCAATCAAGGGTAATGGTTACACAACTAAAATTGTGGATAACATAACCAATAGGATAAAAACCTTCATTTAGGTATCTTTAAATACTTAAAGTCTTGATATCAACAGCGGCACAGATACCGAGGCAGCTTCCTCTGCCATCACAGGATGGAACGTCATCTCCAGTGAGTTGAGATCTCCGTATCTCTCCAGGACACGCATGCGGCATTCTTCAGCAGCCCTGAGACCGGTAGAATATGCAGCATGTACTGTACCAGTGTACTTTATACAAGTAGCCTCACCAGCAAAGAATAAGTTGTCTACTGGTATGCGAAGCTTCTCGAATAAATCACGAGATTTGCCAACTCCATCATATGTGTACGAGCCTAATGAGTTTTCATCTGTCCCCCAGTGTGACACTAAGTACTGGATCTGAAAAAAATAAGATAAAGAAACAAAATTAGCCAATACTTGTAAATTATTAGTTCCTTGATGAAACAGGGGTTCAAATCTCTCTTTTCTTGTACTGGCTACAGATAATAGGTAGAACTGGCAAAGTTATAGGGGTGGTTGTTGAGAATCTGTGTAAGGGAACTCTCAGATGGGCACGCACATGGTTTTGTGCATGCCAATATAAGTGTTGTTATGGAAAATTTAGTTGCCAGAGAGTGTAGGTGCGAGTTGCCTCACCAGAGCCTTGCCGTTGTCGCGGTACCATCATCCGATGGCGGCCGGACACCGGTCGGAGTTGTGAGTGAGAAACAGTAAGTCCACTTGCGAGTAACTTTTATACCTGCAACTATAGATGCAACCTCACCCCTGGGTTATCCCACCAAACAACCGTAATATCAGCGCACAACCCACAATTATATGCCAAGTTTTATTTCATTTAAACAAACAACAGAACTGGTGACTAGCGAATCGGTTGTTTTTTCAACACTGAAGGTAATTTGACAAAAACAACACAAACTGACAGACAGCAATGAATTAATTGAACTTTTTTTACATTAGTCAGCGAAAGCCCTACTGACATTGATTACTCTTTATATGAAACAAATAGTGTCCCTCATGTACCATACCACACATAAAGACTTAAGAGAACACCCATATTGGTAGCATACCATGAGCAGTATCAATAGATAACTCGCTAATACGTAAGTAATGGATAAACCGCTGAGATATGATAACTATGGAGCCCACAGATTTATTAAGATTTGTACCTCCACTCTTTATCTACAGTCATCAATATTATCCGGACTATACTACTAATATTGTGTTAAGTATAAAAAATAATAGATAAACACAAATACGCACCGGTTCACATGCATTAGGTAGGATCTTCTGTAACTGAGAGAATGCAAACTTCGCGGCAGCCTCATCTGACAATTTCTCTATATCATGAGCAAGTTGGCCAGCTGGCATGTAAACAAGCACAGGATACCCAGTTGCCTTGTGTAAATTAAGAAAATAACTACATCCATAAGTAGTTGATGAAACTACCCCTATAAACTCCACATTTGGCCAGAATACCCTCTCAAAGTGTAATGCTATTTTATTCTCGGTGCCTACACTAAGGTCTCTTATTGCCTCTTCCTTCCAGTCTGGTAGTCGAGGTTCAAATTTGATCGTGTTTGCTTTGAGGACACCAACCGGCACAGTTATCACAGCAGCATCAGCCACAAATGTCTTGCCACTTTCTACCATTACTTCTACGCCATTATTGTGGCGTACCACTTGTGTAACCCTAGAAGAGAAACAATTTCTTTTAAGTTAATATAATAGTCATGTTTGTGTCTCAATGTTAACTTACCAATCTCATACACCCAAGATCCATCTAATAACCATTAGGTGCAACAGCAGTTGAGAAGGAAAAAAGGACCTTGCAAAGTAAAAGATTACAATGCAAAACTTTTATCTCATATTTATGCATTTCAGATAAACTGGATATTACTTCAAATCACATTGCCAGAAAAATAAATACACCCACTGCTAATGAAAGCACCCTTCATAATTCCAGTACGAAACATAAAAAAATTGGGGGAAGTAAACTTCTATTACATGGTGTTTTCCCTTGATATAATGTGCTGAAATAGCCCAAAAATGTAAAACAAGAACTGTACAAACCTATGACGTAGGCGAATATCGATGCCTTTAGCGAGAGTGTTTATGACAGGCCTGTATCCACGCACCATTAAACCATGCCCTCCTGGAAGAAGCTCTTCCTGTATTTATTTTATACAAATTATGGGTTACTACGCATTGAAAAAATGTAAGAAAGAAAATTAAGAAAAAAATATAACTTATGTTTACCTTGTCCCAGGATTGAAGAGATATTGTGTCAGCATCAGTGGCAAACCATCCTTCCATACGGCATAGGTACCACTGGAGCACATCCTGTGCAAGCCCTTCTTGTCTGAAAGAAAAAAAAAATGATAAAACAAATAAATTAAGAAAGAAGCAGAATAAATAATCAATAAAATTGTGAAGGAAGTCATTTGAAAAGTCCTTATAAAATTAAGTTATTGTTTGTACAGACCTAAGATGTGGATTCTGTTCCAGTACTATTGCAATAGCCTTTGCAATGGACATGTCTTCACTATTTTCCATTCTTAGCTTATCAGTCTGTACATGAAGAGAAACATAAAATACTATAAAGGGAAATACACATTTCTCTTGTAATTATCAAATATAATATTTTATTAAAACAGGTACCTCCTTGAGTATTGTCTCAAACACCACTCCTATATTTTGTACAAGCTCTTGAGGCACTTGATGCCCACTGGTGTCAAAGAGTGCATAGCTATGCATAGATAGCAACAATTATTCAGTCACGTATGATATACACTGAGACCAACATTTTTTTTAAGAAGAATAATACAGAAGTCAATACCTCTCCAAATCATGATCAAAAAGTACTGAATCATCTCCACTGGTACGGTATAGAGGAAGGCCAAGCCTTCCTATCAGAGGTGCCAAGGGGTTCTCTTCGCACACACCATGTAACCTAAGAAAATTGAAAATTCATACAAATGATAACTCGAGTGTAAACTAATTTTACAAATTTGAAATAGTTTCAGAAAGATTTCAACTCACCAAGAGGCACCCAGGTCGACAGGAAAGCCAAAAGAGAAGTCAGTACATATTCGGCCGCCTATCCTATCTCTTGATTCGAGAACAACAACCTTAAGAGAGTAGAAAATCCATTTAATCATTGGATTATTTATTCAGGTCCAAATAAAAATTTAAAATATGGTACTATTAAAAAAGGCACACTCTTCACTAATTCTTTACTTAAAATCCTCTACACTTACTATCTACCGAGTGCTACACTTTGCTGAAAGAGTTCATTTATATCTTCACTGAAATCTAAGAAGACAACTGGTACCATCTTTAACAAGGCATTCATTTACATGAGAGTGAAATTAAAAACTAAGATGCTAGATCTAAGAAAAAAGGAACAAAGTAAGTGACTGCAGATATCATTCACATAAATGACTGCAGAAATCATTCCTATGCAACGGCACTCCCATATTTTTTTTGGTCTATTCTTTCAGAAATAATGTTCAGAAAAGAATAATAAAGTACCTTGAATGATGCATTTTGGAGAGCATGAGCAGCAGCTAGGCCAGCAAAACCACTACCAATTACAATCACCGAAGGAGAAAGTGATTTTCTTCTAATGTTTGATACACGTGATGACCCTTCAAAAGAACGCAGATATATTAATTAGTGTCCTATAGTAATATTACACACCTTAAATGTCAGAAATTCGATTCCTTAAAAGGCAGGTGATTAAATTTGGTCTCCAAAAGACTGGGAAACATCAAACAGCATACTTCCTACAAATGTAGTTCCCAAGTAAACTACTTAACATAAGACAGAAAAAACAACTAAGCTTAGCTTGTGCACATCTTCATGCATATATCAGCGACAATAAAGGCATCACTTAAATGATATATAGATAATTCAAAAAGGATATAGCACCTAGGCCAACCAAATATATTAAAATAACTTAGTGGAGATGCACTAATAATCCCACCTAAGCATACCTAAAAGGCACAAGAATATACCACAAAATAATATAGCACCAATTCCCCACCATACAAATACTATTTCCCATCCTTTCATTCTATGTTGTATAATTTTACATGTTGGCCCTTGAGATCTCTTGCTTTCCAATTAACAACTATCGAGTTATTTTTCTTGTACAAGTTCATATTCAAACTTAACATTAATTTAACTAACAATTGTGACTTATTGTTTGTCTAGACAGACTACTTGACTACTTGGGGGAGGGGGGGGGGGGGGGGGGGGTGTGGTTGCTCGAGTGTCAATCAAGGGACGATTTTGAGCTAGCTACTCTAATCACAAGGTTTTCCCTCTTTAATGTATAATTTCAACATATTCATAGCTACAATCTTATATTGGAAAATTGTTACACTAAATCAGACCCCCACAAAGTGGTCTGCGTGCACCAACAACCGAATATTTTAATTTCTTTTCTCTTATTAAAGAAAGGAGCAATAGCACAGGCAATTAAGCAAGCTTTAGAAGCAACTTCAAATTTGAATCTCCTTACGGTGTAGAGATCAACAAAAACAGTCAATTGGCTAAGTAAATATTTATGCAGAAGCTGAAATCACAAGTTCGATAAATTGAGAAACATCTTGTCTTGCTTTGTTTTTAGTGGAAGAGAACTGATTCCAACTCATGCTGTACACAGTTTGATCGATTGGTGAGTTGCTCATTTTATAAAAAGCAAAGGGAATAAAAAAGATTGAAAATTATGCAGTCAGTAAAAGAATTCAGATGGTACTTGTCTTTTCATGTACCAAACAAAAATTACTGGATCAATCGTTAGCTTATCAAAATCTCAGTCTTCAAGGGTTTCATGACTACAGTTTCAAGTTGTAAAACACCGACTTAATTAAGCTTCAAGTCACAGACATGCAATTTTGTCCAGACTATACAACAAGGATCTGGTTAAGTAAAAAAAAAGTAGAAAATAGAACAAGGAAAATTACCTTGTTTCTCCATTCTCTATTACAATTACTAGTCGAAATACAATTAGAGGGGGGTATCTGCAACTGAGGGGAGAAATGGAGGACAAAAATGAGAAGACAAGTGACGAAGTGATTCGAGTTAGAGTTCAGCCCCAAATTCACGAACCAGCTCATGCGGTATTCCCCGCAAGACCGTACTACAGTTAATTCGATTTAATTCCTCCCAAACCCTTCTAATCCGATCCAATTGGAGAGATCTCGAAGACCGTGTGGAGCAATTTTAGGTTCTTCGTGGAAAGGTCGGTGGCTATTTAGCCTTAAGAGAGAGCAATAGATGGCGATCAATGGAGAAACGAGAGAACTCAATTTCGTTCTGTTTTCTGGGCGTTTTAGGTTTGATTTTCCCATAGCAAAGGGGCTATTTTTATAGTTTGTTTTTGGGAGATTGCTTTGGCGGTATGTACACCTGCGGTGAGCTTGTCTTGAACGGAATAATGGAAATGTGCCCCCAATTTGGCTGTTTCCTTGTGATGAGTCGATTATTAAAGCATAATCTTTTTCTTATCTGGATTGCAGCTTTCCTAATTAGTTTTCGTTGTTTAAGTTCCTAAAAAATTTAATGTGCATGCAATGCTTCGTCCTATACAATAATGAGTTAGACTAATATGACATTGGTATTATTTGAAAATAAATAACACTACATTTTAAATCCTTAGATTTGCTTTAAGATTCGTACAAACTAAAGTGTTTGAACAGTAAAAGCGGATATTACGAATCTTAAAGCAGATCTAAGGGTTTAAAATGTGGTGTTATTTATTTTCAAATAACACCAATGTCATATTAGTCTAACTCTACAATAATACCAAATGGATAGATAAACATACAAACTCTTAGAACAAACATATTAATTTTGATATTTATTATTTAATTAAAATTTGAATTATTGATATAATAATAATAGTAAAACATCGGATGACATAAATAAATAAATAAACATATAAACTCTCAGCCCAAAAAGCTTGTAAAAAGCTTGGTTTCTAGTGTTAGAAAAGTAAAAATATTTTAATGACAAGATTTTAAGCTTTAATTAGTTTATTATCAAATATAGCAATTGAACCGAATTTAACTTGCTAATGTGACAAGTCAGGCCCACATAAGCAGGAGTCACAGTATTAGTCGGTCAATTAAACAAAATAATTATCTTGACCTAAATTCTTCCTTATATTTTATGAATTATTTAAACTCATATTAGTGCTAACATATTTATTATTAAATAAAAATAGATATCAAACATATACAACCAACTTTTTGAATGATCGACTTCGGAGATACAAAACAAACTAAAATACCTGATCAAGCATATTAATTAATATACTTTCAATTTAGATCAATACTAGTTATTTTCTGGGAGGAGGGATCCGATTACACTCTTTTTTGGTGACACCGGATTACAACCTATGTTTACAAAATCCAAACAATTGATTCAAACCGTTCAACTTGTTGGATATGTTAAAATGTGCTTGCAGATCAAATTTTACATTTTTCTGAATTTTTTTACTATTTATTAAGATGGGTACAAAAAATCAATGGTTTGAATATAGTGATTTTGTTAAATACTTAATAAATAGTAAAAAAAATCCAAAAAATATAAAATTTGATCTGCAAGTACATTTTAACATATCCAACAAGTTGAACGGTTTGGATCAACTGTTTGGACTTTGTAAACTTTAAAAATGGATAGTGTAATTCGATGTCACCAAAAAAGGGTGCAATCGGATCCCTCATCACTTTCTAGTAACATTGAGCTTAAATTTTCTTTTAAGTTATTTGTTGATTCAATATGAGTATATTCTATGTGATCTCATCAAAATTTAGATTAAACGCATGAGAAGTCCAAGTGTCGACTTAGTTATCCCCAATGCACACGCTAAAAATTCTTAGTTGTCACACAACTTATCCAAAAAAATAATTATAGTAGTTTTTTTTTTAATGGATTCCTCATCATATAACTTACCATATTTAGTATATAAATTATAGCAATTTTTATCATTATTGTGTTGTTTAAAGATATCCTTATAATCAAATTATAAAAAGAGAATAGAAAATAACTTCAGTTGATAACTTGATATTATTTATTTCAATTAGTATGCTAAAAGAGACTATAAAAGAATTTTAGTTGTAATTATAATTTTAGTATACTATATTAAAAAAAACACTAATCTCTTTTAGCATAAATTGCCGCATGCATAAACAACCATTTTTTCTATAATTTTTTGTCGATGTCTGTTCACAATCTTCACCAACAATCATCATATCTTCTTCTTCTTCTTCAAGTTCTCTTTCAAACTGAGTCCTCATTTACTTCAAAAAAAAGTTAGAAAATCTCTCCAGACCCTTTAAATAAATAAATCAGAAGTCTTATATCTCGAACAAAGACCCCTTCATCTCCCAACACCCAAACACCTAATTAAACATAAAAAAGACCCATAACCAATATACAAATATATTCCTCATCTAAGTCCTTCGTCTTCGTATATCAAAAATCAATATAACTCTATTCAAAAGACGTTGAAAAACCTAAAAAACTGATAGGATATTGTTATCAATATCCAAATCAATCAAGAGTGTTACAGATTTCTTAACAAAGATAATATTATATCATATTTATCATTCTCAAACATTAATATATTACTTATTGCATAAGCAAAATGAATTTATCATTTTAAATTTCAAAATCATTAACAGTAAATTATGAATGATAATGGTAGGGACCAACAAATCCTCCATATAATATGTCTAATTAAAGAATAATTATTTAATACATCTATTTTAATTGTCCATGTGTTAGGATATTTGATAATCAAAGTGCGATCACACCAGAAAATTACAGACATCCTCTGTATTTAGATAATATAAATATTAAATTTAATGATTCTATTTGAAAACTATTTGAGCACCTTTCATACAATTTGAAAAGGTAACGGTGTGGGGGAGCTCATCCATGTTGCCACAAGGTGGTCACACCACTTAACGCCACTGAAGACCTCGAGACTCGTATTTTTGAAATAAACACGCTGGTCATTGGACGGTGACAAGATCCGATTAATCCAATACCGTGTTATGTCAAACCGACAGATGGATCCACACACTCTTTTTTTGGAGCTTGGAGTAATTTTCACGTTAATGATTTCTACTTTTGCGGCAGCCAATTTCTGTTCGGTGGTGTGTATCAACACATGCAACAGGGGATCCGAGATCCTCATTGCCTGTTTGCAACGAATGGTGACAACGAAAGGCAACGACCCATGTGACGTCAGCCAACGAAAATCTTACGTCGCGTGTGTTCCCACCAGCCACCTGGCAACTTTCCTCCTGTCCTCATTTAATTCGTTCAGGATTCATTCACAATTATAATTAATTCGATTCAATTCGTTAGTACTATTTTTTTTGTTTTGTACATTCAATTCTCTCAGGCTGTGATTTCATTTCATCCTTGTACACAAGCAAACGATTACGTGATGCAAAAGCGGTGTCGTGTTTTAATGAAAAATGTTTTTTCAGATCTGGAATTAAGAGAGGAATTAAAATTAGGGTTGTAAATGAGTCGAATTTGAGTGATTTATCTCTAAGGCTCCAACTCGAACTCGGCTTATTTAATAAACAAGCGAACCAACTCGAGTTGAGATGATAATAACGAGCTCTAGAGCCAATTCGAACTCAGCTCGTTATCAACTCGTTTAACCAATGATAGTATCACAACACAAGTTCAAACTCAGCTCGTTATCAACTCGAGTTGGCTCCCAACTGGTTTAACTGGTGATAGTATTGCAATACAAGTTCAAACATATTTTACACGAATCTCAAAGCACAAATAATAGTTTAGAGATTCGGATTTGATTATTTTGGGATTTATTGTGATCAATACTGTGTAACTTTATGTAACTCGAGTTATAAATGAGCGAGTTGGGGCCAACTCGAATTCATCTCATTTATTAAACGAGTTGGCCAACTCGAGTTGTAAATGAGCCAAGTTAAATGAGCTGTAAATGAGCGAGTTACGAGTTCGAGCTTTTTTGCCCAGCCCTAATTACAACTACTTCTTCTTCATCTTTTTTTTTTTTTTTTTTTTTGAAAAATTCGTAGATGATTGCATTGTTTAAAGAGTTACAAGTGAGTTGTTACATAATATTAGATAACAAGTGTATGTGAAAACATACAAATGTAAACAAACAAAAAATGCACAGGGAGTATGTACATCTTGCGATAATATATTTGATCATTCTTGTTTGATTGGAATGATAGAAATCTAGTAATTGTTTTTTATGTACGCATATAGTAGTTGAGTAGGCACTGAATCGAAATCAGATCGGGAACTGAATCGACCGGATCAGGACAGTCACCAGTCAGCCGACAAGGCACTGAATTAGACTGAACCAGGAATTGAATCAACCGGTCAAGAACAGTTACCAATAAACAGATAAAAGGAAAAAGACAAGATAGGAACCAACACAAAACAACACACAAATATCAAAACAAAAACATAAGGTGTACATACTGTACACAGACAAGAGACCACTCGTCCTTCCATCACCAAAGAAGAGAAGACACATGTGACTGATCCGTTACCTCAGTATGGTACCCAGCACGACAAGAAGCGCATGTTTTTTCCCTTTTTCTTTTACCTCGTTTCGCTTTGCCTATCCCACCGAAATCCAACTCCGCTGCTTTTCAAATAGAAGAGCAGAACCTGCTAATTAAAATCCAACTATTAATTTTTTTTATGTACAAATTTCAACACAGACAAATAGTTAAATTTTAAATAGCAGAGTCTTGTTCTCCCATTTGATGAGCAGCGGGTTCAGCGTATCCCACCGCTCAAGCACCGCTCTTTTATTTTATGTAGATCTCGAAGGGTGGAATTACAACTTTGTAAACCAGCCAAGCTCCAGGGGCGAGTTTGACTTGGTCAATGAGCAAGATGACAGGGAAAGCGGGCCGGGCCGGGCATTTGGGCCCAACAGACCACAAGAAGAGAAAGCACGAATGAGAAGCCGTTTTGGAAGTGGTGCAAGTGGCAGCTGTTTGAACTTGAGCAAGAGATCCGTTTTGGATTGAACCCCCAATAAACGTGTCAAAGACACAAAAACGATGATCGAGATCATAATTAATATATGGGTTCCAGATATTTCTATTTCTCTGTCAAATATTACATCAAAGTAACGACAAAAGAATTTTTCCCGTATATATATTTTTCTTTGCATCGATTGATAAAACACGTGATAAAGGAGAATGAAAAGTAATTAAGGCAACATGCTACAACACAACCTAACAAGTGTTAGCTATGGTATTTCGAAAAATGCCAATGGATCTGTATGGTGGATTTATATTTATATATTTTAAGTTCAAATAGTTCATCTGTACCGTTCAATATAATATATATATATGAAAAATATAATTAAAGATTCTGCAAAAGTCATTGTAAATATACTGGATACTTTTCTTTATTAATACAATTGTTCAATATAATATATATATATATGAAAAATATAATTAAAGATTCTGCAAAAGTCATTGTAAATATACTGGATACTTTTCTTTATTAATACAATTGTTCAATATAATATATATATATATGAAAAATATAATTAAAGATTCTGCAAAAGTCATTGTAAATATACTGGATACTTTTCTTTATTAATACAATTGTTGATGAGCTCGTTGCTCACTAAACTTTAAATATATTTATAATTATATATAGTTGGAGACTGAATTTTCTTTTATTTTATTTTTTTAGATACAATGAAAATCACGATTTTTAGATAGCATCAGATATTTTAATATTTGTGACAGTTATATTATTCAAGATACTAAAAATCATGTTCGCTCTATTAATGCACAGAGATTTACCCTTTCAACAATAACGACAGATTAATAGATTTTTCCAAAAGAAATAAATTTCGTGGGCCAAGATGAATCTTAATTCTATGAACGAGAGCAACCGAGATTTTTTTTTTTTTTTTTTAATTGAGTATATGATAATCCCTGCATATATATATGCTTGTTACAGAAATATATATCGAAGTATATCTAGTGCAACGTCTCTCTACTCGTGAGTAATTTTGCTCTTAAAACATGGCAATGGCAATAAAGGATTGCATGCTTGTTAATTATTGTTAATGGAGGTTGGCGATACATAATTGATTTTGAAGGTTATAATCACCAGATAAAGACTATAAAAGCTCAACTCATAAAATTAATTTTCTTAAAACAAAACGGATTGACATAATTAATTATATTACGAAATAATTTTTTTGCTTTCTTTTCCTACCCAGCTTCAATAATATGAGTCTAATCTTAAACGGACTGTCCAAATTCTTTTCTTATTAATTACATATCTATATATCTATATATATATATATATATAGGCTATGGCTAATTTGCTACCGGCGGTGCTGCCGCCTATTTTTTTATTTTTTGATGTCCAAACAACAAATCCAAACCGTTAGATATTTAATCTATATTATAATCTACTTGGAGACCAAATTTTACATTATTTGAAATTTTTTTACTATATATTAAGCTGGTTTGAAAACTGTTGATTTTTTTTACTATATATATATATATACAGAGTAGATCTAAAGCCATGCAAGCCCTGCTTAATGAGCCACCACTAATAGTTTAAATCTTTTAATCATCTATATTGAACTTTGATTTTTTTTTTGTATAATTTAATCTTCTTCGTAAAATATCAAATATGTGCTTGTAGTTTATTTGTTAGGATTTTAATTTGTGGTTGTGGAGACTTGACTTCAAATTGCAATCATAATTAATCTAGTAAACTCAGGCATAATTAATTACAGCAACGCTTAATTTAAAATCTTTCACCTAGAATTTGTTTAGATTTATTTAAAGCATAAGTTCAATTGCGCACATAATTTTTTTTAAAAATATGGTAGACAGATTATGAAGTTTTTTTTATAATTACGGTAAAACAGTTAAGGTACCATATTTTCAGAAATATATACGCATTAATTGAAATATATACGCATTAATTGTATTGAATTAACTAAAGCGGAGCATTTTAGAGCACCTAACCTAAGTCATGTCCATAAAATTAGTAAATCATGATTCGTATGGTTTTGCTTCGGTTTGAAATTAGCATCTCATATTAATTATGTGTTGCGTGGCAGATTGGCAGAGATGAGACGGTTAAGTCTTTGTTGCATTGTCCTTATCAAATTAAAAACAAGGCATTGTCCTCTCATAATTAATTCCTTAATAAGTAAAACACATAATATTTAAAGGAAATATGCATCTGATGTTAATTATATATCGTGTGTGGTAGATTAATTGGCAGTGACGATACGAGCTGGCTCGGTCCGAGCTAGGTTCTAGTTCAGCTTATTAATTTTGGACCGAGCTACAGCCGAGCGAGCTGGACTTAGGGCATTCGAGCTAAAACCTCAGGTTGAACTCGTAACAAGCTAGCCCAAGCTAGCTTGCGAGCTGATGAGCTGGCTTGCTGGGATTGATTGAATCTTGTTTTAAGAAGAAAATTAATTCTACAAACTTTTTAGATCTAGCTGAACTGAGTTGGACTAAGCTAAACAGTATAAAATGTACACAAATTCACTAATTGATGCCTAATCGAGCTAACTCATGAGCTGGTGAGCAAGTTAAGTTCCAGCTTGAACTCGTTAATTCTAGACCGAGCTAGTGACGAGCTAGTTCATTGACAGCTCGGTTCAGTAACGAGCGAGCTGTTAGCGAACGAGTCAGGTGCGAGTCACGATTGAGCCACGAGCCACGAGCTTTTTTGCCACCCCTAATCAAAAGTACAGAAGTGGTTAATTAGGTGTTGTTGCATTGTCTTTATTGAATTATAAATTAAATAAGGTATTTTCCTCTAATGATTAATGCCTCAATGAATAAATCACATAATATTTAGTGAAAATATGCATCTGATATATGTTAATTATATGTGTGTTGTGTGGCATGAATCACAATTACAAAAAGTGGTTAACAAGGTCAAGTCTTCGTTGCATTGTCTTTATCGAATTAAAAATAAGGCATTGCCCTCTTATGATTAATGCCTTTTGGATAGAACACATTATATTTAGTGGAGTGTGACATCTGACATGCCACTTACCCACTTCAGCACGCTTAATTTATGCACTTTGGTCTTTGGTAAATGGTATTTTAAACACTGCATATATAGTTCTACTTACAATTTACTGAGTTAATTTAGATATTTAAAACTCACACTTATTCAATAATTCTATATATGAAGTTTCTTAATTTTGAAAAGAAATCAAAATTTCTATTGTTGGTGTTAATTAAACACGTCGAGATACCAAGTTACTGCACGAAATTGTGCAGCCACAGGTAGGGGTGTACAAAAAAACTCGAGACCCGCCCGACCCGTCTGATCCGTCCGACCCGACCCGTTTTTTACCGGGTTTAGTTGTTATTGGATCGGGTACGGGTTGAAATTTGATAAACCCGTTACTCTGGATCGGGTCACAGGTTTGCTGTTACTAACCCGTTTATATCCGAACCCAACCCAGAGTAATTATTTCCTTCGCTAGCAACCCTTATTTTTCCTAAATAAAACAGTTCAGAGAGGGAGCAAAGTGAGAGAGAGAAAAAAAAAAAACAGAGTAACCATTCCAGAAGAACAAAAGAAAGAGAGAGAGAGAAATCATTTAAAATTATGCAAAAAGAAGAGAATCCGTATTACTTGAGGTACCTAAGGTGTAAGTGTTAAATCCGAACCATTCATTCACTTGGTATGAATCTCAAAGCAGTAGGTACTGGATTGAGTTTGCCTTGCTGTTTCTTTAATTTTTTTGACGCTATTTGTGCAAGTGCCAACTGTGCAACGTTGCCACTACCCGCTGGTACATATAATACAGATGAACATATACTGTTAGTGCTACTTTTAGTTCGACAAATGATAGCTTGAATTAATAACCCGTTTAACCCGTCTAATCCGCATAACCCGTAATAACCCGTATATAAAAAAATAGATGAGTTGGGTTGAGTTATGGGTGGGTCAAGTAAAAAAAAATTTTAACCCGGTATAATCGGGTTGGGTTCAAATTTTAATAAAATATCATTGACCCGTCCGTTGTACACCCCTAGCCACAGGATGCATGTATTCTCCCCTCTAAAATTTATAATATCATATTTATCTTTCTAAATTTCAAAAGTTCACAAATTTACCAATTTATTGCATCTTTTATTCAAATAATTTTAAAATGTACTCATTTTACCCTAATAGAATATAAAAATATGTAGTTTGCGTAAGAAAAATGTCCAGTCTTCTAATTAGTCGATTTCAATGGCACATGATTAATTTCTCTACTTGATGTGCATACACAATAACATTTAGACATACGCTTCTGTGTGTGTCACAAGTAAGAAAATGAACAATTTGCCCTTACAACTGATCAATTAGAAAGATGAACATTTCTCTTAAACATGTTACATATTTTTATCTTTTAGTAAAAGGTAAAATGTCAATTTTAAATGAGTTTTAATAGAAATGACAATAAATTGAATAAATCTGTGACTTATGAAAAATATAGAAGGATAAATATGTTATTATGAATTTTAGAGGGGGAATATGTAATTCCAATTTTTTTAAAGAGTATACATAAAATTGCCCATTTTTTCTTACAAGTTGTTCACACAATCTGAACTATTAACTGCAGATGCAATGGACATAACACAATAAATTTTTTTTCAGTTCATTTGAGACAAATCAAAAGATAGAATAATGAACAAATAAATAATGCATTTATTTCTTCATTATTTTGGCCATGCTTGTACGAATGGAATTCACGTGCATGTCTCAGTGTCTCACAAACAAATCAATGGTTCTTAAGTGATTGTTTAAACTTGGAAAAGACAAATTATGAATGTAAAAGACAAATTATGAAAAATCCCCACACTCACCACTGGTAGCTTCTACCAGATTTTTAAGAAAAAACATTATCACCAATGAATAAAGCACTACACACATAAAATTTCATCTACAGTATCACATACTTTTTAACTTGTCGGATTGAAAAAATAAAAGTTATTTCTAACATTTTGTTATTATTATGAAACTAATTAGTTGTCAATAAATCTCCACCCTAAACTTATATTGTTTTCTAAGTTGAAGGTGTCATATAGTTTTGCGTTAGTTTATATTTCAGTTTGGACTTTTGACATTTGGTGGCCAATTTTTAAATAAAGCTTACTTGGCTTCTAAATACTTTTCCACATACCTCTCAATTTCAAAGTCTCAAGTACCTCTTGATCAACTATGGTCCATGAGCAATTATCAAAAGTGTTATTAATATTGTTTTTTTTTTTTTTTGAAAACCCGACAAAAAGTGTTATTAATATTGGATGATGCGTGTTAATTTGGCCACGTGAACATGTCGGACTAATGGTGACTTGTTGAACATCAAAAAGTTGGAATATGCACGTTATTAGTACTTTGGAATCACACTAGATACGTTTGGATGCATTCTAAAATATCTACTATTTAAGAATAATAGATGAGAATAGTAATTTTTAGAAGTGTGTGAGAATAGTATTGATGTGGTGCTATTCGGAATAGCAAAAATATTGTTTGGATTGAACATTTAAAATAGCAATGGAGAGATTGAACATTTGAGAGAGCACCAATTATTATTCCGACTTTTTGTAAGAATAGCGGAACAGTGCTATTCTCGCTATTCCGAATAACAATTGAATATGTTTGAATGGATCAGAACAATGCTATTCTCAGTACATTCAAACATAACCTAGATATTTAGTTAGAATTTTATTAGTAAATAATATATTTTACTATACAATTAGTGGATTACGCACTACTGTGAATTATTCAATTCATACTATAAGATAGAAAACAATCTGATTATACACATATATCAGGTTTTCAAATTTAGAAATAAATAATTGTCTATTCTTAACTCAATGTGGCTCCGCCACTAACCATACCACTATGTAAATAAAAATTTGCATCAACACACACTACACATGAAATTATTCACATAAAAATTTAAAAACACGACGCATCATTCACATGTAAACAATACAAAATTACAGAAACTAGACGCATAAAGTTAACGTGCTATTTCAACAAAAAATAACATAGAAAAATGAAAAAAGACAGTTGACTTTACCGCATAGATTTGCACTTGCACAGTTGCTCTAAGTACCGCACAAAAAGAAAAAATTAATAAAATGCAAAGCTTTATAATTGGGGAACCCCAAAATGCATATAAGAGATCTTGAGTTTACATAATTTCGAAAACAAAAAGTTTATTAGCGAAAACCACTTCTGACATTTGTCTTGGCCCAAGTACTGTTATATCATGGTTAAAAAAAAAAAGCCTACATTTCTGTGGGCTTTATTATATATAGCGTCTCTAATTGCAAACATAAAATAACATTGTTTTAAGACCTTCAGTTATATCATGGTTTCTGAAGTGAACACCATTTCTGAAAAAGTAATCAAAAGTGCTGTAGAGTTCAGAAAACATTTCCCAGCAACGGCCCATATTTTAATTTGGGCCTTGTGTAGATGAGAATAAGATATCAGATTTTAATTTGGGCCTATGTAGTTGGAAAGGGAAATTATACCGAGTAAACTTTGCATTGGCTCGGCGATCTGATGGGTGGAAGAGATCAAAGGTAAGCAGAATTTAACTCTTTAATCAATTTATTTCTTGGATAAGTGCTTTAGCCTTATAAACTACAAACGTTTCAAAAATATATAATCAATAGTACTAAAATGAAAATAGTGTTATTATTCTATTTGGATCAAATCGGCGAACATATTTTTTCTCTTTTAAGAATAACATTCGATTAGTGTTATTCTGCTAACTCAACCCTTTTTTTTAGGAAATTAGCACTCTTCATATTAACACTATTTAGGATTATAATTTAAAACAATAATTTAGCCATTTTAAATAGCACAATATTAAAACTAATGTTGGATTAGGAATTTTCTCGCATTATTCTTACACACTAATGAATCTGAATAGCACAGTTTTTGTATTATTTTTTAGCAATCCAAATGCACCCAAAAAGCATACTTAAGATATTTGTGTAAATTAATAAGATAATTTATTAACTTGTTTAGTTGAATAACTTAATTGAATTTAAAGTTAATTAACTTAACTGCATAAATTAAGTTCATAATTTTTTTACACTGAATACAAATTTAATTTGCTTTTTGCTTAAAGAGTGTTTTTAACTATAATACCATCAGGATGACTTGGTCTTTAAATCCTTCTTTCTAGATACATACATTCTAAATTCAAGCAAATTTCACATTGTTAATTCTATCATCTTACACCTACAGAAATTCCCTAGTGAAGCACAGGTTTTTAATCCTTAGTCTTGAAAAGTACTAATAACACTTATTTTCGCTTAATACAATAGTTAGTAGGCTATTGCATTAACCTTCAAAAAAGAAAAAAAAGAGAGAAGTAATAACAGTAGAGCAACATATTTAATGTATCATGATTAAACTTAGTGACTTTGAAGAGCATTTACATATAGAACGTATACCGTTCCAAGAAAATGACAAGTATTGTTATAAAATAATTTTATCTCCAGAGGCCAGAGAGCATCACTTGACAATACATAAATGCTGATCTTTGATAACCCAAATGTTCAAGTGCCCCACATGCAAGTCTAGAAGCCGAATTTTTTTTTTAAATACCATAATAAAAAAAAAATCAAAAGACTCTACATTTGAGGGATTTTTATATTTATCCAGGCCGTACAGTCAATCTGTGGCTCATTTATGAGGGGCTGCAGATTGGCTTAGAAGCACTCAAAACTTAAATATATTTAATATTACATTACATTTTTTGTACTTTGGGGAACCTCTAAACCAATTTGCGCCTCCTCATAAATGGGTCGCAGATTGGGTGTGCAACCCGTGTATTTTTTGTGCTTTGGGAGAATCTCTAAGCCAATTTGTGTCTCTCAAAAATGAGCTGCAGATTGGCTGTGCGGCCTGAGTAAATATAGAAATCTCTCAAATTTAGAGTCTTTTTTTTTGTTTTTTTTTTTTGTGCTACAAATAAAAATTTCGGGGTCTAGAAGTCCGTAATTTGTTTTTTCTTCTGAGGTGTAGAAATCCAAGATTGTTTGATGATCTTAATTATATTATTTTCTGCAGAATTTGTAGTAGTGTTTAATGGCATATATTTAATATGTGAAGTAAAGTAAAAGTGAATCAAATATTAAATTATTTTATTGTAGCGTTTAATGGCAGTGGAGCACATGAACTGATGACAGTAATATTAAATATAAAAAAAAAAAATCAAATGTAGTCGTGTACAATGCTAGTAACTAGCTAGAATACGTAGATTAAGGTGGAATAAGTTAATTAAATATCCACTCCGAAAAATTTACTTCACCTTGACAAGTAAGGTAAAATTACTCCACCTCATTAGGGCTAAAATCTCCTTATTTAATCTCCTATTGCCGAATTATTGATTATCTATTATTAAATTAAATTAATTTAAATATCCTCCTATCCATAATAGTTTGATGCATAAAATTCTCTATTATCAAATACTAACTGGTATGTGTGTTTAAATATTTTTTTATTAGTTTATAATTTACATATACCAATGTTTATGATAATTTGTTACTTAATCTTCCTTGTAATCTGTACAAATCTTTGACGACATGAATACATGATGATCTTGTACCCTCTTTAATATTATCTTTCTTTTTTACCTTACTTTACTTAATCATAAAGAATTAATGAATATGTTTAAACTTTAATTCGTCTACTGGATTTTTTTATTATTTTACCTCATTTTTTAATATGTTTATACCGATTGATGTATTCTATTTTCAAAGTACTTAAATTATCAGTACTTCACATGTGAAACATGTATTCTAGGGTGCTCTCACTATTTGATGAATTTAACTCTAAAACATATCAAAATAACTTCAAACAAACGAATCAAAATCATTGAAACCAATAAACTTTACAAATGATAAATTTACATATCAAATTTATAGATTTTTAAATTAACTTAATATAATATTAAGCTATAAAAATATTTATAAGTTAATTTAATTTAATTTAATTTTTTGTTATGTTTTGACTAATTGACTTTAAACTAAACTAATTTAAAAATCTAAAAATCTAACATGTAAACACGTTGTTTATAAAGTAGATCGGTTTCAATAATTTAAATTTGTCATTTCAAGTCAATTCAATAAATTTCGAACTTACACAAAGTACATTGTGAGCTTAAGAACACCTTAGTTCTATTCTTCATAATACTTTAAAAAAAAATCATCAAAACAAAACATACTTATTATTGTTGTAAGCAATTATCTATTTGGTTAGATTTGCAAAATATATAATTGTTGAATTTTACGGTTTATTGTTTTAAGTTATTGTGCAGGTTCATGACGCTATAAGTTGCTAGGTAAATTAAGGATGAACCAAAGAATGCATCAAGAGGACGTATCTCAAAATAATTGTAATATAAAATTAGTAAAATAAACTTGAGATTGAGTTGTCTGAGAACAACTATTGTAGCAGTTAAATTAAATTGATCAATTGCAAAATAAATTTCACATGACGTTTTTCAAAAAAATCACCAATGACAACCATTACATTCAGTCGTTGTAACAGTTGTGGTAACGTTTGAAGTAACAGTTATTGTCAGATACCAAGATTTGTTTCCCTCCCAATAAATAGAAACAAATCTTAGGTTTTCATTATCAATCCTAGCCACCTCCAATTTCAAAAACACGGTTTTCTACTAGATTTAGCTTCTACTATTGTTGCTTGTGCTTTAAACTTCAACAAATTTACAACAATCTTATGTCTATTCCACCATACTCGATCTAGATTAGAATTAGAATGATTTGTGTGAGATCTCTTGAATATATGAACACTAGAGTTTTTAGTGCTCGCATCTTGAACCGTGTGACTTTTCAAAGTTTGTAAGGATTCACATTCAACTTTGTATTCATTTCTCATTGAGTAAAAAAAGATACGCCATAAAAAATGTCGAAAGCCTCTAGAGACAGGCATATAAAACCGAATTCTGTAAACATATATTGTGTCAAGTATCTCTTAACTCTTATGTTTATTTTATTCACACTTGAAATTTTTAGCATTAAACAATCAAATTGAAAAGTTTTTATACATATTAAAAACCACAATATTCACCCTCTTTCTAGATACCATTAGAAACAACACTTGTTTGCACATCTAATGTGAAAATAAAGAGTTGGAGAATCTTTATTACTTCAAGAAACAAGCGTGAGCGCGGTGAGTAATATTATTTTCTCCCGTTTCTTTAAAACTCCACAATTGATTTTTCTTTTTTAATTCTGTAATTATTTAATTAACAAAGAGTAAAACATCACTCATCAAATTATGTGGATTATTGGGAGACCTAGGTCGCAACTTGTGTATTATTTAATTTGTACTCTATTAAAAAATCAACCTCGTGTGGGTCCAGTACTTGTTCTTGTGTGACATTTAAATAACCCCTTAATTCGAATAAATCATAGATTATAGCTGCTAATAATTAATTAAGTAAATCTCTGCCTCCTTTCTGTCTTTTTGCATAATGTTGGATAATACGCCCGTTATGGGAAATTCGAATCCAAAACCTGACCCGTTATGAAAAGGTGCTGATCCATAATGAAGAGGTGCATTGGTTTTTATATAAACCCAATCCCTCTCTCTCTCTGTTACTTAACAGAAATAACAGAACCACTATTTTCGTAATACACCAAGAAATACTCTGTTAATACAAGAAGGTCTTAGGTCGTACAAAACGCAGGGTATCCGACTTTGGCTTGTGATGCCTTGCAGAATCAGTGATACTGCTACGCTCGCAAGATCCGCTTCTGCACGAAGATTAACATAATATTTTGTGAGTTCTATCCATTAATTAACACAATCTTTTGAAGGAGAAAAGAGATATATGCTGGGAATTTGCTTACAATATTAGAAGCCCACTTTTCTCTTTTCATTTTTTTTTTTATGAGACTCCAGAAACAGAACTAAAGCCCATTATACATTATACAAATTTAACTTACCAAATATCGGCAATGCAAATTTTTATTTTAGAAATAAGAACTTTCATTAATCACGACATATGAGTCTGTTCAAATAAATTAAGCATACTTCTTCCGTAGATCAATAGCAATGAAATATATAATCGTTTATGTTAAATTAATGGTTCAATGGCAATGAAAGTTAACAAGTAATGAACTAAAATTGTATTATTTTAATAAAATTCACACTAGTAGGCTAGTAGGTGATTGTTCTACCATTTAGGAAAAAAAATGCAGATCACCATGCTTATACAGTAGTTGGTTCTTCTAAGAAAATTTTAGTCTTTTGAAACTTTAAATTTAAATGAAAAATAATTAATAATAATACATGATGAGTTTTATTCAAAATAGTCCCTCGCATACTCGCATATATGGCTCCGCCTCGACACATTCAAAATTGCATCCCGTTCCCAAATCCCACCACCGTACTGCTATTTGGTCAGGAATATTCCACTCAGGACCATCTTCCGGTCTGACACTCACGAGAACAACAACGCGGCCGAATAGGACTTTGCTGAATTCGTAAAAATATGGCTATTAGTATATGACCCAAATTTTTTTTTAAATACCACAATAAAAATAAAAATAAACCAAAACATCCTAGATTTGAGGATCTCCGCATTTATGCGGGTCACATAACCAATCTGCTTCTTATTTATTGGGGATCGACACAGATTGACTTAGAGGTCCCAAAAATTTAAATATATTCAATATTAAAATGCATTTTTTTTTATGCTTTTTGGGATCTCTAAGTCAATTTGTCGTCCCCTCATAAATTAGTCGCAGATTGGCTGTGTTGCTCGGATAAATATGAAAATCCCCCAAATTTAGAGTGTTTTGGTTTATCATTTTTTTGTGTGTGTGCTACAAATAAAAATTTTGGGTATATGATTGACCACCATAGGGCTGTCAAAAAAGCTCGTGGCTCGTGGCTCGCTCGTGACTCATCTTTAGCTCGCTCGCTAACAGCTTGCTCGATAGTGGACCGAGCTGTTAACGAGCCAGCTCGGCCCAAGCTCGGGCTCAAATGAACAAGCTGAGCCAAGGCCAAGCTCGGCTCTAAACGAGCTATACACTGTAGGCTGTTCAACTCTCATTTTCTCAGCCCCTACAGATACGACCCATTTAGATTTAGGTTTAGCAATTCAAACTCCTCTTTTTTCTCCTCCAGCGGCGCACGTCTGGCTCCCAACTTCCCGACCTGGCGACTGTTCGCGTGAAAGTACGCTACAAAGTTTCAGGTACAGCGAGCTGTACCAGTTTAAACCTTGAGTCTACTCTCGACTAAAACTGCAAGTGCACAGTCCTAATCGTATAGTATATCAGGTATCAATCCTCAGGGACGGTCCAATTCGATTCTAAATTCTTACTAATCCGAGTTAGGTACTAGAAGTGTGAAAAGTTGAGTTTGGTTTGTTTATATTTCCTAATTTCAAGTGACGATTCAATTAATAGTGAATGAAAGCAATTAAAGGTTTTGGTTTTGAACAATGATAAAAGGCGTTCCCAGGGTTTCAGGTTTCATCTCAAAATTTGCCTTCTCTGGACCTATCATACGACTCGCATCATCTATGATGCGACCCTTATGATGCGACTCGCATCATCTCTGATGCGGGTCGCATTGCCCTCGAGCTGAGCTGACATGTGTTCGTATCTAAGTTGATTTCTTGTGCGAGGCTTCAATTTGTAGCTCTCACCTACTGGTGTCTAACCTAAATTGATTGTCTGGTTTACTAGAGGTATCCATAACCTTTCGATAATGGAAAGTTCATCTCTCGACTACTATTGATCTTAAATCTATCTCAAATACTCAATCACAATTTCAAGATACATCAAGGTCAAATTACTAGAAGAGATGCTATAGACATCTAACAGTAGACAATCAAGAATCAATCAAGCAATCAAGATCAAGCAATCAAATGAATACTCAAACAAAGAATCACACAAGCTCAAACTTAGATCAAAACAACATGCAATTCAAAGACAAAGTTTAGAGACTACATCCCAACCCTAGGAACTAATGATCTACTCAAACATGGTAAAAGAAAGCATAAAAGAGAGAGAGAATAAGCAGATCATGATGAAGCTCGAAGATCCAAGGTGGATTGGAGATGATCTTGCAATCTTCTCTTTTTCTCCAAGTGATCCTCTTCCAAGCAATCTCCAATCTCTCTCTTCTCTCTTGATCTCTGCTCTCTAAGTGATCTGGAATGTAGAGGGAAAAAACTCTCGAAATTCTGGCCAAGGACCTGCTTATATAGGCAATGGAATGGATCTGACTTGGGCTTATCGGGCTGAATTTGAATTAGGCGGCAAGGAGTGATGCGACTCGCTTCAAGGAGGATGCGACTCGCATCATATGGGTCGCAATGGCTGGAATGAAGGTCGCATCGCAGGTCGCTTTGGCTTTTGATGCGACTCACATCAAATCTTCCTGAAGTCTGTTAATTGCCTGATTTTGCCCGATTTCACCTGATTCCTGCAAAGTAAGAACCAAAATAAAGCAGTACCACATTCTATGGATATTCAATGTAAAGGGCACTATTTGTTGGTTCAAAACACAGATTTTTGTATGGAAACAAGTCGAAATAATAGGTCTAATAAGGTGGTATCAGCGACCTCCTCTCCTCTAGACTCGCTCCGTGACTTCGTCGTATGCTTCTGGCCTCCGAGGCTCCGACCTCCCAGTTCTGACCTCCAACCTCCAACCTTCGACCTCCCAGTTCTGAGTCTTCTGACCTCCGATCTCCAACCTCCCAGTTCTGAGCCAACTCTGATCTCTGACCTCCTAGTTCCAGACGGCAAGACTCAAGAGACCAAGCACAGAGATTCTGTCTCTGGTAACTATCTTTTCCATTTTTTCTAACTTTTGCACCTTTGTTGATTCTGTCTTTTTTTTCTAATTTTCTAACCATCTTTGTTAATTTTTGCACAGATATTCTGTTTCTGGTAACCATCCTGAAATTTAGTTGTTGAACCTGGTAACCATTCTGTCTCTGTTAATTTAGTTGTTTCTGGTAACCATTATGTCTCTGATATTCTGTTTCTATTTCTGAGTTGTTAAACCTGGTGTCAAATTTGTTATCGTCGAAGATTAATACTTAACAAAGGTTGAAAGTTTTACAAGTATCATATCACATCAAAGAACTAAAATGCCCAGGATATGACATTTTGAATTGATTTCTTACTGGAGCTATGTATTAGTTGAGTAAATTAGTCTTTATTCTCTTTCTTTGTAGGTGATATTCTCTATTCAATTTATTATTGCTGTAATTAGGGGCCTAGTTCTTTTCAATTCTCCACTAATCTATAGGGGGAGGCGGTGGACTCGGGTATCATGGATTAATTAGTCATTTTTGTTCTATCTTCTAAATTAATTAGTTATATGAATTTAGTCGTACGAATTTAGTTTTAACTTCTAGATTAATTGACTTGGTTGTTGGCATATTGCATGAATTTATGTTATTTGGTGTGGATTCATATAATTTTTTGTTATTCTGTATGAATTTATGCTCCATTTCAAGTACTGGTATGTGTTAGTACCAATATTATTTTTGTGAAAATGGTGTATATTTATATTTTGACAAATTTCTGAAATTTGGATGATAACTCTTTTATGTGGACATATTTAACTGCTTGTCCATTTCTTGGCAAGCATTTCATAACTTTAAACGAGCTCTAGTACAATTTAAAAGAGATGAAGTTGATAACAGAAAGGTAACTTGCATCACATTTAGAGCCAGCTCAATAAAGCCCAATAAATCATGAGAAATGACCTTTGTATAACAGCAGAGCAGCCCAATAAAGCCCAGTGAGCCAGCTCGTCACAAGCTGAGCCAAGACTTTTGGCTCGGGACCCCTAGGTCCAGCTCGCTCGGTCCAGGCTCGGGCCAAAATTAACAAGCTGAGCCAAGGCCCAGCTCGGCCCGAGCCAGCTCGTTTACAGCCCTAGACCACCACACTACGGATTATGACGTACACACGGTTAGAAATGCTTAGCCATATTTACTATTATAATTTTTTTAGTAAGATGTATTAAAATTTAATTGAATTTTAAATTTTTTATATAATTTAGTTTCCCTAAAAAAATATTAAATTAATGCTTGTAGGTTTTTGTTTTGTGAAGGTTGCCGGGCGAGCTGTCCAAACAACGATTGTATTAATAAAGAAATAAAAGTTTTTATAGCGCCCGAAATTCTATTACAACTACAATATACAATTTAAATTTTAAAGCCTTTATTATATTTAATATTATTTTTTAATTTAATTGTGTTGGATCGGGTTGATCCATGACATATCTGTATTGGGTCCGATCTAGAAACCTCAACCCGTATAGAATTGAGTCGGATGTGATCTGTTAAAAAAAATTGATCCGACTCGATCCAACTCATATTCTTTTTCTCTTCGGAGATGGATTTATATTCTCTCCAACGCAATGCCACTTGCACTGTATCGGAAACCATTTATGTGCACTTTCATTTTTTTTAATTTTAATAACTCAAATTTACAACTTAAAAGTCAAAATAAAATCGTTGGATATGATTTATATCATTTTATCTATGTACATGTAAAGAATTATGACATTTTAACTTTTTTTTTATTGTTATTGAGGGCTTGTAAAAACACACTAATGTAAATAATTTCTAGACATTGACTTTTTAATTGATTGATTCACATATAAACAAAATTAATATGTAATAAATTTTTATGAGCACATAAAAAAAATAACATAGATCACATCTAATGGTTTTTTTTTTGACATTTATAATTTAAATTTTGAGTTATTAACATTTTAAAAATAAAGATATGATGAAGACACAAAAAATTAAGACATTTGAACCCTCCTCTTTATATATATCAAAATTCGCATTGCTAGAGAGGATGTGAATCGAGGGCTCTTTGTAAGAGAGTGCATTTGGATGAGGCAAATAATAATGCTAATTCAGGCTAGCGATTATTTCAAACTACTATTTTATGTTTGGATGTGTTTGAATTAGTAAAAAAAACTATTTTTTGTAGATTTAGTATGCTATTCTACTATCTCATTAACCTAAGCCTTGATAGAAGTGGTGCTGTGCAAGAGAGGATGAGATAATAAATTTGAATCTGTCTAAAACCACAAGTCTCTTTAAAATTCGTAGGTAATTAATAATGAAAGATTCGGATTAGATCCCTCGTGAAATCTGAGGTTTGATTCTGCTTTTTGTATCATCCCACTGGGCACGGGGCACGGGCTTGTGTTTGCGTACGCATAAAAAAAAGGGGGATCCATATATTTTAAGGTGGTAACTGACATGACCTTCCCAATTAACCAACAAAAAAAGAGAAGATAAAATACTGCGCAGCCAGAACTTCTATTCTAAAACCCAATAAAAGAAATGATTTTCGAACAAAATTTCATTTCTAATTGGCTTCCTCACTTTAAATAGGCCTCCCCTGCTCTTCACTCTTCTCAACCCCCCTTCCAAGTAAGTTCCTTTCTCTTCTTTTTACTTCTCAAGTTTGCTTTGGTACAGTTCAGACTTGACTTGATTCGCAAGAATCATTCTATTGCTTTTGTTGATGATTGTATTGGAGCTTGTGATATCTTAGGTAGCCTTTTATTATAACAGTTGATTTGAGACAAAAGAATCTATCAAGGGAGAAAAAAAAAATGGAGGTAACAAATGTTTGCGAATATGAAGAATTGGCAAAGCAAAAGTTGCCAAAGATGGTGTATGATTACTATTCGGCCGGAGCAGAGGATCAATGGACACTCAAAGAAAACAGAGAAGCCTTTTCAAGGATTTTGTAAGCATATTTCTAATTACGTATTCTCTTTTCTTTCTTACTTTCTTAAATTCATTATTAATTAAATACAAAAAAGTACATACAAGGTATGAATGAATTCATGAAATCCAGTTAGATAGCATGAATTATCAGCTATCCAGCCTGGCACTTTTAGAATGAGATCGAATCCTCTGCCCCTCAGGGGGCAGGAAATTCCTGTCCCCAAAGTCTCTGTGGGTGGGGTCCATTTAAAAACAGTAACAAAAAGTTAAATCCTAAACAGTAATCGGTCCCACCCCGGTCTCACCTGACAGAGACTCTGGAGGCAGGAATTTCCTGCCCCCGGGGGGCAGAGGATTTTGTTTCTTTTAGAATAGTACAAAACTATCAAGTCTTGGAATCAAATTCCAGTTTGTGGTTGGGGGTGTTACAAAATAAATGTGTGGACTATTTTGCCATTCGTTATTTCTTGGGCTCGTGAGTCGTGACATATCAAAAGGTTACATTTTTCTAAAAGGTGGTTCTAGAATATTGGAAAATTTGATAATCTGAATTTTCAAAGTTTAGTGCCTACAATATGTTGAGAATATGAGTAACAGAGAGCAATCACAGAAATAAAAAAAAATTGAGAAAAATCACAAATAAAACACACAGATTTTATGTGGAAAATTCTCTAGGAGAAGAAAATCTACGACTGCTCGCCAAACAAAATCTACTATTTCTCAAAGTCAGTTACAACAAATTACAGAGAGATTTAATGCATATATAAAATACAAAACCCACTGAAAGGGTGCGAAAACGGATTAATCTGGATCGCACATCTTAATAGATAACTTGACTAATCTGGGCCGTCGGTTAAAGGATTTTCATGCAATTGACTTCTTTAAAATAAAATTCTCCGTTCGCAGGGGATTGCCGCCTTCCTGCCACCCCCCGCATACTCCTAGAATCAAGCTCACATACATAACACAATATTTTAAGTTGGTGCTTTTATTTTTCAGTCTAGTGTCTATATTTTCAAACAATATGGATTTTACCTTTTGAATTAATATTTTCAAATTTTAGTGCGGAATGTTCTGTAGTACGGATCAATATCTTAATTTTCAAAATCAGCCAAATAGCAATTAGAATCGATCAACATGATTTTCATATATGATTTAGAATTAAATCAAGTGATTTTCTACCTATCTAATAAAATAGTAAAAAGAATATAAAAAATGTAAAATTTAATCTACAAGTACATTTTCATGTGAAGATTATGTTGAACAATTTAAATTTGATCTACATGTACATTTTCATATAAAGATTATGTTGAACAGTTTAAATCCAGATCGATTGTTTGAACTTTTAAAATTAAGATATTGATCTCTAGTGGGAATCAATCCGCACTATGCATAGTACTGTAGCCCCACTCACTCATTCTTTATTATTGTTTTCATTTTTCTTGTGTCACGTGTGGACAGTTTAACATGAAAGATGACAAAATGATCGTAATTCTAATGTTAAAACCAAATATTCAGTCTGCATAGGATGCGTACCATCCTGTGCAGCAATTTGCAGCACCACAAATTGAAAATATATTAGGCCCACATTGCAGTGATCTGATCTATAAATTTCTACACGGCACAAGAAATAGTAAATTTGTATATGGTATATATCTGATCAAGAATCACTTAAATAGTTGTTGGCTATGGGGTCTTGTGTGTATTTATACTCGGGCGGGTACGGGTACCCCGGGTATATCCGAGTTGGGTATGGATATAACTCGGGTACGGGTATACTCGGGTACAAGGGTATACGGGTAAGGGTATCTCGGGTATATTTTTCAAAATTCATACCCTACCCGTCTTATACCCGTACCCGTGTACCCTTGATGGGTAGGGCGGGTACGGGTATTTTTTTTTTTTTTTTGCTGTTTTTTTCTGTTTCTGTTTTTTCTGTTGGTTTTTTTTTTGCTTTTTTTTTCTGGTTTTTTTTGGCTGGTTTTTTTTTTTGCTTTTTTTTGTTTCTGTTTTTTAATTTCTGTTTTTTTAATTTCTGTTTTTTAATTTCTGTTTTTTAGATTTATTTTTGTAAATATTAGATTTATTTTGAATAGGTTAGATTTATTTTTGAAAATGTTAGATTTATTTAAAAAACAGAAATTAAATCTAACCTATTCAAAATAAATCTAACATTTTCAAAAATAAATCTAACCTATTCAAAATAATTCTAACATTTTTAAAAATAAATCTAACATATTCAAAATAATTCTAACATTTTTAAAAATAAATCTAACCTATTCAAAATAAATCTAACATTTAAAAAAATAAATCTAAAAAATTGATATTAAATCTAACCTATTCAAAATAAATCTAACATTTTCAAAAATAAATGTAACCTATTCAAAATAAATTGAACATTTACAAAAATAAATCTAACATTTTCAAAAATAAATCTAACCTATTCAAAATAAATCTAACATTTACAAAAATAAATCTAAAAAACAGAAAAAAAAACAGAAACAAAAAAACAGAAATAAAAAAACAGAAATAAAAAAACAGAAATAAAAAAACAGAAACAAAAAAACAGAAATTAAAAAAATAGAAATTAAATCATGGCATTGGGTGGGGGGGAAAAACTGAATTTTGAATTTTGAATTCGGATGAACAGTACTCGGGTATCGGGTACGGGTACTCGGGTACCAGGGTACGGGTATAGTCGGGTACGGGTAAATTCGGGTAGGGTATGGTCTGGTATTGGTCCAAAAAATTGGGTCCGGCCCCATTTTTGCCCGTACCCGCGTACCCGAGTACCCGACCCATACCCTAGCTCGGGTACGGGTACCCTAGGCAGCGGGTACGGGCGGGTATACCCGTTAAGGGTATTGTTAATACTCTAGTCTTGTGGAACATAAAGAGCGCTTCACCATGTATGGAAAAAAAGTTCTATATATTTCTTGCCTTTAATCTGTTCTCTCTTGATAAAGAATAAAATAATGGTTTAGAGCTCACTAAATGTTGGTGAAAGCTACTCATATGGTTTTCAAGTTCAAACCAAAATCGCTAACAAGTTAAAAGACAGGGACAATGACAAATGGATACATTGTTTAATGAAATATTAATTGTTAGAAAATCACTTAACCTTGTACTAAATTCGAAAATTCCTCAAAAAGTCTTGGACACAAGTCCCATGACTTTCATATATATAATTACAAATTGATCACATCATGCGCTACTATGATGAAATAACGTTGTCTTCATGCATCAAGTTGCTTTCCTCTAACTCTAAAACACCAAATCAAAGATAATCACTTATAAATTTTATTTTAATTGTATAATTTGAATAGGTTTCGGCCTCGTGTGTTAGTTGATGTCACAAAAATTGACATGACAACGACTGTTCTCGGCTTCAAAATTTCAATGCCTATCATGATTGCACCATCTGCAATGCAGAAAATGGCTCATCCTGATGGTATGCAAATTTGTAAACTTTACTTCTTTCAATAATTTGAGGAAAATAAGAATAGAGGGAAAAATCAAATTTTATTTCTCCAAAACTTGAGAAAATTGCTTTGGATTCTTTAGGTGAGCTTGCCACTGCAAGGGCTGCAGCTTCTGCTGGAACCATTATGGTTTGGCTTTTTCCCTTTTTTATTTTATGAAAGAAGAACACAATTCTTTCCCACCTTTCCCTCAAATAAGTAAGGATTCATTAATATATTTGAAGTTGGATTAAAAATGGGGCCTTAATGTTGACTGAAGCTGATGTGTACTCTACTTGTTAGAGCTAATTAGATGTTTATTTTATTTGCAAGGATACAATGATATATCTATTGATTTGCTGTGGAATTAATATATTCACGGTCAGTTATTTAATCTTACTTATCTATTTCAGACCTTGTCGTCATGGGCAACTTGTAGTGTAGAAGAGGTCAATGCAACCGGGCCTGGAATTCGCTTCTTTCAGCTTTATGTAATTCACTGACTTTTATATATTTCCTTCATTTAGTAGTGTTATTTTTCTCATTCCAATTTGTAAATTAAGTTTGATATCCACTCCAAAATAAAACATACTTCAAAAGATCCCATCGTTAATACAAATGCTGTTTAGAATATAAAGACTATAGAGAATAGCTGTACCTTACCAGTACATGCAAGTTTGTACTAGTGAGTACTGACAAGGCTACTTTCCTTTGTTTTGATCATGTTCTAAATCAATCACTACTCAACTGGAATCTGAATAAAGCATAGTTGTTAAATGCTCTTATATTAATTTAAATCCTAGTCCCTTTCTAAACAACTATATATGTTTATGTACGGAACTTGTAGGTGTACAAGGATAGGAACATAGTAAGGCAACTGGTACGCAGGGCTGAGAAAGCTGGTTACAAGGCAATTGCACTTACTGTTGATACGCCACGTCTCGGTCGGAGAGAAGTTGACATCAAGAATAAGTATTGCTCTTTTTTTAGTTCACAAACTGATAACCATCTCCTGTGAACTCCCCCCCCCCCCCCCCCCCCCCCCCCCCCAAACATCCCATGAACTTATCACGCACCTTGAAATGCACACTTGGCTATTGTGCTGATCTATATCAGTATATCTATGTTATCGCTTCACACTTGCCTATAGTATCGATGCACACTTAACTATTTCAGCACATAACTGTTGACACTTGTCATGTGATTTTGATCAAGTCAAAATGCATTTTAAAAGCTGTCTTGATCTTCGAGATTTGTTTTCGAATTCTTAAAATGCATAATAAACTATTGCTCAATGCACACTTTAGTACACCAATGCACATTCCACTATTGCGCCAATATACACTTACTTTAGTTCTTTAAAAAAAAACAAAGTTGACCAAAATTAGTTGGATGTTGTTTAGGTGGTGAGGGATTGGGGACAACATAAAATATTTCTTTAGCTTATTTAAAACAATAAAAAATCTCTCTCTCTCTTATTCTCAATTTTTTAAATTAAGGTTTAATTTTGCATTTATTGGAATCAGCGGTTGCATCAGTTCCATTTGGTATTATTTTCAGGTTCACATTGCCACCTAATTTAACACTGAAGAACTTTGAGGACCTTGACCTTGGCAAGATGGAAAAGGTTAAGATTGTAATCTTTCAGCTTGAATTCTCATAGTTTCTAAACTAAAATCTGGGTTATGCTTAATTCACAAATTTCTGGCATTTTAGGCAAATGATTCTGGTTTGGCTGCATATGTTGCTGGCCAAGTTGACCAATCTCTCTCGTGGAAGGTGTGTTGAAAATCAAAATGTAATATTAGTTAACTTATTAATTTTTAGTTTTAGGTTTGTTGTTTGCACGGATGAATTTACATTCATGCATTTGAAATGTCAATGTCTTACCTTTTTTTATTCTTAATTATGTTCTTAAAAAGATTAAAAGGAGTAAAATTATAATGAGCACAGCTTAAATTTATTTCTAGATTGAAAATATCTGTTTTCTTATATTCTATAGGATGTGCAGTGGCTGCAGACAATTACTTCTCTGCCGATATTATGCAAAGGAATTATGACTGCTGAGGACAGTATGTATTAAATAGTTATAACATCAAACTAAAATGAAAAATCCTTTGACATAATGTCACAACCTCAGTGTTTTCTTTTGCCAAGATCAATATATTGTATGGTAATGGTCCTAATGGATGAAATCCCAACTTTCGAGGGTTTCATTGTAAGTTTTATCCAAAACATAAATTTAAGAACAACAAAGTTTCTTGTATAATCAGAAGAACCTGTTTATGGCATTAGTTATGGAAAATCAAGTGCGATTGGATTAATATTTCATTATGCATCTACAAACAGCCCGAAAGGCCATAGAATATGGGGCTGCTGGTATTATCGTGTCGAACCATGGAGCACGCCAGCTAGACTATAGCCCTGCTACCATTACTTGCTTGGAAGAGGTAATACACTGAACTTTACTTTTCTATTCTTAAATTTTTTTTATTTCACTTTCCATGGAAATCGAAGAAAACTAGTGTAACTTTGATTTCTACAGCATATTCCAGCAATCAGTGGTTACTAACTGCACAATGATTTGAATATAGGTTGTGAAAGAGGCAAATGGGTTAGTCCCTGTTTTTCTTGATGGTGGGGTCCGTCGTGGAACTGATGTGTTCAAAGCAATTGCCTTGGGTGCTTCTGGCATATTTGTAAGTACAGTTTTGAATTGGTTACTTCTTTTCCTCTATTTATTACATAATTATTCAGGCTACTTTATCCTCTTCATTTCACTTTTGCACATTAGTACATTACCCAAATATGCAACAGTAATGATGACTGGTCTATTTCAATGCAGATTTCACTTTAGTTCTATATGAATTTGCTTCAGGAATAAAATATTTTTAACCATGTAGTGTCCATTTTCTTGTTAAATAACCAGCTAAAATGGTTATAATTAGGATTCTTAGAATAATTAGTTAAACTTCAATAGCACATCTAATTTCTGCCATCTTTTGGGTCTGATCTGTTATCGGTCGGATTCAGGTCTCCAGAAAATAGACATATACATCATGCACAAGATGCTAAAGTAAAAATCAATAAGAACTTGCTATTTTGATTTGTGGATTTTTCAGATTGGTAGGCCT
This sequence comes from Carex pumila, assembly GCA_033356055.1. NCBI lineage: Eukaryota > Viridiplantae > Streptophyta > Magnoliopsida > Poales > Cyperaceae > Carex > Carex pumila. Next base: position 837,337 of record JARJHM010000005.1, on the reverse strand, counting down.
GTGCTTTATGGCTTGGCAGTGGATGGAGAGGCAGGAATAAAGAATGTGCTAAAGATGCTTAGGAATGAACTGGAGATGACTATGGCTCTTAGTGGTTGCACCTCTTTAGAGGATATTACGCGTGACCGTGTGCTAACTGAATCCGATAAGATTCGCCACAGTCTCTCCAGACTCTAGATATGTCTCCTTTAATATGAGAGAGAGAGAGAGAGAGAGTATGCATGGCATCTTTCATAAACTTTGTTCGGAGCTTACTAAAGCACTTTGGTATTTGTAGTACCTAGTCAAGTGCTTTCCAATAAGTGTACCTTTTGTTAAGCATTGATGATTATATAGAGAGCACTGTTAAATTTTGAGTTTGGTTCGTGTTCTGGTGCATTCTGGCAGGTACAATATGTGGGACCAGAGCCTTCACTTGGTACCGCTAACTTTTTTGGTTTTACCAGAGCAAAGAAAAAGTTCCCATTGATTTAATATTTCCACATATAAGAATATTTTTTATTCTCTAAACTTCCTCGTGTAACATCAAACATTTGACTGGTACTGTAAAGTACAATCCAGTACCAGCCTCTCAGGCCGTACATAACCAGAGTCTTGGTTTTATAGAAAAGTACATACAGTGAATTTCATTGTGTAATGATAGGTACCTCTACTGGCACAATAATCGTCGACAAGAACTAATAATTAGATGAACTATCATCTAATAATGCGCGCCTTTTGATGCTTCTCCTTTGAAGTAGAAACCTTTGTAGAGATCTCTTCATTGATAGGCCTGAGTTTGCTTTCAGAGAAACAATTAAATCTTCATTTTCAATTTTGCTTCCATTTCCTTTCAAACGATCCTTGCAGATCTTTTCCATCTCTTGCTGTGCTTTGCATATTATCTCTCTAGCCTGCAACTTATAATTTTTTCATGATTTGTGGTTTCATCCAGACAAGTGGTACTCTGTTGTAAGCAAGCATATGCTTGATGATTATGTGGAATTGTTCTTTCCTCTTGTTAGGTGGGGAACTAATGATTCTTAATGTACCCTTTTATTGTCTATTTGAAAAGATCCATTACAAAATCTTCTGAAAAGAAAAAAATTCAGAGCCAACTTAATGCTTAAACCTGAATCTCAGTTGCATCACAAGTGAACATCCGGCCTCTGTATATAATAGTAATTGGCTTCTCTTCTTGTGCCCTTCATTGTCAAAATAAAAAGAAACATCATAGTTAAACTATTTGCTCATCATGAAGTACATTTTTTTTAGCAAAAAATCTAAAACAAATTGAGAATGCCTATATTATAAGCACTTGACATCACTATGCTTTATTATTCTAAATGGACATAAACACCCAAAATGCTTTGTGCATAGTATTGATCCTATTTGCTGGCATTAGATGCTTAAGCCACACCATGGTATATATCACCAACTAAGAACACAACTAATTATTGAACTTCTTATCTATAAATCTTAGTTAATTCGAGAATTATATACCCGCCAGATGATGCTGCTTTCCTGCTTGAACTCAGACAGAGCTCCGTGTTGCAATATTCCATGTCTCTCTGTCTCTCTCTGTATCTCTCTCAATGTCTTGTACACTAAAAATAACAGCAGATGAGGGCCTATTTGTATGATTAGAAGTTTATTCATATTATTTGGTACAAATTGGTGACGGTAGAGATTCAGAGAAAAGCATGAGAAATGCAAGTTTTTCATGTGAGAAATTGGGCATGTGATTCTTTCCATACATAGAAATACTTTGCATCTTGGGTCGCAATCTCCTTTGTAAATAGACACTATAAAAGGGACTGAACAATATTCTTGGATTAGGTTACAAGAAGTAGATGTTGATCAGGTTTCTACCTAACGCCTAAATTCTGGTATTGTAATCAATTATTATCTTTGGTACATTAGTTAGGCGAAGAGGAAATTTTCAGCCATAATAAATCCCCTCGCAAAATTGTATTCTTTTTAATATGATTCTTACTTAATATATCATTATTTTATTTTTACTCAATTTTATATAGGGTATACATATACAGCATATACCTTTCTGTCCCAGTACGTACTATACTCTTTAACTCTTTTTGTTTATTTTCTGGTGCAGCCAGCTATATGAAACCATTTGAAGTAAAGAAAATTATAATAAAACTACATATAAATTAAAGAAACCAAACACTGAGATTATCACGTGGATTGGTCACATTTGGTACTAATAAGATGCCAAACATAGCTCCCAAACTTCATGTGCAATTTGCTATAAGGTACCTATATATGTCGCCAAAATTTATGTACTGATTATATATATATATATATATATATTTTTTTTTTTAAAGTACCAGGCAAATGAATACCCTACTAGGCTACTATAAATTTAATTAAACAAAATACTGGTTGTACGTAAATGTTTGCTAGAGCAAATTGGAAGAGTACCAGTCTACTACACGAGTGCTATTCAGAAAAATAATACAAAAAAGTGTTATTTTCATGAGTAGAACTAGGGTGTTCTCAAATCTAAAACCCATCAAATCGGCTTTAAATGACGAATCCGAATTGTTGAAACCCGCCTATCTTACTAGTGATGCGTCTACATGTGAAAATTTTAAACATTTGAATTAATTTAGTATGAAGTCAATCGGTCAAAATTAGAAGGTTAATAAACTAAATTTAATGCATTCATTTTTTGAATGTTTTTTGACAGCTTGACTTTATACTAAATTAATTCAAATGTTTAAAATTTTCACATATAGATGCATCACTCGTAAGGTAGACCGGTTTCAACAGTTCAGATTCGTCATTTAAAGCCAATTTAATGAGTTTTAGACTTGAGTTCACTAAGGAAATTGGTGAACTTAAGAATACCCTAGTTCTACTCTATTTTCATATTACTCAGAAAAGTAATAACATTATTTGGTAAAATGCGTGTTGTTTATAACAGTAGTAATATTGGATAAAAAGTTCAAATGGTGCAAGAGTATTTTTTTTTCTTTTTTTTGATGTAATAGCATGATAGTGGAGACTGAATCCTCTGCCCCCCCGGGGGGCAGAGAATTCAGTCTCATAAATTAGAAGTTTCAATCTGACGATAATTAAATACGGGGCTATTTGGTATGTTGCTAATCAAATATAATTCGGAATAGATATTCTACTTCGACTGAAGGTACGCCGAACGGAGACTGAATCCTCTGCCCTCCGGGGGACAGAAATTTTCTGCCCCCAGAGTCTCTGTGGGTGGGGCTCATTTAAAAACAGTAACAATAGTTAAACCCTTAAAATTATGAAGAAATTATTTTGTCTGCATATTAAAAAATCTCTGACAACACCTTTTTTTTTTTTGTAAAATCTGAGAGAGCAATGTAACGTGTTATGTTTTTTCTCCGTCTTGCCTCCTCATTTCGTTATTGTTCTACCTGAGATGAGGAAAAAAACACCAGAATCCAAGTTGAATTTTCCTCTGAACAAAAAGAAAAAGCCTATACTTACACTAGCAAAACGGAGTTTCTTTGAAAACTAAACTAACATTTAGAAAAAATAAAACAAGAATTATATCAGTACTATAGGTACCAACATGATCTTCTCTTTGCTGCTAATCATATTCTAACTTCTAAAATTGGCTTAAAAATCAAATCCTATAAAGAAATGCCTCCAATCAGTATACTTATTTATTGAAAGATTATTGTTCCATTCAATTATTCACCTGTTCAAGGAATCAAGGACACAAAGGTTTAGTCCAGAATCCAGACTATAACTGTCCGGGGTGCTCCCCTGCCTCCGGGCCAGACTTGTTGACATAAAAGCCCAAAAAACAGTAGACTTGGGCCGTAGAGGCCCTGAAACTGTCAGGATATCTCCATTTTCGACAAATGGAGAGAATCGATTATTATACCAATCGCCCTGGAGTGAATTGCTCCTCCATCGGTCCATCCTATCACAATCGACTATCGACAATCGACAAATCAAACCCTTGTTCTCTCTGCCTTCTTGATCGAGACTCTCTCGCCTTTTGATCCGAAGACCAGAGGTTCCATCGTAAGCGAGGTGCACGATTTACCCGAAAGATGGTAAACTATGAATCTTTTTCGTACATTTCGAACTTTGATTTGCTCTGATTAATATTTCTCTGAGATAACTAGTACCCTTTAATCCTTTTATTACCAAATATTGAGCTTTTCTGTGCAATATTGACAGTTTGATTTCGTTAATAGGTTCTGCTACAACCAGATCCATTTCTAAACGAGCTCACGAGCTTGTATGAGAAGAACACAGAGAGTGGATCTGTTTGGGTCACTATGAAGCGATGTAAGCACTTTTTTTTTATTCTTTTTGTTTTGCTTTATTTTTGTGAATCTTGTATACGGGAGTCTCTTTTTTTTGTACCATATTCAATGATTTTGTAATTCTTTTGATCTGATAGCTTGTCTAAAGACAAAGAACAAGAGACAACAGATGGAGAAAGAAGGACAAAAACTTGAGTATAAATGTCTAGTCCGTGCAACTGATGGAAAAAAGACGATCTCAACCTTGGTATGTTTCTATCTAAATTCACTGCTCCTGTTCATTAATTTTCTTTCAGTACGTTTTAGTTGTAATCTAATTATTCAATTAGGATAATGGGATTCTATGGATATTTCATGCTTAATAGTACCACCACTAACAAATTTACTGAAATGCCTCCTGGTATAATTTGGTGATGTGCTGCCAGTGTGCTACTGCTTCCTCCATTTCTCCAAATTTCAATTTAGAGTTCCTTTTCTGTTATAGGGATATTAGAATGCAGCAACAGATTTTCAATTTTCTTGTTGTTCAGTTCATACATTGATTTAAGAGTTTGAAATGTGAATGGACCTTGCTGGATCATACTATCAAACATCAGTTTCAGCTTGCAAGTGAATGGAAAAGAAAACAGAAAAGTTAAACGGATGCAAATTCAATCCATATGTAATTGCATATTTTAATTTTGAACTTCAGGTTTTTTTTTTCAGGTACCAATATATAAATTACAACTAGCTTTTTTATGTCAGTAAAATAAAATGTAACTGCTTCACATCAAAAAAAGTTCACAGTTTTCCGGATTGCACAATGTCTATAGACTGATTGCTGTACTAAAATATACCAAATGTTTGTGCTCATATTTTGTATGGTTTGATCTCCTGGAATTTGCAGTATACCTTGGACCAATGGTGTTTCCTAACTGCATCTGACCTAACCAAGTTGATAGTGTATTGTAAATACATGACTCACTGGTAATAATGTCTTCCAATATATTTCTAACTTCTGATATTTATTTTAAATTTTGCAGATTTCAGCTAAGGATCAGCTGAAATTTCAAGCATCTTATGCAACTGTACTGAGAGCACACATGGATGCATTGAAAAAGAGAGAGAGAAAGGACAAGAAGAAGGCAACTGAACCCGAAAAGAAACCCGACCCACGTAAGAAGAGAGCCCCTCTTAAGAAGCCGGGTTCCAGCACTGCTAAATCCTCCTGATATAAATGATTAGTTTAGTTGGATAATTAAACAGGCATCTCCATTTGGTGTCCCAGCACTGGTCATGTTTTAATGTCTGTTATTTTCAATTACAACTGCTGCTGCTGAGAAATTTTGAATCTTTGAAGAATTTTTCTTGACATTGTTTTTAGTTAAAAAATGCTTTTCTTTTAGTTGAGGAAAACAATGACTTTTGTATAGTGCTCAAAACTTAATATTTGTGACAAATCAAACTGTCTAGGTGAAACTTCAAGAATCAATTATATTTGTTCGACTCCATCTTTGTATTGTATCATGCAGAAACTTCAATGTGCTCATTGACTCCAAATTGTTCACTTGTTTTCATTTACATAAATCATGTATGGACACGTCACCAGGCGTTATATTTATGTTGTATAATATCTTACAGCAAATTTTGATAGCACATGACAAATTTTTTTACTGAAATAAAGGTATAATTTTATATGTTTTGCAAACTGAAATTTTTGTAAAGAAACTAGTTGGTTCATACCAAGGATTTCTAAATATATTATGTTATTGGTGTCTCTCTATTATTATATGATTTTTTTTTAAAATCCGTGGTTCTTATATTTTATTTTTTGAAAATGATAAATCGTGGTAACTAAAATCCCACTTGGAATCTTGAAGATCAAACTCGAGCATAGAAGTGTGATCTATGTGAAACCTACATAGCTTGGCACAGAAAATCCAGAATGAATTGAGGGGAAAAAAAATGCTTAATAAGAAATTAGAGGCATGGATGCCACTCACTGCAAATCCAAAATTGGCACCACATCCCAAAATCCCACCACCTTATTGCTGCTGTTGGGTCAGGAATCCTCCACCCACCATCTCACACCTACTCCATCTCCCTATTATGGACCTGGTCCTCATTGAATAGATTAGATACTCCTGTGTAATTAAATGACTATTAGTTGTATCTGCAGTTGAAGATTCCTCAAATAAATTATTATTGTTTTCTCGTTAAATAAATTATTAATATTTTTAACAAATACAATATCTAGCAAAATATATCGAAATAATATTTGGAAATAAAAATTAAAAAGTTACTTAATTAATCGAGTATGCGGAAAACTAGTGTGAGAATTTGTACATAATCTGATCTCATATTTTGTTTGAAAAAAATGAAAGTTTTTGACATCCAAATTTTAGTACATTTTTAATAAATAATTTTTCTCTTTTTGGATTTTAATCATGCAACCTCTCACATTAAGGATATTGTCTTTTGCCACTAAACTTAATCTAACCTCATATTATTATTTGTAATTGATCGAAATGAGCAACTATATATATAATATCAATTACAAGATTAATAAAGAAACGACTAGAAAATAAAATAATATTAGAAGTATAAGAACAATAAAAGATTAAAAAAAAAAAGAAAAAAAAGAGAGCATGAGGACAAAAAAAAAATTTTGATAGTTCGACAAAAAATAATGATAATTTATAAATTTGATGAATATGTCAACAATTGACTTTATACTAACTTGCATGATTTACAAAATCAGCAGAACTATTTGGTGAAATTGAACGATCAATATTTGAGGAAAAAGATGCAGCTATTTTTGCAAAATTGGGGAATCAGATAATTTCCGGCGGGAAGGACTGGTTCCCGCATTTAGTTCTTACACCTTATCTAAGAAAGAAAAAACACAAGCAAACACCAACCTCGATCAAACAAATACATCTCATCTCCATTATCGCACCCGCTCCTCGCTCTCTCTCTCTCTCTCGAGTCTCAAGCCACTCCCCGCACACTCGAACATACACTCGCGTGGCAACGATGAGGGGCGGAGGCCTCCTCCTATCCGTTACCCGTCGCCTTTCTCGGCATTTCGCAACTGATTCTGCTTCTCTGAAGAAAACTCCTTTGTTCGATTTTCATGTCGCTAATGGCGGAAAGATGGTGCCTTTCGCTGGTTGGTCCATGCCAATCCAGTACGCCGATTCCATCATGGACTCTACTCTGAACTGTCGGGCCCAAGGAAGCCTCTTTGATGTCTCCCACATGTGCGGCCTCAGTCTCAAAGGCCGTGACGCCGTGCCCTTTCTAGAAACCCTAGTCATTGCTGATGTGGCTGGACTAAAACCTGGTAATTATTATCAAATATTTTTCTTTGTAGTGTGTTATCTGTTATGTAAGTACATAATGGATTGTTTGGATAGCATGGGATAGGGAGTGACATTACGACTGTTGTGGTGATGATATTGTTCATTCCTAGTTGATTGCTAATTTCATAATTCTTCTATAATTTAGTTGGTTTATTGAGTTGGTTGTGATAAATTTTACTGCCGGGGTATTACTACTTCCGTGGGGCTCCTTAGGAAAATTGATTATTTTTTATTATTTTTTTATTGTGATTGTTTTTTTAAGTGAATCACAATTATGCTATCTAGTATATTATGGACTGATTTTTCCAGTATGATTGTACAATTCACATACTAAAATAAAATTCTGATAAACTAAGTCCTTTGGTTTCCAAATTGTACTGGCATTCACTTAAAATTAAAGCAAGCAAACAGACTGTAAATGTAATGGAGGAGATTTTATTTCAAATGAATCTTGTAATTCTTTATTCATCTCAACTCAATTGTCTGATACAAGATATGGCCTTTATATAGGCGTAGATACAGAGATACTGTGATATATTCTAACCTGTAACTAACTCAATCACTAATTACACTAATGCCCTTGTATCACATGAGCTGCTGCTGACTGTATTCAATACGGACCTATAATTTTCACCTTTACAAAAATTTCTACAGGTACAGGCAGCCTGACAGTTTTTACAAATGAAAATGGGGGTGCAATTGACGATTCGGTGGTGACAAAGGTGACCGACGATCACATTTACCTTGTGGTAAATGCGGGCTGTAGAGATAAGGACTTGGCTCACATCGGGGCCCACATGGAATCGTTTAAGAAAAAGGGCGGGGATGTGACTTGGCATATACATGATGAAAGATCCCTGCTAGCTTTGCAGGTAAAAGAAAATATAAAGAACTTATTTGTCATTTGATATTTCATTGTCTATTTTGTTTTGGTTGTTGTTGGATATTTGTTTGGTGAAATGTGCAGGGAAGATACTGCTGGAAAATTTTATTTGTTGGTAAAAACTTGAGAAATCATTTAATATTTTGCAAAAATGTTACATCAAATTTAATATTTTGCAGAGTTATATTTGAAATTGACACTAAAAGTTATGCTTAAGTCTCATTGGCAAATTATTTACTGGGTAAGAGAACTTTGCAATTGTAGGTTCTTAATCTGAATTCTAGAAGCATAGTCTTCATAGAGGACTATAATTTCATGTTTTAATTGAGTTACAAACTTCAAATTTGGTTTCTAAAAATCACTAAAAATGAGCTAGAAATATTATATCAGGGACCACTGGCTGCACCAACACTCCAGCTATTAACAAAGGATGATTTGAGCAAGATGTACTTTGGTGAATTCAAGATGTTGGATATTAATGGTTCCGCTTGCTATCTCACTCGGACAGGGTATACATTATCACTCGTATAGTTATTTAATTTCATTTATTGTCTTTGCATTTTTTTTCTTTTCTTTTTATTATTATTATTTTTTTGTTTCTGTTGCAATTCTAAGCCACTGTTGATTTTCTTTGGTCATTTTTTTCATTGCAGCTGAAATTCAATCTTGAGGGAATATTATATGAGCCCTAACAACCTTAAATATTTTGCAAAATACCCTTTCAGTGATTTTTATATGTATAACATGAAAACATTTAAAAAAATTAAATACCCTTGTTTTCACATACTTTTTGAAAGATCTTCCCCTATTACTGTAACACGAGTAGAACTAGGGTACTCTTAAGCTCACCAAAGTGTTTGATGAGCTTAACTCCAAAACCCATCAAATTGATTTCAAATGACGAATCCGAACCGTTGAAATCCGCCTACCTTACGTGTGATGCGTCTACATGTGAAATTTTTAAACATTCGAATTAATTTAGTATAAAGTCAAGTGGTCAAAAAATGTTCAAAAAATGAATGCACTAAAATTAATTTATTAAGTTTCTAATTTTGACCAATTGACTTTATACTAAACTAATTCGAATGTTTGAAAATTTCACATGTAGATGCATCACACGTAAGATAGGCGGGTTCCAACGGTTCGGATTCGTTATTTGAAATCGATTTGATGGATTTTGGAGTTAAGCTCACCAAACACTTTGGTGAGCTTAAGAACACCCTAGTTCTACTCCTGTAACACTGCAATCAGTTTTATTGAGCAAGATTTGAGTTCTTTGGTAGCTTTAATGGAACCCAGATGAAAATGAATTTATTCTATTTTCTCATTGTTCAAAGGGAGTCTGCATCCTGTTAGGTACCATGTATCGATGCATGATCAACTTTTTTTTTCAGTTCTGATATTTGGGAGGACTGATGGTTCCGATGCCGACCACCTTTTGTACCCGAGTGAATGTGATGTCATTCAAGGGGCATATGAGATAGTTCTTGTTATGCATTAGTATTTAGTCTGCATTGGATGTTGATTTTTAGGACACAGATGAATTATTTTATTTATATATTTTATGCCATATCTAAGCCATGAGCTAATGTTAGTATTAAGTACTACATAGACGGGCAAGTCAACAACTGATAAGTAAAAAATATTTACCCAGGTACACTGGTGAAGATGGGTTTGAAATCTCTGTACCAGCTGAAAATGCAGTTGACCTTGCCAAGGCCATATTAGAAAAATCTGAAGGGAAGGTTAGGCTAACTGGTCTTGGAGCCCGTGACAGTCTTCGCTTAGAAGCGGGTCTATGCCTATATGGCAATGACATGGAGCAACACATCACACCAGTTGAGGCAGGCCTCTCGTGGGCCATAGGCAAGCGTCGCAGGGCTGAAGGAGGCTTTCTCGGAGCCCAAGTAATCCTAAAACAGCTCGAGGAGGGTCCCAAAATTAGACGGGTCGGGTTTTTCTCTCAAGGCCCACCTCCAAGAAGCCATAGTGAGATAACAGATAAGGGTGGTGAGAAGATTGGGGAGGTGACAAGTGGTGGATTTAGTCCATGCCTGAAGAAGAATATTGCAATGGGGTATGTTAAATCGGGTTTACACAAACCTGGTACTGAGGCGAAGATTTTGGTTAGAGGGAAGCCATATGATGCAGTTGTGACTAAAATGCCCTTTGTACCAACCAAGTACTACAAGCCACCGAAGTAAAGCACAAGGGTTTTTTTTGTTTTGAAACAAAAGAAAAAAGGTATTCCTTTGATTGACCAAATCACCGTAAATTTCTGTTTTCGAGTTTTACGTTGTCTTTGCATAAACTAACAATCTGACTGTGATTTTGTACTTTCTTTTCCCTATTTGAGAATAAATGTACTTTGTGTTGTTTCTCTCTTTGATTGATTGAAATTTGAAACTGACTTGTGGTCTTGGGGGAAATTTATTGTTCAGTTCTCACTCCACTGATCCACTCTAAATGGAATTATGGAACCCTCCAAACATTAACTATTATCTGTAAAGTCGGGATTGGAAATGAATCTAATAGTATATGCTCCGACATGACTTCATATATGTGAAAGTGTGAATTTGGATTGTAAATTTTTAATATCAGTGTCCAAATAAATACGGGTATTTCTGAAATCTGCACCTGATGCTGATGGTGATACGGATGTGATGGGTATTCCAGTCTGAATATAGTGATTTTAAATGTATCCCAACACGGCTATAAATTTAGATATACGTGTACAGATTTTAGGCCATGTTATCAGTTTACGAAGTTTTCCTCAAATTTTCAATTCAGCTCTTGGGTTTATCAATAAAATATTCTTATATCAGTATTTGGATGCGTAACATCATCTATGTTTCTTCAGTACTTGATTATGTTAGAAGAAGAACCCATTTTCTGATTCTAATAAACAAAAGATTTTTCGATTATGTACTTGTTTCAAATTTTTTTCAAGCAATATTAAAACTTTGCTGGTAAAGTTGTTCAAACTGGCCGTTTTAATAAGCCCGACGTACACATTCTTAACACAATTTGTATATCCATGTAATAGATATGGCTTAGTTTGAACACTGTCCGATCTGTATCTGCTCTGCTTTTACCCCTACAGCAGGCAAGCAAATCCATTTCCAACAAAAAAGGTTAGTCATTACGCCTCGGCCTGGTTACTGTAAATCTGTAATTGTCATTTCATGTTCAGTTGGCTTACGTAGTTACGTTGTTAGTAGCTAAGGAGACTTAATTTAGGAGTAGATGACATGAACTAAAATTTCAGATAAAAGGAGGTTAAAAGAGGTAATTTTAATTCTCATTAAGGAATAAATGTTCAAAAAAATTAAGCGACTAAAGAAATTAAAAGACACCTAAAAAACTTAAGGGCACTTAATCTCTCCTTGCGAACAACACCCGAGGCCCGAGGGACTATAGATAAGTTATTCAGGATTCGATAATTTGATCAGGCCTTTGTGACAAACATTTTTATTTAGAATGTGTTTGGATGAAACAAATAATAGCTCGGAATAGCTGCTAACCTGACATTTCGGAATAGCTACTAAGTCGACATTTCTAAAGAATAGTGGAATAGCAGCTAAACCCGAGCTATTCCTTGTGTTGATAATAGCTTTTTTTTTTATCCAAACGTGAAAAACAAAGAATAGCTTGCTAGAAATAGCTGCTATTCCTGAATTAGAGTTATTCCTGAGTCATCCAAACATATTCTCAGGCAAGGATCTGTAAAACAGTCCATTGGATATCTCTCCAAGGAGTGCGGAGTCAGAAAAAAAACAAAATAAGAAAAATGAAAAGGAGGTTACAAAGAGTTGCATTTCAAAATTAGGGTAAATAAAAGTTGGATTGTATAGAATAATTTGTTCAGTCTTCTGTTATATTCATTCACCTTATTTAAAGTAGAATTTGGGAGTAACGAATTTTCTCTTCTAATTTTATTCTTCCTGGAATTCAGAAGCATAGCGTATAGAAAATAAACAAGAAAAGAGGTCAAAACTCAAAAGCACCAACAATTATAGATTTTAAGTTTTTAACGTATCAGAATCACGGTGACACCAGGGCCGGAGTTGTCATCTTCATTTCAAGAGAAAATAAAAACACATATATTGCAACATTTTTAGTTGAAACTTCAAATAAATAATCTAACATTTTTCCTACAATTTAAAATATTTATTCAATTTTTACCACATTTTTAGGATTTTACAATTTTCTCAAATAACAATTAAAAATCCGGATGATAAATTTATTTATTTTAATTTTTTTTTAACAACATCATTTATTTATTTAAAAAAAATCACATTTTCAAAATTCTTTATTCAATAAACTAACTTAAATTATGAATAAATAGTTACACTTAATCAAAATGATCAGTTACCACATATGTTATCATTTAATGACTAACGTGCCATGATTGATTTCGTAATTGACTTGATCACTATTCACTATGACGCTACCCGATATATGACCCAAAATCACAATATAATAATATATAAATTACTACACAGCATGAATCATTACGCACAATGCAAGAGATCCCATAATTGATATGCAAGACTATTTTGCCTCACCCTAACTTTTTGGTATTGAATATTGAGTAGAACTAGGATGTTCTTAAGCTCACCAAAATCTTGGTGAGCTTAATTCTAAAATTTATCAAATTGATTTCAAATGATGAATTTGAACTGTTGAAATCCGTTTACTTTATATGTGATGCATCTACATGTGAAATTTTTAAATATTTGAATTAATTTAGTATAAAGTCAAGTGGTCAAAATTAGAAGGTTAATAAATTAATTTTAGTGCATTCATTTTTTGAACGTGCTTGACTTTATATTAAATTAATTCGGATGTTTAAAAATTTCATATGTAGATGCATCACACGTAAGGTAGGCGGGTTTCAACAGTTCGAATTCGTCATTTGAAATTAATTTGATGAGTTTTAGAGTTAAGCTCACCAAAACTTTGGTGAGCTTAAGAGCACCCTAGTTCTACTCTTGAATATTTACTAATCAAGGGAAGAGAAGGCATCACAATTGTCTAGAAAAAAAGTCTTAGAATTATTGTATTCAAAAGTTAAGAGTTCAATTCTTTTTTACGACTTTGCAGTTTCTGTGAAACTTTTTTCTTTTTAAAAAAAAAGAATATTTACTAATCAAACTTTTACAACTTTCTATTTCTACATCTATATTCAAATAATTTTATCAATATCTCTATTTTGTTGTCGCTCGATATAATGGGGGCGAACCCAAATAAAATTGGAACAATATAAAATAATTGCAATGTTTAGCAAATCAGGAATTGAAGACATGAATGTAATGACTTGTAATCGGAGAGGTGCATATATATTGCTCGGAGCACCTCTTTCCCTCTGAAATTCAAGTCATCTTCCCCACGAAAAAAGGAACTGAGTGGACACGAAGGCTAAAAGGAAATGGTTAAACTAATTATTTCTCTCCGAGAGGTCGAGAGGATAAAGAATTATTTTTTTAATTATTATTATTACTAAATAAATAATCAGAAATAAAGTAATTAGTGAAGTATTGAAATTGGATGGATGTTAAAATTCTGATGAACAATATCTAATTTTAAAAGTTTTAATGGGTATAGTTGTATGAGAAGGGTTCAAATACCTCTATTTTTTTAAACATTAATAACTCAAAATTTAAAATTTAAAAGTCAAAATAAAACTGTTAGATATGATCTATATTTTTTTCTCTATGTGCATAAAAAATTATCACATTTCAATTTTATTTTTATGTAAATCAATAAGTTTAAAAATCAACGTCTAGAAATCATTCACATTAGTGCGTTTTTCACAAGCTCTTGATGACAATCAAAATAAAATTGAAATGTCATAATTTTTTACAAGTGCATAGATAAAATGATGTATATCATATTCAATAATTTTATTTTGACTTTTAAGTTTTAAATTTTGAATTATTAAAGTTTTAAAAAATAGAGATATGATTGAGACAAAAAAATATAGATAATTTTCTCTAAAATAAATTATATAGAAACATCTTTATTGCCGACCTCCTTGATATCTCTCTTCCTATTCCTACTTTCTGGACACGACAGTACGACACCACATCTCAGATATGAAGACCTCAAAATCCGGCCATATTCATGCCACGTTAGCGTGCTTGTAAAAGAGCGTAGAAATGGTTCGTGCGGATAGGACTATGAATCACGATAAGCGATATTTCTGGAAAAAAATTCCCTCCTCTCCAGTTTGTGGTTTCTGGTAGAGGGATCTTACCGCTAGATTCGTTTAGATCTCGATCCTACGATTAAGAAATATTCTAATCGAGTAGAGTGCGTGCCCACTGGAGACAACTTGGGAAGTAATTATCTGCATAAATACCTCCTGATCCCGACCTCTCCTCTCCGGGCAGAAGCAAACAAAGAGGTTCTGAGATCGTCCCACTTTTTACTAAGTAAGACTGTAAGACCTGAATCATCTTTCTTCCCTTCCTAATCAAATTGTTTAAATTGTTTAAAATTTTAGTTTTCTTTGGATTGCTTTGAAGCTTGGATTTTTTTTTTCTCAACGAATTAGATGTCAATCACTCATAAAATGGAAACAGTGTGTATCGAACCGTATTTTAATGCTTCAGTCATGGAGAATAAGTTTTAGTGTTTCTTTGGCAATTGATGCTTTTTAAGTTGGTTATTATGGAGCGGACTTCGTGCTTAGAAAGGGAATTATGAGTTGATTGTCAGGTTGTTACTCTTAAACTTTTGGGACGGACCTTAGGTTAAATTTATTTATTTAATTTACAGAAATATCAGCTTATCTTGACATTTGAAAAAGGGGAGAGAAAAGTTAATTCTTAGCTTCATAGGAAACCAATGTAATTACATACTGAGCAATTGTGGAGCCAGATTGATTATATTTTATGTACTAAGCCATGTTTCATCCAGGCTAATTATTCCTCATTGATTTTTTTATGATAAATATAGGCAAGTCAAGGTATGGCATCAAGTGAGAATGTGTTGGAGTGGGCCCAGAAAGACAAGCGTCGGATGTTACATGCTGTGTATCGTGTTGGTGACTTGGATCGTACCATAAAGTATAACTCTGTACCATACAAGAGAATTTTTTTCCAAATGTTCTGTATATTATGATTTGTATATCCACTTTTCTTACACAGCTAGTACTTTGAGAATAGGTTTTATACTGAGTGCTTTGGCATGAAACTTCTGAGGAAAAGGGATATTCCTGAAGAGAAATACTCTAATGCATTTCTTGGATTTGGTCCAGAGGATACAAATTTTGCAGTTGAATTGACATATAGTACGTGTCATTTGTTTTTTTTTTATTGTTTATGTTCATATTTTATAATAAAAAGTATACTGCAATTAAAAGATAAGTTTTCTCACAGTCTCCCCCTTGCTGCAATTAAGTATCAATTGAATACACGAGAAATTTTTTGTTTCTATCTCTTCTCTCCATTTTACATTTTATATCTAGTCGTTCCAGTCTTTGCTAACTCAACCTTGTGATGCTTTCAAGCTTTCGAATTGACAATTTTCAATCTGATTACTTGTCATTGAATCAACTTTTCATCTAATTTGCAGATTATGGAGTTGACAAGTATGATATTGGCACTGGATTCGGCCATTTTGCCATTGCAACTGAAGATGTACATCATAATTACCTCTTTATTTTTTACTTTGTTGCTGTTTAATTTTCAACCTACTACAAATTTAATTTCAATTAGAAAACCTGAGAGCATAAATATCAATTAGAAGGCAAAATAAAACAATAAATAATCTCAACATAATCTATATTTTAATACATAGATAACTAAGCTGGTGGAGACTGTAAAAGCTTCTGGAGTAGGAAAGGTAACACGTGAACCAGGTCCAGTGAAGGGCGGAACGACTGTAATAGCATTTGTGCAAGACCCTGATGGTTACATGTTTGAAATAATTCAAAGGGGTCCCACACCTGAACCTCTCTGCCAGGTCATGCTTCGGGTAGGGGACCTTGACCGTTCCATCCAGTTCTATCAAAAGGTTAGTAGTTTCGTACCGTAACTTTTAAATTGTAGTGGTGTGCGCGTGTACATGTGCACATTTGATGAAGTTCTCCTCTTCATATAGTTGCCATTGCCCTTTGAATAGGTTTCTACAAGTAGAAATGACTTTTCTTTGTAGCAGCTGATATCATCCATTATATCTGATATTTGCAATTAGCGCCTGACTAAATGAGAAATGTGCAAACAGAACCCAGATTTCTAGTTAAAATGGAAAAAAAAAAACTATATTTTCTTAAATGATTGACAATATTACCCCAAGGTTTTATAAGCCAAGTTCCTCTTCATTCAAATTAAATTTAAAATGACATAAATAATTGGAGGGCCTGTTGATTTGTGGTACTTGTCAGAAATATGGTTGAATCAAGGTGAGAAGTTCAAAAAACTTGACGGTTTGTTGGTACCTGTAACAAACAAAACAAAATTGATGATAACAAATATGTGAAAATCATGTATTTCCTGCAAAAATGTATAGTAAGATGTTGGTTTCAGTTTTAAGAATAAGAAGTGTTTTTTATGGAAGTGAGTAGATCTTCAAATCATGTATTTGCTGAAATAATTAAAAAATATATATATTCTAGGGATGATTTCTTGAATAGATCTTCAAATTTGAAATAGCCTAAGCACACTGAAAAAAGGGAAATTGTGCTTGTAAAAGGAACACGGGAAATGTAGCCTATACACAAAATATAACAAATTGTTCTCATACTTCTCCCTTTACATTGCTCAACAATTGTCCAAACCCACCCACCTGCTTATCCTTGCACAAAGTAGGAAGAAAGAGACAGCTTGACTGTGCTAAGATATTCTTAGGATAGGGCACATGAATTTTCATGTTGTACAAGGCTATATAGTATCGTGATGTCTGGGAGAGAACATGCATGATATATTCATATTGTTTGATAGAGATTAGCTTTGTCCAACTTTGTTCTTATTTGTACTCTTTAATTCAGGCTTGTGGTATGAAGTTGCTGAGGAAAAAGGATGTCCCAGACTACAAGGTATTACTTCTTTATTCCGTCAATCACAGTACTTTGTTTATGACTCATTGATCCTGGTTACTTCATATCTGCTAATTTATTTTTTATATGGTCTCCTCCGTAGTATACAATTGCCATGATGGGGTATGCTGATGAACATGAAACTACTGTTCTTGAGCTGACATACAACTATGGTGTGACTGAATACACCAAAGGCAATGCATATGCTCAGGTTTATTTCTATTTTTTATTGTTAGATCTCTCTTTATAGTTGCTTCTGATATTTGACCGTGACTTATTGGAGTGTTTTTATCTATGCCCCCAGCCCTCCCCTCCCCTCACACACACACACAATCCAATAAACTATCTTATTTTCCCTAATAAAACATAGTATATGCATTTTACACGTCTGTGCGGTCATTTTCAATATAAAAAATGAAAGATCTTCCATTCTTCAGTTATATAAAGATTAACCATGAGGATGAGGTATGCTTGCTGTATCTTTCTATGGTAACCAAAAAAGTAAAACGCACTGGAGATAATTCTTGTCTTTGATGATGTTATACATTCTATCTTTTGATGCCTCTCATTTTTCCTGCGCTCTGCACATCATTTCTGCATTTTTGCAATTGCAGATCCTTTTATTTTATTTTCACCATCTTTATGTAGATTGCTATTAGCACAGAGGATGTGTACAAGAGTGCAGAGGTGGTTGATATCACGACGAAGGAATTGGGAGGCAAAATAACAAGGCAGCCAGGCCCGATTCCTGGGTTAAATACCAAAATTACCGCCTTCCTTGATCCCGATGGCTGGAAAACGGTATGTATGTTTCTTGAGCGTTCTAACTTCTTTAGATTATATTTTGAAGCTAAATAGGGTTTATTGAGGCCTTTGTATTATAATTTTGCAAAAACTCAAGTTGCCAAAATCAAACTGTTTGTGTGATTTTGATACTGCCGTTGATCAGATATCCTTCAGTTTTTTTTTTTTTTTTTGATGTGAAGATATCCTTTAGTTATGGTTTCTGGTATGGTAGAACATATCAAGTTGCTCAACTATCGACATAGGAATCTAAGTTCAATTCTAAAATATTCAAATAGAAATTGCAAACTATTCTTCTTTATTCTGATAAACCTGTCACATCAATTCTCCTTATCTTCAGGTCTTGGTAGACCACATAGATTTCCTGAAGGAGCTGGGAAAGGCTTAATTCGGCAACTGCGGTTAGAATGTTTATGTTGAATGTATAACTACTAGGGTTTAAATAAATGGCAGGAGAGCACTGTGATGAAATATCTTGTGAACTATGCCACTTAGCTGCTTGTATTTACGTGCCCCTTGAACCTTTTCATGCAATATGACACATGGGATATCAGTTATGAATGCATTTGGTGTTTGTTTATTTTCATGCTAGTAAGCTAGTTTTTGTAAACTTGGTCTTTGATGGAAACAAGTTGGTGAGGGTCAATTCTTCATTCTTTCTTACTAGATTGACCTTTTTAGTTTCTCGTTAATATCACATCAGCAACAAAACAAAATATATTGAATGAGTCATAACTCTTACAATGTTATATTTTTTGCTTAATTTTTTTAACAATATGCTTCTATCATTAATATGGTGTTAGGCTAATATGACATTGGTGTTATTTGAAACTAAATAACACCACATCTTAAACCCTTCGATCTGCTTTAAGATTCGTACAAAATAAAGTGCTTGAATAGTAAAAGTGGATATTACGAATCTTAAAGCAGATCTAAGGGTTTAAGATGTGGTGTTATTTAGTTTCAAATAACACTAATGTCATATTAGCCTAACTCATTAATATGCTGAGTCAAATTAATCTTTTTTTCATGTAATTTAATGTATATGTAAAAAAGATTTTTTTTTCCTTTTTGCAAAAATTTAAAGGATCCGAATTAATTGAACTAAAAAAATAATTAGGAGAACCTATATTTGATCACTCGACATTATTTTATTTTATTTTTATAATATTTAACAATGAAAGAAATCTAAAAGTTATTTAAAAAATTTATAATCACAATTTGTTCCTCACTAAATTAGAGTTTTAACGTGTAGCATATGCATTTGACAACTATCTATTCAATAAAATTGCACAATAACCGCTGCATTTAGCAATTTTATCCCCGCTACAAAATGTGAGTATATAATCCTACTTGAAAACAAAACGAGACGGATTGTTTTAACCGTGATTCCCTCCATTTTCGATATGTTTTTTTTTGTTTTTCCCCTACTTCTAGGAGGGTGTGTTCGGCAGACGGAGTGGAATAGAAATGGGAACGGGATTGCAAAATTTTTGAACTAAAAATTACTGTTCATGTGGGGAAAAAAAATTCAATATGAGTGAATTTTTCTTTCTCACGTGAACAGTAATTTTTGGGTTGCCACTGAACAGGCTTAGAATATTTCAACTATCCTAGTTGTAACAAAGGATTGAAACCAAAAAAAAAGGGCTATCGCATGATCTCTGTGTGAGAGGTCATGTGGCAAATGTGCATAATTTCTATGTAAGAGATCATGAGTTCGAATTCGAATGAGAGAAATCATTTGTAGTACTACAAATGTATTAAATAGTTGGGTAGTTTGATCTCCCACCTTTACTAAAAAAAAAATAATACTGAAGTTCATAATATTCATCGAATTATAATGGTGAATAACATAATTTTTTCATAATACATATCTACTATTCGAATACAAATAATTAAAACATAAAATTATATCTATATCTATATCCGCAGTTCCACACAAATATTCAAATATCAGATATTCATAACTAATTTGTCAGAATTAGATATTATTCATACCATCTTCAACCCTAGTTCCTCACTAATTTTTTTCTTACTTTGTTAGTGGGGTCATGCACGCCACAAAACTATGCATTCATTAATTTATGTCAGGGATGTCTGACAGGTACAATCACAGATTCACACTGGTTTGTTCAATTCGCGCCTCGGAATTGGGATGGTACAACTTGTTAAAGACTTCATAAAACCTGATGGATGTTTGACTGGATTATTTAATAACTTCATAGGATTAAACGGTAACCAGAAATTTAGGTACGGATTTTAACAGCAAGAGTTCCCAAGAATTTTGCTCAAGGCAGCAACGGAGTAAGGGAAACTTTTTGTATGGACCATTTTGTCTATGTTTCAAAAAGAAAATTAATAAAGCAACGCCTAATATACAATCAGCATTAATAGAGCAATTAATTTTTCAAATAAATAGAAATATTTACTTCCTAAAAGCAGCCGTTGAAGTCAATTTTTAGAAAAAAACAATGAAGGTTACATTTACTTTCTTAAATACGGGTATAAAGCCAATTTTACCTTTTTGACATAATGCGAATTAGATAAACCGTTGAAAATATTATATTATTTCTTCTTAGTTTTTTTTTTTTAATTATTAGTTAGTAATAGGTAGTTAATTATCAATTTATTATATAACAAAATATATTTATTATGTATTCTATTTATTTTATGCAACAATGTCTACAGATTTATCTAAAAAAAAAACTAGGCCAGCTATTGAATATTAAAAATAGTAAAATGGTCTCCATAATAGCAAAACGAGCATGACAAAATAAAATCACAAATTATAGATGTTGCAATCTATAACGCAATAGCAAAAAAATTT
Organism: Carex pumila; assembly: GCA_033356055.1. Lineage (NCBI taxonomy): Eukaryota > Viridiplantae > Streptophyta > Magnoliopsida > Poales > Cyperaceae > Carex > Carex pumila. The sequence continues at coordinate 816,168 of JARJHM010000005.1, read as the reverse complement.
CTAAAAAAAATTTAATTTAACAACGACAATTTGAATAGAGTTTCCTATGAAAAAATTATTATATTAACAATAAAAATAAAAACTAAAAAAAATGAGAAATTCATTTAAATTAAGCATGGTAATAACATTATTCTTAATGATCATATTATGATCTTCAATTTTATTCACTACTTCATTCCTTAATGTTTTTTCTCTTTCATCTGAAAGCACATCCCATGCATCACGATATTTATCACCTCTATCATATTGTAAAACCACATATTTTTTTTGGCTTTTAACCACAAATATAATGCATATCATTTATCCAATTAAAATATTCTAACACTATTGAGTAGATCTTCGTAATGTTTTGTACTTGAAATTGATTAATTCAAATATTTTGACCTCTTGTTCAAATAAAGTTGCCAACTCATCAACATTTATCTATTAAACAAAAGAATATATAAATAAATAAAGCAAAAATAATGAATAGTTAAATTTTATAAACAATTTTCAAATATAAAATTTTTGTGTTTGTTATCACGTCATACTGTAATCTATTATCAAAGATTAATTTTTTTTTAAATGTTTATCTAAAACTTATGTTGTCAGCTTTTATACAACATCTAACCTTTGATATAAAAATTTACTAAACATTTAAAATTACCTTTCTTTAGAGAGTTGATTCTCTGTCGAAAAAAAATGGTGGACGAAACTCAAAGCAGAATTTTTTTTTCTTTATTAGAAAGAGCCATCTGAGATTGATTGCTATTTAAGAATTAACAATTGATTATATATAACTAATGAGGTGTTCATTAAAAAAGTAAACAATCCGTTTATTAGTTTCCTTTCTCAAACTTTGGACATAATGGTCCAAATAAATTTTTTCTCTCACCTCTTTGTTGCTTTGAGCCAAAATTTGTTGTTAAAATCTACACCGAGAAATTTAGGAGAGAGAACACTTTTATCAATATATCCTTCAAAACTTGAATGCATATCCTTTGCATTAACTCAAAAAGGAATCTTTTGAGTTAATGAATCTCAACCGTCTGATTTTAAATGGAGGCAATCCGACCCTGCTTATGATATAGGAGAACCTTTAATATTAGTGAGAATTTAGTCTGCGCGAATCTTAAAACAGATCGGATAATTAAGATTCATTAAGTCAAAATATTTTCTTTTGAGTTAATACAGAGGATACGAATGCTCAAACAATGTGTATCCTCTGCATTAACTCAAAAAGGAATCTTTTGGCTTAATGAATTTCAATCGTCTAGCTTTTGTTTTTGTGGTATGTTGTTGTAGTTTCTATTACTTTGTTGGTTGTTTCTTGTATGTTTTATATCTTTTGCTATTGACACTTTATTGTTGTAGACCTTTTCTTATTTGATTATGGTACCTAATTTGGGTACCATATCAAAATATGTTTGATTTCAATGAAATCAGTGGTATTGTCACTACTTTTCAAAAAATAAATTTCAACTGTCTAATTTTAAACGGAGCCAATCCGACCACTGCTTAAGATATAGAGCCCTTTAATATTAGTGCGAATCTAGTTTGCACGAATCTTAAAACAAATCGAATGATTAAGATTCATTAACACAAAAGATTCCCTTTTGAGTTAATGGAGAGGATACGAATTCTCACAAAACACGAATGACTGTGCATTGGTCTGTTTACCTCCATTTTTTTTTTTGAAAAATAAATGTAAAGGAAGTCTTCAGATTCTATTAATACATCAGAGATGTCAAAAAATACCAAGAAAAGGAAAAAAAAAAGATGAACGAAAAAGAGAAATAGAAAGGATTACAAATTAGGCAATAAAAATGAAACCAGCATAATCTGTCTTTCCCACTTTTTTTTTTTTTTTTTACATGCAAGTGAAAATGTGACATTATAAAGCCCTGTATATTTTACAAAACTTTTTTGAATTTTGAATTGTTTTGTTATTATCATCAGGGCAGACCCAGGATTTTCATTAGGAGAGGGCAAAAAAATATCGAATCGGGTTTAAATAGCTTATCAGATTTAAACCCATTAACTAAATGAGGACTTGATAAAAAAAATAATATTTTGACTTATATTTTTCAATATCTTGACTTATAATTTATGATCCTATAAATTATAATTAATATTACTAATCATAATTCAAGAAATTTATTTTAATTTTAACACTAAATTTAATCTGAATTACAAATCAAACATCTAGAGAGGAGCAAAAAAATTTCCAGAGAATGACAAAGTCGACCGGTACTAATAAATTACCACTAAAACTCAAAATCCAGAAAGAGCAGCTGTCCCCTGTACTACAGTAAATCTGCCCCTAATTATTATTACTATTATTTAAATATGGAGGCATTATGGAAGGATGGAGGCTCAACTGTGGAGACTGATGCCATTAATAGCTCTCTGGCTTTCACATTCCATTCATTTTTCTACCTTCACATTTAAGAAAGCTTATCAAAGTTTTTTTCTAATTTGTCCCTTCTTGTCAGTCTCCTCACCAAAAACAGCACCAAATTATTCTTCAACAACCGGCCATTAATAGCCTTGCTAGAAAAACTTTTACCAATCCGAAAACCAAATAAACTATTGGTCACTAAATATATGTATATATATATTTTTAAATCTTGACAGTGCCTGTCAAAGTTGAATTACAGGAAGAAGGCTAGAATTTATTTTTAATAAATATACACTTAAGACTTATCTTGCATATCATTACAAAAAGAATATAATTAAAATGTCAACAAAAAATTATACATTTTTTCCAACATGTTAACCTAAAATAAGAGTTTTTTTTTTTTTTTTTTTTTTTTGCACAACGGTCACTATTGTAACAATGTAAACAGAATCTGCGTTAAATAATATATTGAAGATGTAGTTGCAAAATATAATATATGTGCAAAAAAATAGCTAGCATGCATACCACAGCTTGTGGCAAATTAACAAGCCAGATAAGCAACTAACGTGATATTGGCACGGCTCAATTAAAGAGTGGGGCCCCCATTCCAGCGGCACCAACTCTCTAATTGAACCGGACCAATATCTTGTTAAACTAAATCATGCCTTGTAAACATGACAATTTATGTACTTGTAACGGAGCTAAAACTATACAATTTAAAAAGAGTTTGATCTTAATTGAACAGAGCTTTTAAGGCACTACAAATTACAGAACAATGAAACAAATTTATATTGAATAAGAAAAAGAAACAAATCTACAATGTTATTCTTTCTTTAAGTCTTTTTTATGCAAAATGGTACCAATCTTTATGAAACTTGATTTTCTATTGCAAATAAATTAGCCCTTTCAAAGATACATAGCCGATCCTCAGTAGTAAATTAATAGTGAACTAAAAAGGTGATAAGAAGAAAATGGCATATAATTACTTACAAAAGAACAAACAACGAGAATGAAAACTTGTAGACAAACATGCTTAGACTCAACAAGACATGCAATTTTTTGGCGATGAGCGAGGCAGGTAAAGGAACAGAGGATCATTTGTCATTCTATTTTTAGAGAGAGAAAGGAGGGTTGAAAGACCTAGAACAGACAGAATGTGAGATGTGTGGTTCTTTAATAGAGTGCAAACAAGAGTGAGAAAGGGAGAAAGAGAGAGAGAGAAGAAGAGGCGGCCATAAATGAGGAAACGATCAAACAAAAAGGAAGTTGGAGAATTAAATGAGGGAGATTGGAAAGTATCCAAAAAGGTTTGATTTTTTTTTTATTTCTGCTATTCTTTTAAATGCTTGCATTAACTTCGTCATGCAGATCCTGTTTGCTATCTACCAAATATGCAAAATAGTCCTCCTAGTAATCCAAAATTTGAGCAAAAATGCCATGTTAAAATTTTTCTTCTTATATCAGAACTCAGAAGTGAATCAGCACTATAATGGCATTGCATAACAACTATATATATGAGATCTCAATTTAGATTTTTTTTTTTAAAAGAAAGAAAAGAAAAAAATGATCATTGGTAAAACTCGAGATTTGTATTATTAGACTAAGAGGATCGTTTTTGTAAAACTCGTCATGAAAATACACTGTTGGGATTGTACAAATCAAACAGAAATCTTAAAAAAAAAAAAAAAAAGGAATATAGCAGAAGGGTCATTTCAAATATTGGCGCGACAATTCGCGGGACACATTGCCACCCAAAATTAGCTGTAACTTTGATACGAAGTACCCTTTGTCTTCAATTTTTTTTAATGCTGATCGCCTGATCCTATTCATGCATGACGAAAATCGAATCTAATTAGATTTATTGTAATTTTATTAGACTGTAAAAAAATAATATATTTATCTTTATTTGATTAAAAATTGTTTATGAGTCAATTATGGTATTTTTATTTGCTTGTCACGAGTCGATCACTGTATTGTTTTAGATAAGCTGTCCTATATATGTTTGAAGGTCTCAAACCTATTGTAAATTGAATTAATGAAAAATATTTAGTTTGAATTCCTGCAGAAATTTTGTCCCTCATGTCTAAAACATATATATATATATACAACACCACGCCCCCTTCCAAATTATTTGGTATCACATGAAAAGATCTTGCTAAGACAACTATCATAGAGCATTCAAACTATGCATCTTTTCAACCTCAACCGCTATTTTTATGATAATGGTGAAAATCTTATAACTTAGGTAAGGAATGAGATTGTGATGCTGAGATCTTGGTATAGATATTGAAGTAGGTAAATTAATGCTGACAGATTATAAATCATTTTTTAAGGATAGAATATTAGGAGCTGGACGGGACAAAATTGGAGGCATAATTAATAAGTTATTATAATTATGTAATTTTATGTTATAAGAGAGATTGAAAAATATTAGTACTTACAAAAATTATTAAGGACAAAGTAGCTATTTTTTTAGTGCGACTAGCCACCCCTAACTATAACTTAATTAAATATGCTACTGATACCTGAATTTTATGTTCGATATTATTATTAGTATCACTTGATTTTATTTACTATTGAAAAATATATTAAAATAAATAATTTCTACGACGAGTTTAAAAAATTATTATTAGACCACTAATTTGTACTAAGCGGATACTTGCGTTTATATAAGCATTTGCTAATACATTATAGAAATTCTTTGGATAAAAAAGAAGATATGATGTCATTAGTACTTGTTCAAGCGCGTTTTGAAATAAGAATAACTTCCGCTTGGTTTTGAAAAAATAAAATTATGTTATTACAAGCTCTGTTTTTCTTTTGTTACTAATACCAAGTAATGATAAATTGATATCAATTTTCGCAAGTCATTTTTTCTTGAATGCTTGCACCATGCATGGCCAAATTTTATGGAGAAGATTCTACATAGCAAGCAGAAATCAAATCTAATTAGATTTTACTACAATTTTGTTAAAATCTACTTAACATAATGCTATATTTAAATTGATTTCATTAAATTTTCTTTTTGTACGAGTCAATTATGATATATTGAATTCTGTTGTAATTAATGGCGTGACTTGTATTGATAAAAATATTAAAATTTATGTGTTAGGAATTCATATAAAAATTAAGTTCTCTCCTCTCTCTAGCTATTTTCTTATACTCTCTTGATTTCATGCATACTCCTCTCTAACTGAAATATCTCTTTCCTCCTTACTCTAAAAAAAAAAGAATAAAAGAAGAAACCGTAACAGAATAAATAATTAAATTTCTCATTTGTAGCAACTGGAAGTAGTCATTGTTTGATTATTGACGTATCTACGAAGAAAACATAATAAAATTATGAACCGGGTTTTATAATCACGTACTGATACCCATTTCGTTATTCGGTGGTAAAAATCATTTTTATTTTATTTTATATGATTGAAGTTCCAATACCTCTAGAAGCGATTTGAGATGAATGAACACGGACAGCCATTTGACACCTTGCTCGTCATTAATTTAACAACAACAGTCATATATTATACCTCAGAATACGGAACTGATTTTAGACGACCAAAAACAAGTCCATATCCTATGAGGTAACATAATATTTAGCAGTGACGAAGTCAGGATTTTTGTCAGAGGTTGACAAAAATATTTATAATGCAACTAAATATGAAAACATGTATGTTACAAAAAATAAAAAATAAAATATAATAAAAATTACAATATTAATCAAAATAAATAAGAAGTCAAAATAATAAAAATGAACATAAAAAATTGTAACACAATCAAATATTTATAACAAATATTCTTTTACATATCACAAATCAGTGTCAAATTTAAATTAAACAGTAGACACTATTGAAAAAACAAACATCAAGATCCGCCTATTAGGAACAGACTTTTCAATAATGCGATACTAATATATATCTGGATCAGGCTTCATAAACAACCGATCTTGAAAAGAACTATATATCAAGGTCGGTTATCCATAAACAATTGATACTAAAAGCTTTGGACAAATTAGGATTGGTTCTTTACAATAAATTGATTCTGATTGTTCGTTATTAGTATCAATCTTTTAGAACATGCGATCTTGATTGTTTTTAGAATCGATTATTTATTTGACCGACACTAATGGTACCATGCATTAGGATCGCTGTTTTTTTAACCGACACCGACTTCTTTTAGGATCGACTTTTATGTATAACTGATCCTAATGGTGCTTATATTAGGATTAGCTTTCTATATAACTGACCCTGATTATTTTTAGGAACTTTTTTTGAAATTAACCGATCTTAATAACTCTTCTTTTCATTACCCTTCCCACAGTATGAATTAAAAGTAGATTTTTGACAACTGCACAAAAATGAAAAGTTGACCCGTCTCCTATTTTCTGATTGGTTCTCACAAGTTCCCACAAATCGTCCCACTATGGGAGCATCCTATATGTTCATCTAAAATAGCATCGATCTAAGAAATTTCCGACGAATTGCTTCTTTCCGCTTAATCTGAAATTTCAAATCCACGCGTGCACCTCTCTTTCCTCTCTATCATCTCCTCTCCTCTCCTCTCCTCTAAACGATCTGATTTGTTTGTTTGTTTTTTTCTTTTCAACTGAATTAGATATATCTTATATTGTGTTATTTGTTTAGTTTTCATTACTGTTTCGTATAGATCTTATCTTGAGATCAAATTTCATCTCAAGAATTTTAACAAGTTATTTACCTGAAAAAATTTCTATTAATAGGGAGATCATTCCACATGTGACGTTTAAGTGCCTTGGACCTTGATCATGCACTCAAGGTGTTTGATCAAATATCGGTAATTATAGATACACCGGCACTGGCAGTGATTGAGCTCAGCTAAATTTCTTTTCCTTGTTCCATGTATTCCTTTGTTTTCCAAGGTTGCACATTGCAAGGTAATAGTATTATTGAATTTTTCTCATTGTTTGTAAATTGCTAAGTTGATGATGTTAAACTACTCAGAGGGGCTTAGATGTAAAAATGGTGAAATTTGGCTGATAAATGATTATAGGGAGGTAGATGCAAAAATTGGTGAAAATATAGACATATAAGTCATTTGTATGCTCATTAACATCCATTTCAATTTCAAACTTATTAATTAATTTTTTTAACTATCTTAATGTGTAATATAGTGCCCACAACAATGCGACTGTTGAGAATTATGGACTGTCCCGCTAGTTATTTATTATGTCATGTTGTTCATGCATAACATAATAAATTGCTTCCTCAATGTTTTTCCGAACTTAAATGTTTATATGCATTTATATATTTTCCAAAGCATAGTTGCTTCAAATATAATTAAATACATAATTAGATTGTGCTCTTCTATCATTTAAAAAACGCAAGACTTTCCCGCTAGTTACAATATCTCAAGCATTGACAACATTCACATTGTGTGGGGTAAATTTTTCTTAAAGGAAGTATTGATTCAAAAAAATAAAACAATTTAGGATGTGATACTTTGTAATAATTTTGGAGTTTAATTCTAGGATTTTGGTGTAAAATTTGCATGAACATGATATTTGATGATTGCTTCTTATTGTGCAAAATAAACATGGGTTGATTTCCTATATAGGCCAACAAATATTTGGAGGCATGCCAAATAATTTTTTTTTAAATACAATAACAAATCAGGATCGGTTATTTCAAAAAACCAATCCAGATACCAACTATTAGGATCGGTTCTTTATTGTATTTTAAGAAAAACTGTCCAAATAACCATTAGGATTGATTCTTTAAAAAACCGATCTAGATTAGTCCCCATTAGGATCGGTTATTTGTAAACAGCCGATCATAATAGATACTAATCTGGATCGATTTATTAAAGAATTGATCTTAATTCAAACTTTTAATATCAACTGTATAACTGATACAAATTAGTTGATCACATTTGTATCTCCTGGGTCAGGATCTCTAGGTCCGATCCTAATGTGCGTAAATAACCGATCCTGATATGTGCTTTTCCACTAGTGTACACATCATTATAAGTTTATTAGATGATTTGTGAGTCATCCTAATTATGAAGATGTTGATGTCTACTAATATAAATATTTAGAGGAACTTGGATGTCCATATATTTTTGTTTGTGTAAATATTTTTATGAAGATGTTGATGTCTACTAATATGTAATGTGGATGTCTATGCTTTTTCTCGGAATGTGTTTTCATGTACGTGTTTAAAATCATAAATAAGCTTAGGTCATTGGAGTTATGAAATAGTTCAAAAGCCCTTTGGAAAAATTACAAGTTATTAATGAGTTTAGGTTAAAATTATACATCACGAATGTAGGAAGTTAAAATTATACATCAAAGTAGGTGACTAGAGCCACATATGCATTACAATAAATTGGATGTTTTCAAAAAGTTATGTAATTTATAACTCATCTATAATTTGGACTAGATGGAAAAAAAAAAGAACAAAATATATCCTTTTTTTATAAAAGAGATATATTTATCCATTGTATAAAACAACTAATTTGAAGTTAATTCATATCTAAGCTCCTTCTTTATTTTTCTTCTCATTTATTTTCTTTGCAAACACTATCATCGTTTTTATTTGAAAAACAAAACAAATTGGAAGAATTTCTTGATTAGATTATCTTTGAGCTTTGCTAAAATCCAGTTAGATCAAGTCATTCATGAATGTACAAATTATATATGGAATTTTGGTATAAAGTTCAAAAGTGTATCAGTACCAATCATGGGCTCACGGTCATTCATGAATGTAAAAATTAGGGTTATATTTGAACTTTGCTAAACTAGTTAGATCAAGTTATTCATGAATGTACAAATTATACATGTTAAACTCTATTATTATCTAATTTCCAAAAAAAAAAAAAAAATAGGGTTAAAAGCAAAGAGAAGATACCGTAACAAGTATGTAGTAATATGCGGTAATAATGAGGTATCATACATATATGTAGTAATATGCGGTTGATTATGCGGTAATAATATGTGGCCAAATGTGCAGTAGTAATATACGGCCGAATATGCGACCGCATAGATTAATTTCTGATGGGACTATCTCATTGTTTTAATCTAAACAAAAATATCATTACCTGAGGTCTACGTTACACGGATACTCCAATTAGGCTGTTTTGCCCGTGTCAGACACGTATTCGACACTGATATGTGTCGAATATGCCAACTGACATATCAGCTTACGTGGCGTATCCTTACTAAGGAGATATGGTCTCCGATACTTGTTGACACTGCACCGACACGCTATATTTGAATTAGACACGCATTCGAATACAGGGACACGCATTCGGACACGCTATATTTGAATCGCGCAGCACTTGTGGACCTGTGAATCGCGATGGATCACATTCAAAATTTAAATTTTAGCTCTCGGCACGAGTTGAACCCGCAACCTATGGCATAGCGCCCTGCATTTTTTGTTAGAAAAGAGTTTATATTATATTTTATTATATTTGATAACTAAGTGGGTTATTGTATGATCTCCTTTCCAAGACTTTTTATATTTAATAATTGTTGAATCAATAATATAATAAAAAAAGAATATATTTAATAGACGTATTGTATCTGCAATTTTTTAAAATTGTCGTATCAACTTGTCCGTATCGTATCCGATACAATATCCGTAACCGTATCAATGCATCAGGCTGAATATGAATTCACCAAAAACTAAGAAGCATATCCCTTTACGAGCCAATATGATAACAACCAGACTAAAAATGGGTTTTTGCCTTTTTGGGAACGATAATGATGTCGGATAGTCGGACAGACTAGTAGTCTAGGAGTCAATAAAATTAAAAATATAAATATAAAAGATTTTGCTAAATTGCTATAGTTATTTTATTGGCTTCTTTTTCAAGCAACAGTGAATTTGTAAACGATTTCTCAAATCGAGAATAATAAATAAATATACATTTGAAATTATAATGTCTAATTTCTTAAAATATTTGACCTCACATGGGCCTTCAAAAGCTCACAAGCTTAATTAATAGCGAAATTCGATTTTCTATTTTAAGTTATTAGATAATAAATGTGTACATAGTCATCAAAATTCAAAAGTTTGTTATCAGAAATCTCTTCATAAAAAAATGGTTATTAGATATATGTCATCCAAACTAAAAAAATTACCACTTTTTTTCCATCCAAACTTCACTATTCAGATGCAGATATACGAAATAATGAAGTTTTGGTGAAGAAATTTCTAATAACAAAAACTTTAATAGATACACACACACACACTCAATTATCCCTAAACTGTTACAGATTTTCTCGCAACAAAGGCTATTAAAGGTCATGGACCCAGGACAATTTATTACCCCTGCAGCTCTCTTTGAATGGTCAGATCGGTTCGGTAGAAGCTGTTGATTTAATTCTCTCAAAAGCATAGAATTCGTTGTTGTAAACAAGTTTATTAATGCATTCCTCGGTAGTCCCTAACAAGTTTTTTTTTTTAAAAAAAAAAATTCTCACGAAAGCAATTACCAGAATATTCTGACAATTTTTAATTTAATTCTCTCCAAAAAAAAAATCCCAGAATACGCAGTAATTGGTCTACTTTCACTTATTTTTAATTAAGACGCTAGTCTCAGATCATCAGATGTGGTCCACTTCCATACGATCCATTCTTGAAGTCTTCAAGATATCGACGAGCCATTGCTTCACGATATGAAACTGCGGAAAATGGAAGCCTCCCTTCCTCCAAATTTTAGGTTCTCTCTCTCTCTCTTCCCCTCATTACCTCCCCCACCAAAATGTTTAGTGAACAAGTAATGTCAGAGAGAGTTCAGTAACTGGTACTCGGGCAACACAATTCTTTCAACATATAAACACAGATGTTCTTGTTTGTTGTCCAATTTAAAATGCACAAGCAAATTTCTGAGTCAACATAGGAAATGAACATAACATTAAACCTACATGACAGTAAATTACAATTAAGCCTTTGGGATACAGCACAAATTTGCATTGAACTTGAGGAGATAATAATTCCACTGGACTAGAAAATATGTACTGAAATCATATGAACACAGAGCAGCACCACAGGGTTACAATGTGAAATAAAACGAGTCTTATTTACAAACAGGCTTTTCCATATTTTAGTTTTCTGTTTTCAGAAAAGCCCAAAAGTGTTCTCTCCACTGTAGGTCATGTAAAGAAATCCATCTTCATCCTTGTTCTCTTCATAAATCGCTGACATCATGGCAGCTACAATTATCCAGAGAAATATATTAGTTTCATGTGAGTCCATTTTATTATTTCACAGCTTACTTCGGGCCTAGAAAATAACATTAGACAATTAACTTTATGCAATTGGACCTACCAGTAGGTGGAAGTGTGTTCTTGACAAAGATGAAAATAGCCTTTTCAGCACTAAGCTTAATTCTCTTGCGTACCACATACACAAATTGGCCCACAGTTAGATCAGCTGGTACAAGATATCTGAACAACAAATAATTCTGGTAATTAGTACCATTGCTAATATCATTAGTTATATAAAAGTGTTAGCATTAAGATGTCTACAAAAGAAATGCTCACTTTTTCTTGTCAATGTCAGGGATATCACTCCTCTCAGCCTTCTCCACAATCACCTATAGATTGGAAAGATCAGAATTAACTATATCTTGATAGAGACTTTATAATATTTGATAAAATAAAAAATAATAAATAATAATACTAACCGGAATTCTATCAGGGTACTTCTCTCTGATGCGGGCAGACTCAGCCTGTCTCCTTTCTGAAAACATTTAGTAAAACAGAATGACAGTGCAAATTAGCAAATATTTTTGTTGCTTTCAACATTCTGATATGTTACAACTGATTTTATATACAAAAATCCTGCATTTAGCCTATTGCCTTTATGAAAATATTTAGTAAAACAGACTAATATTTTTGTTCTAACATACTGATATTCTACAACTGATTTTCTATATATCATATAAGAAATCCAGCAATTAGTGCAGTCAATATGCATGCACTTATATCAACATCTTCCAACTACAAATGTGCAATGAATGTAAACTAACATATTTTAGTTTTAGGAACAAGGAGGATTAATCTTAATCCATTGGTCAGCACTCAGAACCTCCATAATCTCATATTAAACTCGCAAAATCAAATCAAACCCTGACAATCTAAAACCATTACATATGGTCAAGAACCCAGTTGACTTAAGCAAGGAACAAGAGAGCTCTACAAGTTTTCAATTACTGATCCTTGTATTATTGATAATGATTTCCAGTCTATTTTGCAAGATATCTATTCCGCTTATTAGATCTAGAATTTCACGAGCAATAAGTGACCTACATCGATTTTTTCAAGAAATTAACCATGTTATCCAGAAATTAAATTGATGTACACAATGAAACGACGAAACCCTAATATCAAACTGAGTATAAGTCGCGGAGATGAGAAACAAAAAAGAAAAACTTCAAGAAATTAGCACGAACCGAGGGGATGCTCCAATTTGAACGAGCTCTTGGCCATCGCTTCCTTCTACTACAGAGAAAAATAAATCCGAAAAGAAAGTTACATCGTATGAGAGATCGCAACATATGCAGCTCCAAATGGATCAAGAAAGAGGGAAAATCTCTTACCAAAATCCAAAAGTTGATCAACGTAGTGGATTGAATTCCTATTAGTTAGAATCAAACGAAACTGGGCAAAGATATAGAAATGGGGAAAAGCAAAGAATAGGTTGGTTAGTTTATAAGCGCAAGAAACCTAAGAAAATAAAAATGCTTCATCTACGCATTATTAAATCCAGTTCTTGTACTTGCTTTGACTGTCATGTGGGGATAGAAATAGTGGGGGCCACAAGCCAGTGCTACTGGGTGTTTTATATGGGGAATTTATAGGCATATTTAGTGTTTTAGAGATAAAGAATCTAGATATTCTTCCATTGGACAATCTGCAACAAAAGAATATTTCTTCTAAAATTGAAACATTATATTCGTGAATTTTAAACATGAAAAACTGATATAATTCTATTTAATAATTGATCTGGATTACTCGTAGTTGAATATGTTTTAATTTATAAACAAAGCTCAACTACATTATAATATTATATATTACATTATTTTTGAATCAAAAAGCCCTTAGATAACAATGGAAATAAATCTATCATGAAGAAATTCCAAAAAAAAAAAGAGTTACCATCTTAATAAATCAAAATTTTAACCTTAACCTTACCATCGCCTTCTGAATAATTTTTCAATTATCATCCACACTTATTAGATCTGCGAAGAACTTAGTTCTCTGTATAAATGGCGCAAAATTACCATTCAAAATTTGTGGTTCTCTATTTATGGGGAAGTCCAATATGTACACCCTTCTATGCAGATCAATTTGCGTGGAATCCATAATTTTACGCAGATTCATACAGAATTATGGATAGTAATTTCTGAATTTTTCAAGAGTCGATGGTAAGATTAAAATTTCGATTTATTAAGATGGGAACAGTAAAAAATTCATGCCAAAATTATAAAAGATGCAATAAATATTTATCAAGATGACAATATAAGACCCATTTAAATTATAAAATAAAAAATATACATAATCTTTTAAAGTATTACTCACTTTATTAATTTAGTTTTTAATGTTTAAAGCATCTTAGCTTTTGAGGTGTGCTAGTAAAATGGTAGAATATATAATGAAGTGAGAAGATGTAAATGGAGACTATATTCTATTAATTTTTTCTAATTTGTGTTTCCTTTCAATTTAAAAAGGCAACAAATTTAATTTCATCTTCTTCTTTTGTCGGTTCTTTTCTAGTCATTATCTTCTCTTACGAACTTGAGAGCATCCAATTATTTTAGTTCTTAAAGTATTTCTTGTCTATCATTTTAATCATTGAAGTACTTTATTTGTAAGTTGTAACTGATGTTGAACGTCTGTTCCAGATTGGGCCGAATTCATATCCTCATCGGTACCGTAACAGGGAATCTTTTATAATTATCGGATCTGGACTATTCATTTAAATTTGGCATGAATTTCAAAGCCCAATGATAGTGTTTCGGTAATCATGGCTCAGAGTTCCTTAGTGTTCCCTTGGTGCTCTAAGAAGTTTTAAGCTCACCGAATGAGTGTTTTTTTTATCAAGCTTAAAGCTACTTTTTTTAGTGCTCCTTTTACTCATTTTTCTTAAGCTTACTCAAGATTTTAATTCATAATTCTACATGACTTAAGTAATTTGTCAAGCTTAAGGTCTTCTTAAAAAAGTGATTCTTCAACTTTATTGCCGAACGGGTACTCCTTAGTGCAGCTTAAATTTTAAGCTTGTGACTCTTGCCGAATAGCCTCAATAATATTATCCCTGTGCTTGCCCGAATTCCAAAACTACTAAGAGTTAATACTTGTTTGATTTGACCAACCCTCAAACTCGAATAAAACTTGACAAATTAGTTTTCCTCTCAAATTATTCTTACATGTGAATATGTGATATAGCATGTCATGCGTCAGTTCCATTACAATGGAGTCAATATATATACCTCGGTAAAACATGTGATATATATAGCATGCCATGCGTCAATTCCATTACAATAGAGTAAATATATATACCTCGGTAAAACATGTGATATATATAGCATGCCATGTGTCAATTCCATTACAATAGAGTCAATATATATACCTCGGTAAAACATGTGATATATATAGCATGCCGTGCGTCAATTCCATTACAATAGAGTCAATATATATACCTCGGCAAAACATGTGATATATATAGCATGCCGTGCGTCAATTCCATTACAATAGAGTCAATATATATACCTCGGTAAAACATGTGATATATATAGCATGCCATGCGTCAATTCCATTACAATAGAGTAAATATACATACCTCGGTAAAACATGTGATATATATAGCATGCCGTGCGTCAATTCCATTACAATAGAGTCAATATATATACCTCGGTAAAACATGTGATATATATAGCATGCCGTGCGTCAATTCCATTACAATAGAGTCAATATATATACCTCGGTAAAACATGTGATATATATAGCATGCCGTGCGTCAATTCCATTACAATAGAGTCAATATATATACCTCGGTAAAACATGTGATATATATAGCATGCCATGCGTCAATATATATAGCATGCAATGCATCAATTCTATTACAATAGAAGTGACAATACATTAATTATAATGGAATCCCTCAACATAAGTGATTTATTCTTACATCGTATTACATATTCTAATGGATCCAATTTTGTTAATAAAACTACTAGTGAGGTAATTCTTTGAAAAATTACACAATTTTCAGTTTTTACTTGATCCACATTTATTTTTTTGAGGGTGAGTTGGGAAGGACCATCTCACATTTTTCATTGATAAAAAATATTTACAAGATTATTTACATTACTTTCTAGCTCCTCATATAGATTGAAACAGTAATTTAATTACAATCTAATGTAATATAAATCTTTAATATAATCTAAATCTCAAATCAGCAGATCTTATTCATGCCTGCCTACTCGCATCATCTCAGCCATGTC
This sequence comes from Carex pumila, assembly GCA_033356055.1. NCBI lineage: Eukaryota > Viridiplantae > Streptophyta > Magnoliopsida > Poales > Cyperaceae > Carex > Carex pumila. The sequence continues at coordinate 800,303 of JARJHM010000005.1, read as the reverse complement.
TTTAATCTAGAGTTTTGCTCTAATTCTCATTGCATGCAATATGTGTCAAAGAGAACAGAGAAGCCCATGGCACCGTACCTGCAAGCAACTCTCGCTGCCTCCCCCACCTCCACCCCTCTCACAAGCAACCCTCACTTTCACCTCAGCCACCTCGCCCCTTTTGCTACTAAGGTTTCACATCAGTTGGCTCTGAGCTCCGATCGGAGGGTTTTGCCTTGTTGGTAGGATTTCAGTGTCTCAATTGCCTCTACTCCTCTTGCAAGCAACCCTCCAACCGCCTTTGCCCTTAGCTGTTAGGCTTTCGGCGCCTCAATACGTCTCTATCCCTCTCGCAAGCAAGCCTCACTAGCAACCCCCCGCTAGCAACGAGGTTTTGCCTCAGCTACCTCCGAGCTCTGCTGCTAGAGCTTCGGCATCTCTGCCGCTTCTGAGATCCGGTTAGCTCGGCTCCCTCCTCTCTTACTCATTCTTCTTTTCATTAAAAAAGTTAGAGACGATATAGAGAAAAAGTCAACTAAAAAAAAATAATTGATCCGCATTTATTAATAGATCTTCACTTTTGTTACAACACAACTCTCTAAAAAAAGCACAACTATACATGTTTATCTTCGAAGAATTGATTAAGGCTGTGCTCAACAATGAGCTTATTAAAGAGAAAGAAAGAGATGAAAGAAGAAGAGAATAGGTAATCATTTCACCTCCTCTACCTTCCAAATTGGAGATAACAAAATCTTTAAAATTTTACTCATGTTTTATACATATTTCATATCCTCTCTCTTTGTCTCCCATCTGTTCACCTCAAAAAATAACTGTTTTGGAGCAAGTAAACAACCTTGATCATATCCAGTCATGACTCAATTTTCCTCCTCTCGCATCACTTCTTATGTAACAAACCCTAATGATTTTTCAACATTGATCCAAACATCGATTCAAATACCTTAAAAAAGAAATCCACTGCATGATTGCTCAAAATTTAAGACTTAAAAGTCAAAATAAAACCGTTGGATATGATCTACATCATTTTATCTATCCTCATGTAAAAAATAATGACATTTCAATTTTGTTTTGATTGTCATCAAGAGTTTGTAAAAAACATGCTAATATGGATAGTTTCTAGACGTTGATTTATTAACTTATTGGTTCGCATAAAAAATAAAATTGAAATTTGATAAGTTTTTATGAGCACATACAAAAAATGACATAGATAATATCTAATGGCTTTATTTTGACTCTTAAGTAGTAAATTTTGAGTTATTAAAGTTTTGAAAAATGAAGGCATAATAAAAGCGCAAAAAATGAAGATATTTGAATCCTCCTCATCGAATTATATCTTGCAAATTTGAATCACGATTGTTGTTAATCTCGTCCAGTTGTAATGTTTTTTTGCATCTTTCTTTTATTACTTTTTTTTTTAATTTTTTTTCTGTCATGCATATGTTATATCTCTATAACATTTCAGATAAATTTAAATTTGAAAATCTATTCAGCGAAGAAAAAAAATATGAACGTCATTCTTTTATTTTTAAAAGTAGAAATTTATAAAATGCTCTACTTTTTGAGAACATCAAACAAAACATTCCTCATTCAAACTTACTCAATTTTGCTAATAAAACTTTCCTACTTCGTGTATTTTGTAAATTTGAAGAAGTGATATTTCATTTGATGTTTCACAAGTTTCCTCTTTCCAATATACAACCAATATTACACGTTAGTTAGTGCTAAATCTTCTCTTTCAATTTATAAAGATAGTAACAAAGTACTCTCATAATATTAATATTTGGAACAGTTGCGGAAGTGTTCAATAAATAATTTTGTCAAACATATTACAATCATACACCAATGTTCAATCAAATAAAGAAAAATGAAAAACACAAGAAAAAATAAATAAAAGAAACAATCAAGTACATAAAATAAAATAAAAGAGAGACAAAATTTTATATGAAAAATCTTACGGGAGAAAATCAAGTAAGCACAAGACAATATCACTGTATAATTGTATATTAAGGAGCTTACAATACAACAAGATTAACAAGTTAATAATATTCTTTTCCACATCTTCTTACAATTTCATACACTAATTTAAAATTTCTTAGTATAATTTTGTAGAGCAAAAAGATTCTAAAAAAGGGGTAACTTGGAGAAGTAGAATTCATATCCTCCGAGGTAACAAAATATATTTGTTAAGATTTGTACTATCCGATCAGAATCCAAAATAATCTGGCACAAGGTGAAACGCATGAGGTTCTTTTAATATTCGTACATATTCTGATTGAACGGTTTGAATCTAAAAAGAAATATTAGGAAAAATTGTGAGATTGCCACTACAAACTTCAAAATTGTGAGAATGCTACTATAAAACGTTCATAATTGTGAAAATGCCATTAACAGTGTATTCTTATAATATTTTTATCAAAAATGAATTTGAAGAGGCGATATCAATTGGAGCATTACTGTTTTTATATGAAGGGTATAATCGGAAATACAGAATTATGTATATCAAAATAATATTTTTCAGTTATTTTTTGATAAAAATATTATAAAAATACACTGTTAATGACATTTTCACAATTATAGACATTTTATAGTGGCATTCTCACAATTACCCCGAAATATTATGTTAACTTAGCATAAGTAATAGCGTAATACGAATTCTGGAGAAGCATGGCTTGGTTCCAACAGAGTCGCCGCCTTTTCTTTCTTGTGTGGAAAAGCACAATGGGCCGAAGCCCATATTTAGTTTAGGCTTAACGTCAACAGATAATATCGCCACTGTGTAAACAAGGCCTTCCTATCTGAACTACGTTATACTCGAAACAGGCCTATAAAGAAACAAGACAACCTAACTGGGCCCCACAGCGCTCCTATAAATACGATGGAAAAATAAAAATGAAAGGCCTATTAGCCTCCTACCTAAAAGCCTAGTTGCCTCTTTCGTAAATGCTACGTTGGTACTTGGTACTGCTGTCACTATTCCAAATCTATGAGATTTCGATATTAATAGGACGGTGATGACTGATGATGAACCTCTGTATTAGATTTTTATAGTTCTGTACTTCCTGTTCATTTACTTCTCTTGTACTAATGAAGGCTTGAATTCATGATCTCTTTTAAGCCGTAATTTTTAAAAATAAATAAACCAAATAATTATATTTTATGAAAAATTCAAATTTTGATACAGATGCATTTTGTAGATGCGGTCATCTCTTTTTTTTTTTTCTTCATATTGAACTGCCACAGGAGAAGGAAAAAAAAAGGGTAATCATATCTAGGACATGCAGCCTCCTAGTTATGGTCTGCATTTCCTAGATGCGTCTTTCAAAAAAGTGGCCACTTCTACAGAATGTGGTCATGTCAAAATTTGAATTTTTTATAAAATGTGAATTTTTTTTTTGTGGGTATGATATATTTAAAAATTTCGGCTCTTTAAAACTATTATAGGGAATTATTACCGAGAAAAATGTACTTGGATCCATACCAACTTTTGTTTTACCGTTCGACATGATTTAAATATTCTGGATAAGCCGAAAATAGTAATGTTTTTTAACTATTTTTTATATTGGATACCAAATATTTTTTGCCGTTTCACATGATTTAATTATTTAAACATTCTGAATTAACTGAAAGTTTCATAGTAATTTTTAATTTATCTAAAAAATAATAAAATAAAAATGTAAAATCAAATCTCCAAGAATATTTTCATAAGATTTAGATTAAACAGTTCAAATCAACTATTTAGACTTCATAGAATTATCAAGGACCAATCTGCGGATACCGAAGTACCACAGCTCACTTTTTATATGTTGAATCTATTAATTGTATTATATACTACGTGTCTATTTTGTTCTCCAATAAACTGTTGGTTCTCAAATATAAATGCAAAATTTCTTTCCGGAATAAATAAAATCTTAACATTTTGATATGTAAGTGCCAATTGACAATTTTGATTAACATAGATTGCCACTTTGCATAAAGCGTTAATTTGAATGTCTTGTATTCAACTATCAATCGAGTTAGACATTGAATTGTTTAATTCTTGACAAAAAAAGAAGAAGTGCAAACATAATGTATAACGGGTGTTATTTACATGTAAATAAGTATTAATCAGAATAAATTATACTGTAACGATTCAATTAGGCAAATAAATTTAAGATAAAATAAGTGCATAGATAGGGACGCAAATAATCCGAATCTAAAATCTAAAAAAATGTTTTATTTATTTATTTATTTTTATTCAAAAGTTATACGAAATTAAAAAAATCTAGACCTTATAACAATGCTAATTCACGATCCGCTCTTTCCTTCTCGAATGACAATTTTTTTTTTTTTTTTCAAAAGTTACCTCTTTTTATTTTTTTCTTTCTTTCTTTCTTTTTTTTTTTTTTTTTTTGTGTGTGCAGCGAGAAGCAACACCTGGATAATAACTATGATAAAAGATTCCCAAATTGATGAGCTGGTTTCCCATAATGTAACAAACATGTGGCAGTAGTAATCGTTCTTCAAACTTCTAACGTTGAAAATTCCTGCAACCTCAAGCAAATTTCAAATTTCTATCTTCTTTGTAGTCTTTTCAAACTAACAATTCGTGGTAAGAAACAAAAGTAAGCACATCATGCCACAAGCAAATTTCTGGGGACACCACGTGGCACGTGTCATGAGACGAGAAAGTAAAGCAAAAAAGGTGAATTAACTAAAAGTTTTTTTTTTTTTTTTGGAAATCTAAGCTGTCAAGTTGGAAGGGGAATTGAAATCTTTATTTTTTGATACAATAATTTTAGGATAATTTTTTAGCCAACTTTACTATATTTTTTTTTCGAATTAACCAAAAGTCACATGTAAAAGCTAGAATTCTAGATTACGCAATTCCACTGTGTTTGTGTCTAACACAATCATTACTTTTTAGAGTCAGAAATAAATCTCCTGCGATCTAAAAAAATTGTATTACGTTATTTCGAATTTGATCTTGGAAGCGTCTAATTATCCACAGCCTTTTGTCCACAACTTTGACTTGCGCGAATACTATAAAATTACTTCTACATACTGTATAATTATACAATATATCACATAAAATATATCAGTTAATCACAAAACATATAGCAACTATTTGAAGTGGTCCCATGATAGTTAAAAAAAGATTGCAACTTGCACAACAGAACAAAAAAAATGTACTTTCAAACTGTACTTTCGGAAATTACAGTTATAGGAAGTTATTGGCAGTTAGAGTTAGTTATTAGCGGTTATTGGCAGTTAGAGTTAATTATTAGCGTCCGCACTGGGTTGAATCTTATATACTGTAAAATTAAATCTTGTATATAGTAAAATTTTCAATTGAATCTTGTATACTGTAAAATTGAATCTTCTACACAGTAAAATTTACAATTGAATCTTGTATACTGTTAAATTAAATCAGCAGAACTGTAAAATTGAATCTTGTATACTGTAAAATTTCTAAAGCTAAACCATAAAATAATATCATCTATACTGTAAGATAAAATGTAACAAATGCTACATTTCAATTTAAAACTATAACCTACAAAGAATCATGTATAATATAAAATTGCAAAATATAAACAATAAAATAATACCATGTATACTCTAAAATTGCTAAATCTATACATATATCCATCATCACACAAAAAATCTGTTTACCACAAAACAACATATGTTCATAGGAGAGCTTGTAATATGAAACAGTTCAATATGCACAAATACTGTAAAATTCATTATTCAATGTTGTAACATAAATAACAAATCCTACAAAAAACGTACTTCACATTTTCAAACATCCAGAAACTTTCATAACAGTTCGATATCCTGTAAAATGAGACATATATATTGTAATTCATATATATATGTACTGTAAAAAACAGAGAATACAAAATCATACGAAATTACAACATACGACTAATATTCAAATAAAAATTCAGTCAAAATGATAAATCTGTTACTGCATACAATGAAAAAAACAAATTCAACAGAAAAACTGTAAAAATGACAAGATGAATACTGTAAAATTAACGGGGCAATATTGTAAAATTAACGGGGCAATACTGTAAAATTAACAAATCAATACTCCATATCGCCTCTCTATCATCTATTTCCTCCAAATTTCCACAAGATGAATACTGTAAAATTAACGGGGCAATACAGTAAAATTAATAGATCAATACTCCATATCGCCTCTCTATCATCTCTTTCCTCCAGATTTCATTTGAAATGCTAGATCTGTTACTGCATACAACGAAAATAATAAATTCAACAGAAATAACTTACTAGATTTGAATTTTGCCGTGCTCTTCAACAAAAATAACTTCTATTCGATCGCGCTCCACGATTGAAGGTTCCATTGCGATTATGTATAAAAAACGAGACCAAGTCAGTAATCTCAATTAAAATCGACATTGCAAAGGAAAAATGAATCAGAGAAGGTAAATACAAAAAAATAACAATTACGATTTCGTGCTGCTTTTGAGAGGAGAGAAATTTTTAATGAAACTTATTAGGTTTTATAGAAGCTGTGGCTTTGAGAAAGGAGATTTGAGAAATTAATCAGAGTCACGAATCAGATCAAAAAAATTTTGATTTTGTAAATGAAAAAGAGACAATGGTTGTCGGAGATTCATTTCTCAACGAATGAACCTTTTTATGAGATTCATTTCTCTTCCCAGACAAAATTCGTTAGATAACGATGGCTTTTTATCGAAGACGATGCCTTTATTCGAAAATATCTTCTCTCTTTAACAAAACGATGGCTATCAAAGAGATCTGAAAGTCAATCGCGAATGGAGAATGGAATGAATCTGGTGTCACGCGAAAGAGGAAGGCAATAAGCAAATGTGAAGAAAATCAGATCGGATTTGGAAATATCGGAAATGAAATTCAAAAAAAGGAAGGTTCCATCGTCCGTCGGTGTTTAAATAGGTTGTTATAAAGTGGATAACGGAGACAATTGAAGACAGTTAAATTGGAAATGGATAGTGTAGTGGACAGATGGTGGACAAAACTCAGTGGACAGAAACCTTTTCTCTTTGATCTTTTACTTTTTAAAATGCACAGATTTCAATAAATATATTTTTTATACATAAATTTCAAAATAAATAAAAGATTAAATTTGAAATAACAGAATACCTGCAATTCCTTTGCATCGCATCAGATTTATTTCCTAAAGACTAATTGGGCTGCCCCTAGCGAATTTAAAATTCATTAAAAAAATATCAATGTAGGATAAATGAAAAAAAAAATATGACATCATTGCTTGCGTCGAAATGACTGCGTTCATTCAATTTTTCTCTAAGAACCTTTGAGATGTTAACTCCATTAATAAGTAACAATTTAATCATTCGTTATTATAATATTGTCGGTACAGATATATTCATCATTGCAGTTGAGTTAAGAATTACTCCGTCTACTCGTGACATCACTACATGATTAGCAACATTAAAAAAAATCTAGTTAACAAATGTTCTTATGACCAATAATAACCAAGTTCAATAAACAAATAGTAGTTGCATGTAGACCCAAGCACAATAAGATCCACGTACCAGTTACATGATTTTTGTTTACGTACCATGTTTTAAAAACAAAAACAATTTTATCATAGAAATTAAGGTTCCCTGGATTAGACCAACCCTTAATTTTGTTTTTACAATACTAATTTAAGAAAATGTGGTACCGCAAGTAATACTTGCAGTCTGCAAAATCTCTCTGTTGGTGACTTGGTTCAATAGGTATTATAAATCATAGGAGAATGGGGTGTTACTGTAGCTATGAACAGTGACACCCTCATTCAATGCCTTCTGATTCTTATCCTGTGATCTACATTTACTGCACTGATGTCACGTGACATCACTAAGAAAAGTTTCCCACTTTTTTACGCAGCTCAATCTCCATCACCCCGTCCATTTCCGACCTTTTGCCACGTGGCTCTCAGCTCGACGCCGCTTGCCCCTTCTATTTGGGTACCGCTTACCTCCTCTTTTAGTTCTTCCCCTTTCTCCTCCTACACTAACCTCTGAGCATAAACTAAATTGGCGCCTTTCATTCTTCGTGGTCGCCGCTTCACTAAGTTGCTAAGAATGTCTTAGTTCCTCATTTTTTCTTATCCTCTACAATTCCTTATTAAATCTTTCTGATTTCCTAATTTGTGGCAAATTTTGGGTACCGCTTACCTCCTTCTGCACCGCCATGCCTATTCCTTTCATTTCCGCCTGCCGCACATTCACCTCCCTTCTTCAGTCATTCACCGCTAACATCGGCCCCACCTTCTGTCGCTACTCATCATTCTTCCCTTTCTCCTGCTCTGTCTCCACCCTCTTCACAAGTGACGTAACGCCAGACGGAGGTACTGATCTCGATATCTCTTATTTATAGCTGTCCGTACTGCCATTCTTACTAAAATACTCCAAATTGAGGAAATTAGGAGTAACCCTACATAAATGTTCACTAGTCGCTTCCAAGAATTACATTCGTTTTTCTGCTGCCAGCTTTACAAAGACACTCAAAATTGAGGAAATTAAAAATAAACATACAGAAAAGTTTAACAGCTGCTTGCAAGAATTATTGTCACAATTCTCCTAGGGTTTACATTTCGTAGGTGGAAGTATACAGTCAAGGAACTTCAGATCAGTGAAAAACAAGAGCAGGTGTCAAACCGAAAAGATCATCCCATCCGCTCTTATCAAGGTAAATTATCGCTCAGATAGAATCCCTAATTTCCCTTACTCACTATTATTGCATGCTTCAAATTGAAACTCCTTATATCGACCAACGTTAATAGAAGACATGTTTCGCTAAGTATTTTCCTATTATTGTTTCACTAGGAACAATTAGTCCGAATTACCTGTCTGTACTTCAAATTAAGGTAGATAAAATAAACCTAACCATTAGCTGCATTGACTAACCTAATAAATTTTTTGTAACATTGTATGAAAGGCTCCATGTTTTTGTTTGTTGCATTGACTAACCTAATAAACTTTTTTTTTTCTTACCACAGCTTCAAATTCTAAAATAAACCTAACCATTAGCTTAATATTCACTATCTCAATTCTCATAAATATTGTACTTACTGCAATATTACGACACATGTTGCTGAATTACTTGTACTTTAATACACTGACAGTACAATAGCTATCTCATTTAGAAATACTGCCCTCTCCTGATTACCTCAATAATTGTTCTCTGGTTGCTGTTACTGTTCTATACTAACAATAATAATTTTCTACAACACATCACTGTTAGGCACCACAGAAATGTTCCTCATCGTTTTTGCATGCACATAAAATTTACATTAGCCCTTAACTCTTTCAAAGTACCATAGCTCAACTTTAATAACTACATTAGTATTGTAACAATCTGTATGTGCTCCTTGCAAGCACTGGAATCAGCCCCATACATTTTAAATTTCTCCTCACATCTCTCAATTTTTCCTCATACATTGAATTAATAATACAGCTTACCAACATGATACTCACTGTGAACACTGCTACCATAGCCACTAAACACTGCTTACATAAAAGACAAAATTCTGAACATGAGAATGAATTTCAAATCTACCATATTTTGCAATTTGTTTTAAATTGTCAACTCTTTCATTACTCTCAATTGTAGATTACTAAAGAAGGAAATTACACAACAGCTTATGCAAAATTAGAAGTGCAGCCTCCATTGCATTTGGGCATAAATCTCCATTGTGATTTGCCGATGCTGTTTGCCGACTGTTACAAAGGTAAGTTTTGTAGGATATAAATATAAATTTTCCCCTGAAGTTATATCTTTCTTACATATCATTTTTTGTTTGAATAATGAATCAAAATAGTATATCTAATAATGTAACATTTTTGTTTGAATGATGAATTAAAATATTACATATGATTTTCATTTAACGTTGTATTTGTGTGTGACATCCAACATATATCCCTACCATATCACTCCTCTTCCTTGCAATATCTGATTTTATTGGCTTAATAGCTGGAGCTGGGCAAACGCACAATGAAAAACAGTCGGAATTAAAGTATAAGGCATGAGACAGCTAGAAGGAAACTGACCTGTAGCAGAAGAACATATCAAGCTTTGCCTTTTGTCACAGACGAGACTCGTACCCGACAATATAACAAGCTTCATCTTTGGGATTATGACCCAACCAAGTCTTAACTATTCCTCCCTTTTGGAATAGGTTATCAGCTCTGTATAATTTTTTGCAGGAATATTTGTGTTTTCTTTAGGATTATTATGTTCTTATTTACTTTATTTATTATTTTCAGAAATGGCAAATCCTACAGAGCTATGGCTGAAAAAATATGGACAGGCCAGTAGGCTTGCAAATGAGTTCAGCAAGATGCTGTCAGAGCACGGGTACCTTCCACCATCTAGCCCAGAGGATGTATGTCAGGCTTACGCAGAGGAGTAATCATTCTTGGCACTCGACTTGTAAAACTGGAAGTGAATCTTTCCAGTCTACCAAGGAAATCAATGACCTATGTTTGCATTCTCTGTGTTTGATTATACCAAACTAACAGTAACAGTACAAAATAAGAGTTCCTGTAATTGTAATGGAAATTTAGAACTTTGCATACAAATTTAGGCGCTGCATTTTAGCTAAATGACCCCAGCAAGAAGAGAGGAGCCCAAAAGGGAAAAAAGAAGTTCAAATTAGATCTAACAAGTTACTGGTGTAGAACATATATGGTGCAGACCAAGGCACGGTATTATTTCAGGCAGACTAGATATTAAGATATTGACTATGGGTTATTTATTATACCAAATGGACTACAATACTTTTGGGTCATACCATAGAAAATTTTCACTTAATTTACAAATGGTTTTAATCTAATAGATTGGATAGAGAGATGCACAAGAGGCAGAAAATGCTCTCAAATCTGAAAGCAAGAGAAAAACAGACAGCGTCTTCTTTAATTATGTTTTATGCAGCTAACAGGTTTGTTATCTATGCTTTTGTTCTTTCTTTCGTACTTGTACTGTTGTCAGGTGGATTCTACTTTGAGCCTTGACTACACATCACTTAAATTAACTTACTTTTTAAACAACCTATAATTGTAATGGTGTTTATTGTAATTCGGAAATTAGGTGAGAGATATAAAAATATAATTCGTAGGAGTATTTCGGTGCCAGTATAAACTCACCACATTATGTAATTAGGACATGAAAACATGAGTGAAAATTTACCAATTCTAGTAACTTTATTCTTCTCCCTCTCCCACCGTTATTTTGATTCTCACTAAATTTGCTCCAAATTCTGGTAGCTAACTTGCAGTTCGTGATGTGCTGCTACTTCTTGGATGTAACTACTATTATTTTTTTAAATTATGGGCACTGACTACCAAGATTACAGAGACATCTTTGATGTAACTATTTGTTTTATTTTACATCTCTTTAAATATGATTTACCAATTTTTACATGCCAGGCTTCTACTTGATTTACAGATTAACTATGATTTTACTACTATGATTGTCAATTCTATCAATTGTAACTTTATAGATTAATAACTACTACAATTTTAGGTTCGACAACTGCTTTATATCTGCAAGTTCGGCCACTACTTCCAACCTACATATCTGTCCTCCTACATTGACAACACCAGCAACATCAAACTGACATACACGCACAGCAACAACATAATGGTTGCGGCGTAGCCGCAACATGAAGCACCTAGTTACTTGAAAATCAAAATTTTAGCAAAATGTGGCTAAATGAATTTTTTAAATATGGTAAAAAGAAAATCAAGCCAAATTATCATTAAATTACCCATTATCGATCTGGCAATCTCTTGTAATTTTATTCTAAATAAAATAAAGTAAACAAAGATAATACTCTGTGTAAGAAATTACAGTTTGGAATTTCAGTGAAAAAATTTCTTCTTGAATTCAACCTTTAATAATTCTTACTTTTCTTTAGATATACACCAAAAAAATATCAAACCTCCATGCACGGTTAAGTCGTTCACACTAAGTGCATCTTTCATGATGACCAAACTGAAGGTGAGCGAGGTTTAATTGGCTCTCTTTTCTTTTCTTTGGAAATTTGTTCCAAATTCATGTCGACGAAAGTTATCTGGACACTCTATTGACAAATGGCTTTGCTCGAAGGGCTAAGTATAAACTATGTGGAATTTATAATTAGTCAAATGATTAAGTTTGTCAAAACAAGGCGTAATATGACCAACAAGTGGTTATTTTTAAATAATATTTCTAACAATAATTACAAGAATTAATATAATTCAATAGTACGTGCATATAATTAATTAATGATATTGTACAACTATCTTTGTTAATTGTTATTACTTAATAATTATTAGTACGAAAGAGTACTGTTGCTACTGCATGTTATTTTCAGTATCTGTTCTGTCCTTTTTTTTTTTTTTGAAAGGCTTGATAGTGGCTATCAAGAATACAATAGATAGATGTAATATCAACTCCATATTCTAATTAATAACAACCCTCAACCCTCATGTTATTTTCAGTATCTGTTCTGTCATTGTTAACTTTATTGCTGCAGAGAAAGAAAACTTGATAAAATTAGCTTCCCCAATAGAATGATCAGGGAAAATGACTAATATATTAACTTGGTCAAGTTCTTGGGTCATTTCTTTAGAGGGAAGTAATTAATTAGAACTAACATTCTTTCATAAACAAAAATGACACAATCGACTTTGTTAAGAAAAGTGCAACAACACACATCAGCGACACGTTGGAAGATTATCTGTAGTTTGTCCGGTACTAACAAGAGATTGATGGGGAATAGCACTCATTTGATCAGTGCAAAAGAGACGGAACCAAATCTCTAAAAATTCCACCAAACAGAGTCTATTCATCCATCCATTCATGATCTGATAGTTAGAATATTGAATTAGAGGTAGTATTTGAGTTTTGAGAAGACAAAAATTAATTAATAATATTTCAATTAAGATACTATGAAAAAAAATATAAAAAGTCGTTATAAAAATTTCATGAGAGAAAACTCTTCTTGTATAAAATAATTATAGCGTGTATGTTGGTTTCTACTATACATTTAATTGAATATTTGATATATGATTGAGGGTAATTAATTCGCACCAAACTCAAAGATAAAACTTGTTTGCATTTTGATTTTGATTGATATTGATATCTGAAACACCTATTGTTAATTAAATTTCATTATTGAAGTGCAATAAAGTCTTTATCGATATGTATGTGATAAAAATGACAACTGTCTAGTTAGAGATAGTTTGTCAATTGTTTTAATCAGTAACAGTACAGTTTATCTTTAGTAGACGTTATGGAGTAATTATGATTAGTCTTTAATTAGTTTAGTGGCAAAAGTAATGTTCTTTGTGTGAAATATTGCATGTTTGAATCCAAGTTCTTTATGAATATTAAAATAGTGTGTGGTTTGACTGCCAATTTTATTGGATTCGTATTCTCCCATGTATTGTAGAGAATTACCTCCACTTTACGTTTTGAGATTAAATCTCAACCGGTTTGAGATTCGGGCTAGCATAGGGGGCATTATTATTGGGCTTTGAGATTTGTGCCAAGTTAAAAAGAACGGTACAAATCTACTAATTGTAAAAGATTCTCTTATCAAGTATTGGAGAAGATGTGAATTAAATTTTACTCCCCTAATTTTTGACTTTTTTTTCTTTGCAGACTCTACTTAGTGTGGATTGTAATTATAACAAATACAAACACTTTTATTTTTGTGCTTTCATTATATCTTCATTTTTTTTCAATAACAAAAGTTCAACTTATATGTTAAAATAAAATCATGAGATGTTAACTGCATTATTTTCTCTCTGTGTATAAAAATATTATTTTTTAGTTTTGTTTTTATATGAATTAATAAGCAAAAATTATTCATATTAATTACAAATTTACAAACTCTTGATAATAATGAAAAATAAAGTTCAATTTTTATACTTTTATATTCATAGAAAATGAATCGGGTGTAAATGGATTAGGATTATCCAGTCCGAATTCAGTTACTATCCGTATTCGAATTAAACGGATTGGATAATATGTGCGTACAGATCGGGATAATTTTGGAAATGTAAGGAACAATAATGGATACAGATTGAGATAAAAAAGTTTACCCGAAAATGGAGCGGATATCCAGTAAAAAAAATTTACCCGAAAACGAAGTAGATCTCCGATAGTAGAAACAGAGCAGGTATTAAGATCCCCTATTCGAATCCACTAGTATCTTTTATTTCTCCAAAGTGCAAATCCAGATGCAAAAGGTCAAATCCAGCTCACACTTTTTCATTTGCACCCCAACTATGATGAGAAGTTCTGCTATATATGACCTCCCAACATTCATTTATAATAATTGTGGTTAGGGGTGGTAACGAGCTCCTAATGAGCGAGTTAGGTCTCACACGTAATCAGCTTGTTTATGGATTAAGCTGAGTAAGCGAGTTTAAATTTTAGGTTCCGAGTTGAAATTGCTGCTTAAGATTGACTTATGACTTGTTTGAGTGAACCGAGTTAGCTCGTTACTAGCTTAGCAGATTTAAAAATTTGTATATTTTATTTCTTGCTATATCTTAAATTTTCATAACACATCTTATCAATTATGGCTAAAATAAAATAACATTTATATGACTAATTACTGATGAATACTCTTAATTCAATTGTAATTAAGCAAATTAAGTTTATACAATATACAAAATACTATAAATTAAGTTTACAGTTAAACTCATACATACACAATACAAATATATCAAAATCCTAAATTTATACAAACATATTCACATAATAAATTTATGCATAGCAAATCAAACAAATTTATACATTTTGTAATTTTTTCTATTTGATTCCATATGATCAGCTTGTAATCTCATTTGTAATTTTTATCATTATCAAATATGGAGTTTTCGATTCTTAGAACTCGTCGCCATCGCTCTCTCCACAGAATAAAACAAACAGTCGTGTGTATTTGTCTAATATCTTTTTTGACTGAATTGAGAATGACATGAACAGATCTTCAGAAAAAAATTAAAAATAAAATAAAATAAAAGAGGATGACATGAACAGATTGCTTCTGCATGAATCACCATTTGGTTCTGAGACGTCGCACCAGTACTTCATTAATTACTATGTATAGACACATTGACTGAATAGATGTTGGATATTTTTTCATATCATTTCTAGATAAATAACGCATGTCCACTGACATACGTAAATGGCGCATGTATTTGGACTTTTTTAATAAGAAAGAAAAAAACAATTGTGTGGAACTTGACTTAGTTTCATACATTACAGATTATTTAGTTATAATAAAAACATATTTTAAACAGATAACTAATAAAGATAAGTTTTTAAAACTATTCTACATAGTAAACACAAAACTCCGTCCTTCTTAATTATTGACTGCCCTGTTCTAGTTTGATTCTTAATTTATTCTATCATCATCTAATTAAGTCTACAAACAAAAAATTAATCATATGTCAAATAAAGACAGTTGTTAATAGATTGTGAGATGAGAGATACACATAATATTTTTTTAGTAGCTTTTTATGGCTCTATGTGCAAAAAATTCATTGAGATAATGGGATGAACGTGTATATAATTAAAAAAAATAGGAACAATTTGAAAAAAAAAAACTCTATCTGACATTATCGGTTAAGATATATTTTTATTTTATATAGGGAATTAATTGCACGTACAAAATTTCAGTTTCTGCACTGAAAGTAAATTGAGAAGTTTGTCCGCGTATATGCTAAAAAATCTCGAATAAAAAGAGAGGAAATAATAGCTTGAACAAGTGGATTGGATCTTGACAAGCCTAATTCTTTGAGTCGCTTTCCATTACAAAAAGGAAGTAATATCAACCCAAATTGTGGAAGTTGTTGGAGTACTAGATGGCTTTACAATTTTAATTTGGTGAATACAGCCAAGCATAATGAAATACTTGGTTCTGCAGCTTGAACCAAAATCTTCTTGATAAGTTCGATCTAGTGATCTGTAGAAGCAGCATAAGAAAGCAACAGCGAAGGTGTTGTCTCAATCTCTAATTATTTTAAAATAGTGAACCTTCTTTTGCATCGTGAAACGAAGTAGAGCGGAGTATTTTCGATAGGCATCATAACTACTTTTGAGTTCGTTCAACTCCAAAATCGTCCGATCTGATTTAAGATGTGTGCATTCCACCTTAACAGTCGTGCACGGCCGCTTCAATTTTTGTGTACACGGATTTAAAGTGAATCAAATGGTCTTGGAGTCTATTAAACTCAAAAGTAGATCCGTTGCTCATTGGACTAACATTTCTTTAGAAACGAAAAGACACATTGATGGTGGCAAAATGTTGAATAAAAAAAAGAACAAATAGAAAAAGAAATTTAGGAAATAAAATCCGTGTTTTGAAATAACTTTTTATTTCGGCCATATAAAAATATTTTGGGCTAAGAAAGATGAAAGAATGCGAATTTCGTATTTTGTCTATTTACACAGTTATTTGTATTTTCTTTTATTCTGAATCAGAACAGTCCTATAAAGGATGGCTGAATGTATCTTTCCATATTATCTAAATTTTTTTTTTTTTTTTGAAGAAGAAAAAGGATGTCTAGACTCATATTTCATAAATCTTAGGTTCAAACTCAAGGTTACAATATTATCTAAGAATTAAAAAACTTGTTTTTGTCTTTTAAATGTGCTTGTAAAATCAATTATTTTCGCTATTCGATGCGTCACACATAAATAAATGAACAGAAAATATTTTATAGACGCAAATCTATTGCAGAAAATATAGTGCACAAAAACACCATGTTATTTTGAAATAATAAGACTAAATTGTTTGCCGATAATTAAATTTTATACCAGCAATCAAATTCAGAAGTTATTTATCAAAAAAGAACAAGAAAAATAAACATAAATAATATAAAATAAAAATAATTAGTTTGAATGAAAAGTTAGAATAGTTAGAATAACAACCTAATTTCAACCGACATTTTTATTTTTACCTCATTAAAAAATTATTTTAATAATAATAACTAAAATTTAGCAACAATTTTAAAAATACCCCACCTGTAGAAATTTTCCACGGGCTAGAATTTTAATTCCCATTTTTTTTTATAAAACAATTTTTTTATTTTTTATTTTTTTGTATTGAAATATTAGAAATATTGGATATATTTCTTTGAAAATAGATGGAATACGATATAATTTGATTTATTAGAAAGACTGTAACAAATAATCCGGATCAATATTTTTCAGGCCGGATTTTTTGCGACTGTAAGAAAAATTAATATATTTCTGTATGTGTTATTGGAAAAAAAATAAAAATGCTTAGATTCTGAGTTATGGATCCCAGTTCAAAAGTCACTCTATGTAATCTAGAAAATATTGTGATCCTTCTAGGATATTTAATTTATAGAAAGTTGTATCTATTTTTGAAAAAAAATAAAAACTTTAAGTTATTTAATAATTATTATTCAAAAAGAATTCTCAAAATAGATCTAATTTTTAAAAATTAAATGTCTTAGAAGAATCACAATATTTTCTAGATTACATAGAAGTGACTTTTGAACCGGGATCAATAACTCAGAATCTAAGCATTTTTTTTTTTCCAATAACACATACAGAAATATATTGATTTTTCTTACAGCCGCAAAAAATCTGACCTAAAAAATATTGATCCGGGTTATTTGTTACAATCTTTCTAATAAATCAAATTATATTGTATTCCATCTATTTTCAAAGAAATATATCCAACATTTCTAATATTTCAATACAAAAAAATAAAAAATAAAAATAAATTTATGTTTTATAAAAAAAATGGAATTAAAATTCCAACCTGTGGAAAATTTCTACGGGTGGGGTATTTTTAAAATTGTTGCTAAACTTTGGTTATTATTATTAAAATAGTTTTTTAATGGAGTAAAAATAAAAATGTCGGTAATTTCAACTTCTTAGAATAACAATGCTAATCCAAATTTTTTAGGAATAGAGAATAGCGAGTTATTTTAAATATCTCAATTTTTTTTACTAACCAAACATAGAATAGCAAAATGAAAATAGTGCTAATCTTAACATTTTTACTATTCTAACAGTGAAATTCATTTTAATTTGTTCTAAGCGCCACATCAGCAGCAAATTTCTTTCTTTCATCATCACAGCGATATTGTTCTCACTCTTCTTCACAACAATATTCTTTCATCATCATCACATTCAATTTTGACTATTGCCCAACTTATTTTTAACTCAAAAATATTTAAAGAAGCCCCCTTTCCTTTCTACCGGATATAAATCTGTTGTTATTCCAAAGGGATAACAGGACCCTTTTATTCCAATTCTAACCATTGATCTTTGTCGAGATTCGGACACGGAAATTTTTTTTTCTTGACATTCGCACATGAAAAACTTTGAACGGTTGGGATAGGAATAACAGTAGATTTATATCCCTTTCTACATTCTATTCTCCCTTTTTGTGAACTTGGAAACAAATCAAACAATTTCTCCAAACAGGTAGCAGGGATGAAGGTAGAAGAACGAAAATATGTAGTCATGACGCTCATCGGAGATCAAAAGAGTAGCCCCATCAATTGGGATCTCAAAATGTGAAGAATTGAAAGACAAATCAATATGAGATATTGATAATAACAAAAGAGTGACCAGAAACAAGCAATTTGTGCGCAAAAATGAAAGATAAAAGTTTCCTTTTTTGCTTGGGTTACAGACTAGTTAGAGAAAAAAACCTTTTTTTAGGAGATAGAGACAAGAGCGGATAGAAGAAAAAAAAGAAAGTGCCAGCGTATTCAAAAGAAAATATTTTCTTTAAAAGCAAATTTTATAATTTAGAAATTATTGTACATTCCAGCAACCATAATAGAAAATGCAATGTCAGTTTAGCAATTGAAAAATAAATAAATAAATAATGAAATACTTGGTTCTGCAGCTTGAACCAAACTCTTCTTGATAAGTTCGATCTAGTGATCCGTCGAAGTAGCGTAAGAAAGGAACAGCGAAGGTGTTGTCTCAATCTCAAGCAAAGGACCTTTTTTAAAAAGATACTGTGGATGCATGGTCCAAATTTCATACAAGCGATCTCTAAAATATGTACGGGGAGGATCCGTATCCTTCCAGTACCTGACTCAACACAATTGAAATGGACGGTTCAGATTTAATTTCAACCGGTGAGTGCTCGGGATGGAGTTGGGGGGCAGTATTATTTGTGCTTTGAGATTCATACCAAGTTAAAAATTGTAATTTCAGACCGTACGATTCAATTGTCCCCGCTTCAGGTTACCAGAGGGAATGCGAATTCGTAGGGGGAGGGGGCTAATTCTGGATTACCTATTCTTTCTAAAATTTGTAACATGTTTTTTTTTCTAGAAAAGATTTCGTTGAAACTTGCTGATATTATTTCCAAAGTGGTTGTACACATTTTCTTCATTGAAAATCGTGGCAATTTCCTCAGTTGGCTTATCCCAACGCAAGTCTACCGAAGAAACACCTAGAATCCTTTCATAGAATAATCCTTGGTCAAATTTTTTTGTTTGGTCTCTTTGAATATGGTTCATGTGAAAAGTCCTTTTGAAAGTAAACCTGTTAATTAGAGGTTTAGGAGAGGTTAATTTAGATAGATAGCAATCAGTAGCTATTTGATCAGCTTGTCGGGTTCGCGAATTCCAAACACCAAAGCATCATTAAATGGACAAAATAATAATATTATTTCAGGATCTAATCTGTCAATATATGCCTAAAATTTAGATGATTTTACATATCATTCTCCTTATAGTTTTGATGTGTTGTTACCTCTGTTCTATTATCAGTTATTCCTAATTATTAATATTTTAATTAATATTGAGAGCCAGAATATGAATTAAATTCAAAAGAATCGGATTCTGGATCATTTATCATTTACAAATATAAAAATGGTCCTTGTTGATAAAGCATAGGATCTGGCAAGAGCGCGTCACAAATCTTTTGTCAAAGATATAGCTAATTAAGTCAAAACTGATCACCTAATCTCGAGGCATCATGACAAACTGCTTTTCAACCAATCCACGTAACTAATTTAACACACGTGTGACGGTGTGAAGTAATTATACTTTTCAATTTCACACCTCCCCACCCCCTATAAAACAGAGGCGAATCAACTATAGCATTGCCAATCCATTTCGTTTGCACAAGCACAAACCTTACATCATGTCAAGCCTGTCTAAGCTAATTTGTCCTGCCACTTCTCTAACCTCCTCTCCCTCCTCTGCATGCAACTTCCAGCCCCACAAAATCTCCTCCCCTATTCACTTCCCAAGAAGAACATATAACCCTAAAATTGCATGCAAGTCCACTTCCGATGACAGCCAAAAATCCAACTCCAGCCGGCGTGAGGTCTTAATCAGCCTTGGTGGTTTATATGGCGTGACAACCAGCCTTGGCATGAATTACAGTGCATTGGCTGCGCCGGTACAAGCACCGGATATCTCCAAGTGTGGCCCCCCTGAAGACTTGCCGAGCGGTGCAACATCTCTCAATTGCTGCCCGCCATATAAAGGTCAAATAGTCGACTTCAAACTTCCACCCAAGTCGGCCCCGCTTCGTGTACGGCCCGCAGCTCATGCGGTAGATAAAGAATACATAGCCAAATATACCAAAGCTGTTGAACTCATGAAAGCACTGCCCGCTGACGATCCACGCAACTTCACGCAACAGGCAAATGTGCACTGTGCATATTGCGATGGTGCTTACGACCAAGTTGGGTTTCCAGATCTTGAGTTACAGATTCACAACTGCTGGCTTTTCTTCCCTTGGCACAGGTTTTACCTATACTTTCATGAGCGCATATTGGGGAAGTTGATTGGAGATGATACTTTTGCGATCCCATTCTGGAACTGGGATGCACCGGCCGGTATGCAGCTCCCGGCGTTGTACGCAAACCCATCATCGTCGCTATATGACAAATTACGTGATGCCAAGCATCAACCACCGTTCCCCATTGACCTAGATTATGACCTGACAGATCCAACATTTACCAAAGATGAACAGATTGACCATAACCTGAAGATCATGTATCGTCAGGTATGTCATAGGATAATTCTTGCATGTCTCCAAGCACATATATGAGATACATACAAAAATGTTTCTGAAGTATTTATATTGAAAATCCTATGGATCGAATATATATATATATATATATTAACGTTTGTTCTTGGATTTTGAAACAAACGTTTCAGTTTTTACATTAAATCGATCTAAACCGTTTAATCTTAAATCTATATTAAACTGTGCTTGGAGACCAAATTTTATATTTATTAAGCCAATTTTAAAATTATTTTTTAATGATTCAAAAGTTTTTCAGTGTTTATTAAAATCAACGGTTTTAAAAACTGACTTGATAAATAGTAAAAAAAATTCAAATAAAATATAAAATTTGATCTCCAAATACATTTTAATATAGAGATCATATTTAACGGTTTGAATCGACTGTTTGGACTTTGAAAATCAGAAAACTAATAATTGATTGCACCAATATTTTGGAACAAATGTTTTAATATTAGATAATCTATACAAACTAACAGTTGTTTCTAAGATCTAATATGTATATATTGATCTCTTCTTCTTTTGTTAATTGGAAAGTACAGGTGGTATCCAATGGTAAAACACCAGAACTTTACATGGGATCAGCATATCGGGCTGGCGGCCAACCTAACCCTGGTGCCGGCTCACTGGAGAACACACCGCATGGAAACGTGCATATATGGACGGGGGATCGGAACCAGCCCAATGTAGAAGACATGGGCACTTTCTACTCTGCTGCGCGTGACCCTATCTTCTTCGCTCACCATGCTAATATCGATCGGATGTGGTATGTTTGGAAGAAACTTGGAGGGAAGCATCGGGATTTCACTGACTCGGACTGGCTCAATACGACCTTCCTTTTCTATGATGAGAACGCTCAATTGGTACATATTAATATTATTTATTTATAAATCATATATCACGAAAGGTTATCTTTGAATTACTAATTAGTTTTATACATAACCGTTCAAATATTTGTGAAGTTAATTTTCTGTATAGTTGAACACTATTTCATACATACCTCTTCCTTGATACAAACCTCATTGCATAATTAACATAACAAAGAAAACACACTGAATTAAAGGTCTTAGCTGATGGCTTGACTTATTAACAGGTCAGAGTTAAAGTCAAGGATTGCTTAGACAATGAGGCCATGAGATTTAAGTACCAAGATGTAGACATCCCATGGCTCAATTCCAGACCTACACCAAAAAAGACAGTACAGAAGTTACAGTCTAAGGCAAGGTCACTTTCGGAAACGGATCAGACCTCTGCACCTGCTTTTACAGAACCCAGTTTTCCGGTAACTATTGACCGGCCGGTAACTGCTACTATATCACGTCCCAAGGTGTCACGAAGCAGTAAGGACAAGGACGATGAAGAGGAAGTGCTTATTGTTGAAGGTATAATTACCTCAAAATTCATCCCTTAATCATAAATTCATAAATTTATAATTATTAAGTAAACTAATAATATTATTATTTTCACAACATCACGAATCTACGGTTGCTGCTACGATATCATGGTTCCATTATAAAAACCAAAAATCATACAAACGTATGTATAGCATTTGGACTCAGAAATTGAAACAGCTTCTATTCTAAAGACCATTGATTACAATTAATAAAAGAGAAATTATATTGCAAAACAATAAAGTAAGAATTATTTCATGTTTCGAATCCTTTTCTAACTGCAGGGATAAAGCTGGACCATAGCAAATTCATCAAGTTTGACGTGTACATCAACGCAACAGATGATGATGATATTACACCCAATGAGAGTGAATTTGCCGGCAGCTTTGTGCATGTGCCACACAAGCACAAGAAGGGAAAGACAGAGATGAAGCTCGAAACCGTACTCAAGCTTGGCATCACCGATTTGTTGGAGGATATCGGGGCCGAGGACGACCCCACCGTCTTTGTCACACTTGTGCCGCGTTCCAAGGATAAGGTCTCCGTTGGAGGCATCAGAATTGCCTTTTCTAAGTGAACATGAAGAGGAATAAATGGGTTATTAATTTGCTCAACATGCATGCATGTCTATAAAAAAAAAATCTTTTGCGCGTATTTTATTGAGGTAAAAGGATTTGGTACCTTGTTTGTAGTAAATAAGAGAGAGATGTAGATGCTTGCTAGAGGTTCTATACACACAATCGCCGGTCTGCATTGTTGTTATAGTTTATTTAGTTTATTTTTCTATCTTTTTTTTCATACCACTTGAAATAATTAATGCAATTGTGCTTGTACTTGGAAGAAGGGATAGAGGAAAGCACCTTCATTTATTTATTTTAGCGTGATGTATAAGTGTTTAAAATTTCAAATAAAAAATGGCATACATTAAATTTCGAACTTTTTTCTAATTTATTCATTTATTAGATTAATTACTAGAGTACTTTTATTTTGTATACTACAGTGAAGATTATTAATTTTATCATTTTATATTTTAAACTAGGAACTGGATGGTTAATTTTAGTTTGAATTAGCCTGAATTAATTGATTCCATGGATTTGCTAATTTCATATATCGAAGCATATTTCTGAGGATATTAATTTTGGGCGTGCCTTGGTTAACGTTGTATGGCCTTATCTGTGTAAACAACAACAAACAAATAAATAATTTTTCAAAACATTAATACTGTGTACAATAAAAAAAGCAATTAGGATAAGACGTAGTTGACTCTTAATTTTTTATGTTTCTTTCTTCTTATTTAAAATAGATTGTGTGATTGGTATGCTTTTAAAAGAGGAAAGAAACATTACAAATTAAGATAAATAGCAAGAAAGAAACTGATAAAACGTAGTTGACGGCGAGTATGACGTGACATATATATAGTTAAAAAGTTTGCAAACTTAACTATTATTACATATTTATAATTATAATTACCATTAATACCGATGAATCATAATGGGACTTTTGATATTTGTAAGAAAAAGGAATATCCACTTGAATCCCACATGTCCTTGTCATAGTTGTTATGATGCTGATGGTTGAGACTGAGTCCACATTGTCTGTATTAACTCAAAAGAGAGTATTTTTTTAGTTAATGTATCTCGGTCATCTGATTTTATATAGAGTTAATCAGATTACAGTTTATAATTCATAAACCTTTTAATATTAGTATGAATCTAGTCTGTACGAATTTTAAAACAGATCGAACTATCCAACTGTACGTATTAACTCCAAAGATTTTTTTTGAGTTAATGCAGAGGATAAGAATTCGATTCACACTTTCAAGTCAAGCAGTATAAGTTTCTTTTTGTCGTTTGCAAGGTCACTACATGGACAACATAGTCAACAGTAACAGCAACCAAGTTAGAAGACTACAGGTGGTCGTTTGCTTCGTGTTATGGAGAGAAAGATGCAAACAAATTTTTAGAGAGGAAAGCAAGAATGAGAGTGTGCTGGCAAAGGAGATCTTTGATGAATATATCAGCTGGTTCTTAGGGAGCTGAGAGGAGAAGGGTCCAGTGGGAAAAGTCTCACTAACAGCCCACTGGAATTGCTATAACTAGTTTATTTACAACATTTTATTATTCAAATTTTTACTTTTCTAATTTACTGTTTATCAAACTTTTGTAAAAATCAGACATCTCTGGTGTCAGTTTAATGAAACTTGAAGGCATGACCTTCACTTTTCTCTCAAAAAAAAAAAAAGTTTCTTTTGTCAGACTTACGCTCCCTCTTACGAAGAATGAAAATGGAAACTACTATGATCACTTGCCCCTCTCAACCTTTATTTAATTAAGAAAACTAAAGTACAAACAACCTGCTTTTTCATTGAGAGTGAGAGAGTTTGGCAGCTACTGCCAACATTTCAAAAACAAAAAAGAGAGAGAGAGATGCGTGTGACTATTAGCTGATAAGGTTAAAGACTGCATCATGATAATTTGTAGAGACATTATTCAGGAGATGAGGAATTAGTTAATTTCTTTATTCACGTCTTCTTTTTTTGGTTCCATATGTTTTATCTTTGTTGTAATTTTTGTGATTTAGAATTGGAATACATTCATGAGTTTGGCCAACTTTTTTGACAAGTGTTCATATTTCAGGTAGTAATTCTTTATAAAATCTAGAATAAACAGAAGAAATTTTTTTCTTACCATTGATATGGACATTCATGAGTTTGGAATATGTATATATTTTTTTTAATGTGAAGTTTATGCCTTCATATTCGATATTTCCATTGATATGGACATCAATAGTGTCAGGCTTTATAAAATTTTGATTAAAAACAAAAAGTAAATTAAAACCAAAAATAAAATAAAATATACACTAAAAGATATAGGAATAAATTGTGTTTGGTATTAGCGTCTTACAGCATCTTTTTTACGTAGCTTTTTAGATAAAAAATAAAAGCATTCAGCGCTATGCTATTTTGTAGTTTTTCTATGTGATTCCATATGATCAGCTTGTAATCTTATTTGTAATTTTTATCATTATCAAATATTGAGTTTTCGATTCTTATGTGAATACTCGTCGCCATCGCTCTCTCCACAGAATAAAACAAACTGTCGTGTGTATTTATCTAATATCTTTTGTGACCTGAATTGAGAATGACATGAACAGGTTTTCAGAAAAAATAATAAAATAAAATAAAATAAAATAAAATAAAAGAGGATGACATGAACAGATTGCTTCTGCATGAATCACCATTTGGCTGAGTCGCACCAGTACTTCATTAATTACTACGTATATACACATTGACTGAAAAGATGTTGGACTGTTTTCATATCATTTCTAGATAAATAACACATGTCCACTGACATACGTATTCTTTATAATTAAAAGTACATTTTATCGAAAGTGACTACTTCGCCGGCCATTTTTATTATTACCCTATAAAATAAACAAAATCTTAAAAATAACCTGGAATACATTTTTTTTTTTTAAATAATTCAACTGCCTGAGCCTGAAGCGGCTCAAAAATGAAACGGACCGCCAGATGGCGGGGCGAGCCATAGGAAGAGCAGACCGCCCCATAGGCGGGTGGGCCACACACTCACCAAACCACCCCACAGCAGGGCGGTCCACTATAGGTGTATTTAAACATTTTTTCTCTCTCTCCTGCCTCCATTATCTGTAAACCTTCAGTCAGAGCCTGCTGTGCAATTTTACTGTTTGAGAGGCATTTTTACTGTAGCAACATGTATTTTTTTTAGTTTCTTTTAATTATTATTTAGTAGTCATTACTATTCTATTATCTGTAACTACTATAACTGTCGCAATTACTGTAACTGTTACAATTACTGAATTGTGTTCTTATGTTCAGATGCCATAACAAGCACAACGAAAGAGAAAATGCTAGAGTTGTTGCTGAAGCAACTGGTAGAACACAATCCCCCCCCTTCTGAGCCAATCATCTAGTTGCCAAGCCTCTACAAGTAATGCCGCACCTGTAGTTGGTACCAGTAGAACTAGTCGTTTGTTAGGTTTATTGAGACGTGGTGGCAGGGGCAGATAAACTTGCTATTTTGCTTGTGTGAATTTATTTGTTTGGTTTGATCTAAGTTATGAACTTTAATTGTGTTGTTGAACTTTAAGTGTACTGTTGCGCTTTTAATTGTATTGTTGAATTTTAATTGTATCGTTAAACTGTGTTATAATATTTTAGAACTACACTTATTTCTAGCATACTCAACAATTAATTCGGAGATAAATGATAGATTAATTGTCATATAAAATGATAAAATACAAAATAACAACCAGTTCAAACATAGCAATTATACAATACCGACTTCTTAAAGTTCAACCATAGCCCATTTTGAATTAAAAACCCTACTTCTTAGTAGCTGGCTTCTTAGCAGCCGGCTTCCGATTAGTGACACTAGACGATGTGCTCGCCTTACCAGTATAAGTACACAGAAGAAAGTCATCGTCTGATGTTGTAGTGTCTTCATCATTTTTTTTTCATACCATATTGTATGGATTCCACAAAGTCATCGTCATCCATATTTTCAAATTGAATAGGTTGTGGACCAAATTTTTTTTCTTAAGAAAACAGAATTTACAGTGGCATTCTCCATCCCCAGTACTGCCATGTCCACGATTGGACTCTCCCCTCGCTACGCCACGATTGGACGATGCACCTCGGTTGCTATTGTTCATCCTGTCCAACAACAAAGCAAACATAAAATAATACAACCCATAAACAATATAAATACTACAATATATATAATAAAATCTTGATACAATACAAAATAATACAATATCCATAAAATAAAACAACATAAAATTCATATAGCAACAACCAGTTCAAACATAGCAATTATACAAACCGTTAGAGTTCAAACATAAAATACTACAACAACATACAATCCAGACTAAGGCTTATGATATGAGGAACTTGCTCCCTTATTTTCCTCCGCCCGACAGACGCATGTAGGACACTCCCACTTAGTAAGACGAGCGTCCTTCACCGGATCTTTGTTATTTTTTGGAGAAAACATTATTTCCAAATTCCTCATCGCATAGGCTTCTGCCGTCCAAAAATTATTAATAAGTGTTATTTTTTCTTCACGTTCGGTTTCAGTTCTTCCTCTATTTTTTTCAACTTTGGGTGCCATTGTAACTAGGGTTTTAAATGACAATAATTGATTAGACTTGTATTGATTCTAAATAAGGATTACAACATAATTGATTGATTCCAAATAGAAATTGAAAAGCTAATTATTACAATAATTAAAGACTAATTGTACAGTAAATATAGACTAAATGTACAAGAATCAACGGCTAATTAGAAAATAATTAAAAAATATTTAAATTATAGCGAGAAAGAAAGAAAGGTGCTGAGTGGAGGCAGAGAGAAGAAGAAGGGTAGGCCCGCCTGTGGGGCGGTTGATTTAGTGTGTCGCCCACCCGCCTGTGGGGCGGTCTGCTTGGGTTTGGCCCGCTTCTCAACCCGGCGGTCCGTTTGATTTTTGGGCCACCCCAGACCTAGGCGGTTGGGTTATTTAAAAAAAAAAACTATATTCAAGGTTATTTTTAAAATTTTGTTTTTTTGGGTATTAATAAAAATGGCCGCTATTTCGCAAACTACCCAACATTTTTATTTTTACCCAATTAAAAAAATATTTTAATAGTATTAACCATGGTTTAGAAAAGTTTAAAAAATAGTCAAACCATGGAATTTTTTCACGGCTTGGAATTTTAATTCCAAATCGTGAAAAAATTTCACAGTTCCAAGCTTTTTTTTTTCTTTTTCTTTTACAAAACATAATTATTTATTTATTTTTTGTATTGAAATATTAGAAATGTGGAATATCTTTCTTTGAAAATAGATGGAATACAATATAATTTGATTTATTAGAAAGACTGTAACAAATGACCCGGATCAACATTTTTCAGGCCAGATTTTTCGCGGCTGTAAGAAAAATTAATATATTTCATTATGTGTTATTGTATAAAAATAAAAATGCTTGGATTATGAGTTATTGATCCCAGTTCAAAAGTCACTTCTAGGTAATACAGAAAAAATGTTATCCTTCTAGTACATTTAATTTATAAAAAGTTGTATATTTTGAGAATTCTTTTTGAATTACAATCATTAAATAACTTAAAGTTTTTATTTTTTTCAAAAATAGATACAAATTTTTATAAATTAAATGTACTATGACAATATTTTCTGTATTACCTAGAAATGACTTTTGAACCAGGATCAACAACTCAGAGTCCAAGCATTTTTATTTTTTTTAAAATAACACATAATGAAATATATTAATTTTCTTATAGCCGCGAAAAATTCAGCCTGAAAAATATGGATTCGGGTAATTAGTTACAGTCTTTCTAATAAATCAAATTATATTGTATTCCATATATTTTCAAAGAAATATATTCAACATTTCTAATATTTCAATACAAAAAATTAAAAATTTTGTTTTGTAAAAAAAAAAAAAAAATCAAAACCGGTAACCGGTTTTGGCTTTTTTTGTATTGAAATATTAGAAATGTTGAATATATTTCTTTGAAAATAGATGGAATACAATATAATTTGATTTATTGGAAAGAATGTAACTAATTACCCGAATCCACATTTTTCAGGCTGAATTTTTCGCGGCTATAAGAAAATTAATATATTTCATTATGTGTTATTTTAAAAAAAATAAAAATTCTTGGATTCTGAGTTATTGATCCTGGTTCAAAAGTCATTTCTAGGTAATACAAAAAATATTGTCATCCTTCTAGTACATTTAATTTATAAAAAGTTGTATCTATTTTTGAAAAAAATAATAAAAACTTTAAGTTATTTAATTATTGTTATTCAAAAAGAATTCTCAAAATAGATACAACTTTTTATAAAATTAAATGTACTAGAAGGATGACAATATTTTCTGTATTACCTAGAAGTGACTTCTGAACCGGGATCAATAACTCAAAATCCAAGTATTTTCATTTTTTTACAATAACACAATGAATTATATTAATTTTTCTTATAGCCGCAAAAAATTCGGTCTAAAAAATGTTGATCCGAGTTATTTGTTACAGTCTTTCTAATAAACCAAATTATATTGTATTCAATCTATTTTCAAAGAAATATATTCAACATTTCTAATATTTCAATACAAAAAAAAATTGGAACCGTGAAATTTTTTCACGGTTTGAATATTTTTAAAACTATTCCTAAACCATAATTATTATTATTATTAAAATATTTTGTTAATTAAGTAAAAATAAAAACTAAAGATTTTTATCATCCATCTTCTATCCCCAAACGTCCTCCAATAATTTAACTAATTATACTTTCCTTTTTTGTTCCTGTCTCTGTCAAAGTTCTCCTCTTTCTCTTTCTCTAGCCCCTCTCTTTCGTTTTTTTTTTTCCACGATCAATTTTTTGAGAAATCAGAAGCAAACTACTCAGAAAGTCACAACTTTTATTGCCGATTTTTTTAAAAAATACCCAAAAAAATAAATATTTTATTAA
Organism: Carex pumila; assembly: GCA_033356055.1. NCBI lineage: Eukaryota > Viridiplantae > Streptophyta > Magnoliopsida > Poales > Cyperaceae > Carex > Carex pumila. Next base: position 770,378 of record JARJHM010000005.1, on the reverse strand, counting down.
AAATAACCAGGTTCTGAGTGAAATTTTAAAAATGCCCAGACCGCAGATTTTTTTTGCGCTTCGGAATTTTTATTCCGGGGCGCAGAAAAAATTTGCGCCTCGAAATTTTTTTTTTTTTTTAGAATTTTTTATCCCGAGCGCAGATTTTTTCTGCAGCCCGGATTAAAATATATATTTTTTTTAAGAGATTGGAGAAAAAAAAAATTTTTTTGGCCCAACTTTGTACCTCTGGTTAACATATCAAAACACCTTCAAAAATCATGAAAATTTACCGACATGCATTCTTGACTTCATAGAATAAGACTGTAAAGTTTCATACAAAATATCAAAACAGATCCTGAGATATCAGCTCTCAAAAATTGCCCAAACGGCTGGAGGAGTGCTTTTGAGCCCAACTTTGCACCTCTGATTAATATAACAAAACACCTTCAAAAATCATGAAAATTTACCGAAATGCATTCTTGACTTCATAAAATAATATTGTAAAGTTTCATACAAAATCTCAAAACAGATCGTGAGATATCGGCTCTCAAAAATTGCCCGAACTGCTGGAGGAGTGTTTTTGAGCCCAACTTTGCACCTCTGATTAACATACCAAAACACCTTTAAAAACAATCAAAATTTACCAACATGCATTCTTTACTTAATAAAACAAGACTGTGAAGTATCATACAAAATCTCAAAACACATCGTGATATATCGACTCTCAAAAATTGCCCGAACTGCTGAAGGAGTGCTTCTGACCCTAACTTTGCACCTCTGATTAACATACCAAAACACCTTCAATGTTGTTTTTAAAATAAGGATTCTTATGCAACCACTCCAAGTGCATCAGGTTTTTTTTTAAATATATATTTTTGTTTGTCTATCACTAATCGATGTACATTTCTCAATGAAGCAAACTTATATTATTATTTTATTTTATATAACAGAAATAAGACTAAATGGAAAGAGAAGGTACAACAAGAGGGCATATCAAGAAATGAGTCGGGAAAAAAAGCAAATTCTTCTAATGAAAAATCGTGCAAATAAGCAACAAAAAATAGGAGAAAGTAGCAATAATCAAATACCAAATACTCTTGCGAATTCAGATCTATTATTAGTTTCAGAGATTCCACTGCAAATAGATATAGCTTCATCAGCTCCTCATGATGCTACTGAGTCATTGCACAGTAATATAAATTTTGAGACAACTTTTTAATAAAAATTTATTTGTACGTACATTTTAGAATAGTAGTTGCAGCAAATTAGCTTTTATGTTGGCATTGGATTTTAGGTGTACAAACATGTCATAAGAGAATTTATAACAATGCTAATGCTCAGCCACCTGTGACCACATAAAATGACATCGGCAGGGAATTTGAGACCTTTACAGAAGGTAATATGTCCCTAGAAAATATATGTTATGATAACAATAATTTCATATATTCAAATACATGATTACTAAAGAAGAACTCATCTTAAAAAATAGATGAAATAAATATCTTGGATGGGCGTCAAGAAACTGTTGCACCCATCTTCACTACTCGATTTGAAGGTACAATTTTAGAATCTCATTAATTGCAATCGTTATGCTTAACAACAATTTTTTTTTATTTGTATTCACCATTTTTTATATAAACTTTTGTAATATATGTAGATACTTTTGAAGAAGGTGAGTGCAATGACCGTTCATCTTCAATTGATCCCTCATTCAACTGCGCTAATGGACATGACCCTTATGATTTGTATATCATAGGTTGCTCTCTACTCCAAGGTTACTCAAGGCACCAACTTGCTGCACATATTGTGGGGCCAAAAAATTTCAGTATGAATTTCCTACATTTTGTTGCATGAATGGAAAAACCAAGCTAGCGAGCTCTAGGGTCCCTAATGCATTGTACTACCTATTCACCACTAGAGAGCGGATTGGGGTTGATTTTAGACATTTAATAAGGTCTTACAATACCCACTTCTCATTCACGTCCTTTGGTGTGAAGGATGCAAAGAGAAAGAATAAGACTAATTATCATAGTGGTGGTGTGACCAATGAGGAATCAAATTGTGGCTGAGTGTATAACTTCCGTGTTCATGGCCAGATATACCACTTCATTGATCAGTTAGTACCTAGAGAAGGAAGGTTACCTGAGTATCTAAAACTCTATTTCTATGATACAGAATCAGAGCTGGATCATCGAGTACAAAGGATGCCAAACCTGGATAGAAATATAGTTAAAAAGTTGATGGTTATTCCTTCTAATAATCCATATGGCCAAGTGTTTAGGAGCCTTGGTGAGCTACAAACACTTGATACTTGTAGAATCGCTTTATGTGCCTCTGTAGAGCTTGATCAACATGTGTACAATAAACCTTCTTTATCCCAAGTTGTTGCAGTTTGGGTTGAGGGCAATGGCGATAATAGTGCATTTCGAAGAAGTATTGTTGTATTTGGGAGATTTGATCGTCCCAAAATTGTGAATTACTATTTTGGATGCTATGATCCATTAGCTTATCCATTATTTTTTCCAAATGGTGAAGTTGGTTGGCACCCCAAGATTCCTAGAGCAAGTGTATCTATGGATTCTATTACAGAGGAATGCATGGATTATGGTGATGAAACTGAGCAAGGTGAATTATCTATTAACTTATATATGTTAGAGTATTATCATTCTTGCAATTTCAAAATTTCAAATTTATTTGGAGTATTATTTATTTTGTAATTTTCTTTCAATGAATGCATATGTCTCTAGACGTAGAGGTAGAAATATTGTTTCAGGAAGAGAATATTACTACTACAAACTCCAGATATGAAGTGATACGAATTTGCTTTTGTTGGGTGGTAGATTGCTACAACAGTTTGTTGTAGACATGTATATAAAAATAGAAACATCTTGATTGGATTTCGTTCTTAGAGATCAGGTAAAAAACAGAAAAGAAATACTTCAAGGTATCAATAGTGTAATTGCCAGTGAAGGTTGAGCTCACATGATTGGTCAAAGAATAGTGTTGCCATCATCATTCATAGGTGGTCCTAGAGACATGAGGCGTTCATGGATGCCATGGCACTGGTTACACGGTTTGGGCATCCATATATTTTCCTAACCATGACTTGCAATCCAGATTGGGAGGAAATACATCGTGAGTTACTTCCAGGGCAAAAAGCGCAAGACTGGCCTGATCTATTAGCACGCATGTTTCGTGCTAAACTTGAAGATTTGAAAGACCTCCTTTATAAAAAAAAACTTTTTTGGTGCGATGGCATCGCATGTGCACGTGATTGAGTTTCAAAAGAGAGGGTTGCCTCGTGCACATTTCCTCATTATATTGCAGCCTAGGTATAAGCTCACAAATCCAGACATGTATGACAAGATTGTTTCTGCTGAGATCCCTGACCCTCAAAAGTATCCAGAGCTATACAAGTTGGTTGTCAAATACATGATGCATGGACCTTGCAGCGCTTTACAAGCAGGATGTCCTTTTTCTCCGTTTTCAAAGTCTGAATGATCAATCCAAACTGTTAGATGCGATATATATATTAAGATGTGCTTGGAGACCAAATTTTATATTTTTTGGAATTTTTTTACTATTTATTAAGCCACTTTGAAAAATCGCTGATCTAATGGTCTAGAAAATGTAAAATCAGTGATTTTCAAAGTGGCTTAATAAATAGTAAAAAATTTCAAAAAATGTAAAATTTGGTCTCCAAGCACATCTTAATATATATATCGCATCTAATGGTTCAAATTTACTATTCGGATTTTTAAAATGAAGAAAAAAGATTTAAAAGATAGGATGCATTTGGGTGCACAAAAATTTGGGTGCATTTGAACCCTCCTCTTATTTAAATATTGGTAATTATAAATACAGATTTAATGATTTTCAAAATTTAAAGGCTTACATGAGATGTTTTCCTATTAATTTACATAAAGAAAAACATAGGGTGCTTATTGCAAAAATATTATACAATGTCTAACAAGATTAAAATTAAATTTTGATAAATACAGGGTCTTCTCCACAAATTTTCTTTTATTCTTTGTCTGACAATGTGCTCTCTTGAATTGATCTTAAATGGGATGTAATGAAAATGCTCATGGCACTTCACTAGTACAGAAAATGCTCAAAATGGACTGTCTCAGAGATCTGAACAGAATAGACTACTACAATAACCAAATGGTAAAATCAAATCCACAGTTAAGAAAAGGACTAAAGAACACACACTTTAAAACCAAATTTTACATCTATAGGACTTTTGAATCATTTATTATGAACTTCCAAAGTTCACATTTCAAAATATAAAAAACTGTTATTTGCTGCATCGTTTTACTATACTGCCCCTGCATTAGATTATTTGTTTGGCATAGTTACAGAACCTCAAAAATTGTGATACTTGACAGGTATTTAGAATATTATTTTTTTTACATTTTCATAAAAGGAACCAAAAATATGGTGTAATAAATCTCTCAGACTTTAAATCTAAAGATTGCTTATCAGAAAAATTATGTGGATATAACACTGGTATTAAAATCAAATAGAGACAGAGATGAAAATTGGATTCAATGGTCTGATTCTACCAGCAAAGCTAAAATCATTATTCAAACTTGCACATTTTGTATCGGTAATTTACTACAATTATCACCTTAATCCAAGTGCCAATACCGCATTTTCAGCTGGATGCTTCTCTTCCCTGAATTTCTACCAGTATAAATTTGCTTTATATTCATGTGCACTCAGCATCCATGTAAAATTGCAACCAACTTTCTTGCCATTATATGTTTGCCTCTCAGATGCTAATATTACATCATATTTTTATACATACGTCTTCCTTTTTCAGACGTACATATGAAGTTCAACCAAAAGAAAATAATTTTCCTCAAAAAATAAACAATAACTAAACATAATGTCAAACAATCCTCTCCTTGCAGACTCAATAATAAGCAATTGAAATCAGGTTATTAACTAATATCCTTTTTGGAACAGCTGTAAATAAACCTTCTATACCTGCTGTTAACAATTTATTTTTTCCCAACGATATCAGGCAAAGACTCTTATCCAGTCTATCAGAGAAGAAACAATGGGCGACAAGTCAAAGTTCCCGATTCGTTCTTGGATAATAGATGGGTGATTCCTTATAACCCACATTTTCTTATGCGATATAATTGTCATATCAATGTTGAAGTTTGCTCGAGCATTCAAGCTGTTAAATATCTTTTCAAATACATTTACAAGGGACATGATCGTGCAGCTGTGGCTGTTGAACCGGGAACTGAACAAAACCAAGTAATGAGATCAAGATGTTTCAAGATGCCCGTTGGGTGTCAGCACCTGAGGCAATGTGGAGGTTATTTGGTATTGCACTTAGTGAGATACATCCATCAGTCCGTTCACTATGGTTACATCTTCCAAATGAACAAACCGTGCATTTTGCAGAGAACCAAAACTTGTATGATCTTACTAATGATGAAAGTGCAAAAAAAAACAAAGCTTACATAATACTTTGAGACAAATAAGACAAATCTAGAAATAAGGAGTTTTCTTTACAGAGAATTTCTAGAGGACTTTATATGGAACTCGACCGGAAAAAAATGAAACAGGCGGCAACGGGGAGGAGAAGTGGGTAGAGTTGTCAGTGCTAATCCAACAGATGGTGATCGGTACTATTTGCGTATACTTCTTAATCATGTCAGAGGTCCAACTTCATTTGCAAATCTTTTGAAAATTAATGGAGTTCTGCACAATAGTTTTGAAAATAATTGTATGTTGAACTCTCTCGGAAGCTGCTACTTTTAAATTTCCTTCTGCTCTCAAGATATTGTTTGCAACCATATTGGTCTATTGTGAGCCAGAAAATGTTCAAGCCTTATGGAATGAACATTTTGGCAAACTTTATGAGGACTATTGGAGGGAGTACAATTCTTTCGAATTAGTACAACATATGGTCTTGAAGAGTATTAATGATTTCTTACAATCAATGGACAGAAATGTGAAAATGTATGATTTACCAGAGCTGAGTCAACTAGGTGATTTAAATGTCAATGAATTTCGTGAGGTGGCTGTTGAGATGGCAATAACAGTCGATGAAGAACATTTGCGCTTGTGTGACTCTCTAAATCCTGAACAATTGGTCGCATTTAACGAGATTATGCAATGTGATATGGATAAAAAGAGTTGATTTTTCTTTATTGATGGGCCGAGCGGAACAGATAATATTTTATCACTTTAAAGTCAAAACTTTGGTTTTCATAGAGATGAGTGCTTATTTTGTCAAATTAATTGAGACGATAAATGTTCTGGTACCAGGATCAGTGGGTTCTTTTCTTGTTTTTATTCTCGAGCACTGTTCTCGGTCACCTGGAATAAATTTAGCGTCAAATTTATGAGAAGACATGAGCCTGCTATTAACCCAAAAATTTAGCGTCAAATTTTATTCTCTCAAAGTTGATTACAGGTCCATGATAGTCTTTTTAGTGATTTTAAGTATGTCTTGGAAAATTATTGAGGTGCTTTTGTGAGGGAACCTTACTGAGGCTTTAATTAGCCAAATAAGTCATATTTTGAGGTTGAATTCAGCACAGATAAGATGAGTGAATCGGCAATTCTACAAGTTGTAAAAAGGCATTTCAGTGACCATCTAATACTTGGCGAAGGCGGCTTAATTGGGGATGCCTTGTGAGACTCTCTGGTGCATTGACCCGTTGGGTTTGTTAATCTCTCCGCCACTGTTATCAACTGTATATAATTTAAAACTTGACAAATGGAATTCGATTGATATTTCTTATTTCATCGAAAATCCCAGTGTCCTATACAAACTCCCTTATTTTTCCGTCCCTTAATTTTTTTTTTCCATTAAATTTTATTAGGTGAAAACTGTTTATTTGAAAAGCCTGTGGTGTTGTTTCCTTCAAATTCCTTATTGATCTGATAAGTAATTTTTTTTAATAAACTGTTTGCTAAACTAAAGTGCATTTCATATATTTGACAGGTAAAACATATCTATACAGAGCATTATTAGCTAAAGTGCGTTCCATGAATCTTATCGCACTAGCAACTGCTTCATCAGGATCTGCAGCAAATAACATGCCGGGGGGAAGAACTGCACATTCTCGGTTTAAAATTCCCTTGAAAATTGTGAACAACTCTGTTTGCAATATCAAGAAGCAAAGTCAAATTGCACAATTATTGCGGATGGCTACTTTGATCATATGAGATGAAGCATCAATGGCAAAGCGACAAGCAATTGAAGCACTTGATAGAACAATGCAAGATATAATTGAAGAACTTTTACCTTTCGGTGGGAAGATTATGTTTTTCAGAGGTGATTTCAGACAGGTAATTAATTAGTTATTTTATATTATTTTCATTTATTGTTCGAATTAATTGCTTTAGGGAGAAAATAAATCTCATGCACATAATTTATATAATTATTAGGTGCTCCCAGTTGTTAGGCGTGGGAAACCCTCACTATTATAACCTCTGGATTCTAAGAAATGCGGATACTCGTTGTGCGCTTGATTCGCCTTTCCAATCTGACCGGCAGCCTACAATTGGCATTAATCCTAAAATATTGGGACTTATTAACAGGTCAGAGTTAAAGTCAAGGATTGCTTAGACAATGAGGCTATGAGATTTAAGTACCGAGATGTAGACATCCCATGGCTGAATTCCAAACCTACACCAAAAAAGACAGTACAGAAGTTACAGTCTAAGGCAAGGTCACTTTCAGCAACGGATCAGACCTCTGCACCTGCTTTTACAGAACCCAGTTTTCTGGTAACTATTGACCGGCCAGTAACTGCTACTATATCACGTCCCAAGGTGTCATGAAGCAGCAAGGACAAGGAGATGAAGAGGAAGTGCTTATTGTTGAAGGTATAATTACCTCAAAATTCATCCCTTAATCATAATTCATAAATTTATAATTATCAAGTAAACTAATACTGTTATTATATTCACAACATCACGAATCTACGTACGGTTGCTGCTACATATGATGGTTCCATAATAAAAACCAAAAATCGTACAAACATATGAAGCATTTGGACTCAGAAATTGAACAGCTTCTATTCTAACAACCAGTGTTATAAAATGCGGTTTTCATGCGGTATGCGGAAGACCACTGCATATCCCATATATGATATACGGCTGCATATGCGGATTTTTATGCAGACCTATATATACATATTTTTTTCATTAAAAATTAAATATTTAGATTATCTATATCAAATATATTAAATATTTGAGTCATTTATATCAAATATATTAGAAGTTTATTAACATATAAGTGAAATTTGTTCCATATTAAAATTATATTAGATTATCTATATTAAATGTTTAGATAATCTATATTAAATATATTAAATATTATATTATCTGTATTAAATATAGCAAATCAAATTGTTTTTTGTGCCATGTGAATTGAGTCCAGCAATAAGTCTTCAAAATGGGCTGCACGTGATTTCTTTTGGGCCCAATGGCCGATAGCTTAGGCGGCTCTCCTATAAACGAATAGGGAACTGGAGCGGAACTTAAGTCCTCTTCTATTCTTGTTTTTCTTTCCCATACGTTCTTAAACCTTTCAGTCTGTTCCAATTTTGAGCCCATAATCTGTCTGTTTAAATGCTTAAATAAATTGGTAGTTGTTATATCCACCTTCCCTATACTCATCGGTGCTTCCATAGCTGAGGTCAAACTGTCAAAAAAAAGAACTATTCAGGCGCTCAAACTCCTATAAAAGAAGAGGGGGAGAGGCTGTATTAGTTATCTTGCACATTCGGACCTAGATAATGGATCTAGAAGTCATTTTAAGGTCCGGATTCAGATAATGGGTTTGAAAATTTTAAGATTTGAACTCGGATAATGAGTTTGAATCAATGGAACCGCATATCCACCACATATTGGGACCACATAATATACAACTGCATTTTATTCACTGCTAACGACCATTGATTACAATAAAAGAGAGTTTATATTGCAAAACAATATATAAAGTAAGAATTATTTCAAGTTTCGAATCCTTTTCTAACTACAGGAATAAAGCTGGACCATGACAAATTTATCAAGTTTGATGTGTACATCAACTCAACAGATGATGATGATGATATTACACCCAATAAGAGTGAATTCGCCGGCAGCTTTGTGCATGTGCCGCACAAGCACAAGAAGGGAAAGACAGAGATGAAGCTCGAAACCGTGCTCAAGCTTGGCATCACCGATTTGTTGGAGGATATCAGGGCCGAGGATGACCCCACCATCTTTGTCACACTTGTGCTGCATTCCAAGGATAAGGTCTCCGTTGGAGGCATCATAATTGCCTTTTCTAAGTGAACATGAAGAGGAATAAATGGATTATTAATTTGGTCAACATGCATGCATGTCTATAAAAAAAAATCTTTTGCGCGTATTTTATTGAGGTAAAAGGATTTGGTACTTTGTTTGTAGTAAATAAGAGAGAAAGGTAGATGCTTGCTAGAGATTCTATACACACAATCGCCGGTCTGCATTGTTGTTATAGTTTATTTTGCTTTTTTTTTTTTTTAATCTTTTTTTCGTACCGCTTGAAATAATGCAATCGTGCTTGTACTTGGAAGGAGGGATAGAGGAAAGCACCTTCATTTATTTATTGTAGCGTGATATAAGTGTTTAAAATTTCAAATAAAAAATGTCATACATTAAATTTCGAACTATTTTCCAATTTATTCATTTATTAGATTAATTACTAGAGTATTTTTATTTTGTATACTGTAGTGAAGATTATTAATTTTATCATTTTATATTTTAAACTAGGAAATTGGATGGTTAATTTTAGTTTGAATCAGATTGAATTAATTGACTCCATACTAAATTTCGAATCCAGCCATGTTAAATTTCATGCATAGGTTTGCTGATTTCATATATCGAAGCGAATTTATGAGGATATTAATTTTGGGCGTGCCTCGGTTGTATGGCCTTCTCTGTGTAAACAACAACAAACAAATAAATAATTTTTCAAAACATTAAAACTGTGTATAATAAAAAAAAAAAACCAATTAGTATAAGACGTAGTTGACTCTTAAATTTTTTTATGCTTCTTTCTTCTTATTTAAAAAAGATTGTGTGATTGGTATGCCTCTTTTTTAAAAACTGTGTACCTATCACACTATCTATTTTAAATAAGAGGAAAGAAACATAAAAAATTAAGATAAATAGCAAGAAAGAAACGGATAAGACGTAGTTGGCAGTGAGTATGACGTGATATGTATAGTTAAAATGTTTGCAAACTTAACTATTATTAAATATTTGTAATTATAATTACAATTAATACCGATGAATCATAATGGAGCTTTTGATCATTTGCAACAAAAAAAAAAAACTATCCACTTGGGATCTCACATGTCCTTGTCATAGTTGGCATGATGCTGATGGTTTAGACTGAGTCTGCATTGTCTGTATTAACCCATAAGAGAGTATCTTTTGAGTTAATGTATCCCGGTCGTTTGATTTTAAACAGAGTCAATTAGATTATAGTTTATAATTCATGAATCTTTTAATATTAGTACGAATCTATTCTGCATGGATCCTAAAACAGATCAGACGGTTCACTTGTATTAACTCAAAAGAAATTTTTTTTTTTTTGAGTTAATGCAAAGGATACGAATTCGGTTCAAACTTTCAAGTTGAGTCGTACAAGTTATTTTTGTCAAACTTACGCTATCTCTTACGGAGAAGGGAAATGGAAACTACTACTGATCACTTGTCCCTCTCAGCCTTTATTTAATTTGAAGAAAACTAGAGTACAAACCAACTACTGCTTTTTCATTGAGAGAGAGAGAGTCAGAGAGATGTGTGTGATAAGATTAAAGACTGCATCATGATAATTTGTAGAGACATTATTCAGGAGACGAGGAATTGGTTAATTTCTTTGAAATGTTTAAGATAACTATTGCGTTATTCCTCTATCCACGACTTCTTTTTCTGGTTCCATATGTTTTATCTTTGTTGTAATTTTTTGTGATTTAGAATTGTGATACATTCATGAGTTTGACCAACGTTTCTTGACAAAAAAAGAAGAAGTGCAAACATAATGTATACCGGATGTTATTTACATGTAAATAAGTATTAATCAGAATAAATTATACTATAACGATTCAATTAGTCAAATAAATTTAAGATAAAATAAGTGTATAGATAGGGACGCAAATAATCCGAATCTAAAAAATGTCTTATTTATTTATTTTTATTCAAAAGTTATACGAAATTAAAAAATCTAGACCTAATAACAATGCTAATTCATGATCCGCTCTTTCCTTCTCGAATGGCAATTTTTTTCAAAAGTTACCTCTTTTTTTTTTTTGGCACAGCGAGAAGCAACACCTGGATAATAACTATGATAAAAGATTCCCAAATTGATGTGCTGGTTTTCCATAATGTAACAAACATGTGGCAGTAGTAATCGTTCTTCAAACTTCTAATGTTGGAAATTCCTGCAGCCTCAAGCAAATTTCAAATTTCTATCTTCTTTTTAGTCTTTTCAAATTAACAATTCGTGGTAAGAAACAAAAGTAATTGTGCTTCGCACATCATGCCACAAGCTGACGAGAAAATTGTTTGTTGCACGAAAGTTCATTTCTGGAGACACCACGTGGCACGTGTCATGAGACGAGAAAGTAAAGCAGAAAAGTTCTAACTAATTTTTTTTTTTCTGAAAATCTAAGCTGTCAAGTCAGAAGGGAATTGAAATCTTCATTTTTTTTTATACAATAATTTTAGGATATTTTTCTATCCAACTTTATTACTTTTTTTTTCGAATTAACCAGAAGTCACATGTAAAAATTAGAATGTTAGATTACGCAATTCCACTGTGTTTGTGTCTGACACGATCATCACTTTAAAGAGTCAGAAATAAATATGCTGCGATCCAAAAACATTGTATTACGTTTTCTTAAATTTAATCTTTTGCTTTTTAAAATGTACAAATTTCAATAAAAAAATATTTGTTTATACATAAACTTCAAAATAAATAAAAGATTAAATTTGAAATAACAGAATACCTGCAATTCCTTTGCATCGCATCAGATTTATTTCCTAAAGACTAATTGGGCTGCCCCTAGCGAATTTAAAATTCATTAAAAAAAATATATATATATATCAATGTAGGATAAATGAAAAAAATGACATCATGCTTGCGTGGAAATGACTACATTCATTCAATATTTTTTTAAGAACCTTTGAGATGTTAACTCCATTAACAAGTAGGGCTGTCAAAAAAGCTCGTGACTCGCCTCTAGCTCGCTCGCTAACAGCTCGCTCGATAGTGGACTGAGCTGTTAACGAGCCAGCTCGGTCCAAGCTCGGGCCAAAATAAACAAGCTGAGCCAAGGCCCAGCTCAGATCGAGCCAGCTCGGCTCTAAACGAGCTATACACTGTAGGTTTTTCAACTCTCATTTTCTCAGCCCGTTACAGATACGACCCATTTACATTTAGATTTAGGTTTAGCAGCTCAAACTCCTCTTTTCTCTCCTCTAGCGGCGCACATCTGGCTCCCAACTTCCCGAGTCTCGACCTCCTCTCCTCTAGGCTCGCGCCATAACTTCGCCGCTCTGACCTCTGACCTCTGACCTCCGACCTCTGACCTCCGTGACTTCGTCGTACGCTTCTGGCCTCCGAGCCTCCGACCTCCCAGTTCTGAGTCTTCTGACCTCTAACTTCTGACCTCCCAGTTCCGAGCCAACTCTGACCTCCGACCTCCCAATTCCATATGACAAGACTCAAGAGACCCTGAATTAGTTGTTCTTCCTCTAGCACTACGAGATGTACCTGTTGCTTCTGGCATCAAGATTTGTTTCATCACAGGTCTGTTATGTACCCTGCCTTCCTAAATTTAACAAGTAACAGCATATAACAGCTGAATGAGTGGTGAAAAGGGCTGACTACCTGTCTAATTACTAATTAGAGACTCGCGCCGCCTCGCCTCTGCCTCGCATCTGACAACCAAGCACAGAGATTCTGTCTCTGATAACCATCTTTTATATTTTTTCTAATTTTTTAACCTTTGTTGATTCTGTCTTTTTTTTTTTTTCTAATTTTCTAACCATCTTTGTTAATTTTTGCACAGATATTCTGTTTCTGGTAACCATCCTGAAATTTAGCGCGCACCTTTGTTGATTGTCTCTACCTCTCTGGTAACCATCTTTTCTCTTTTATCTAATTTTTTCTTTTTTCTAATTCTCTAGTACGGCTCCTCTGCTGTCAGCTTACAAAATATTTTCTGATAGTTAATTCCAGGGAGCAATTTTTGTGCTTTGTTAGAACTATTACACTTGGCTTGTGAATAAGGGATCAGGCTTTATTAGGGCATAAGAGGATAATTGATTCATACAATGGTCTATTACACTTAATTTGTATTTTAATATGTAAATTTGAAATTTAACTAAAAAAAAAATCTTATGAATAATCCTTGATTTAGGGGCCTATGTATTAGTTGAGTAAATTAGAATATAAATTACTGGATCTATGTATAAATTATTTCTTTGATAGTAATTTCGTTTTATAATCATTATCTTAGAATATAAATTACTGGAGCTATGTATTAGTTGAGTAAATTAGTCTTTATTCTCTTTGTAGGTGATATTCTCTATTCAATTTATTATTGCTGTAATTAGGGGCCTAGTTCTTTTCAATTCTCTAAGATAGAATGAGGACTCAAGAATTTACTCAACTAATACAATTTCACTAAACTATTGATTCATATTTCATATAGATTTGGCATGTGCAAACGAGTATAGTTATCAATTTTTGTTACCTATCACATTTGCTTGCTCTTTCTTTTTTATTCAACTAATACAATTTTTGTTTGATAATCATTATCCTAGAATATAATTTATCATTAGGGATTTAGCCGTTGTCTCCCAACTTGCTAGTTGATGGCGTGAAGTGAGGTACTTCCTTGTTACCGGCTTCTATTCCGCCTCTTTTTTGTTCTTGGTTAGTTGTGAGCAATTCTCCTCTTTTCTATTTGCTTATTTTGTGATTGATAAGTAGGATGTGTGTAGATTAATTTCGCATCCTTGCGCGGGTTCATTTCCCGGCTTAGATGCCTTGACTGTCTCTATGAGATTTTTCCTTGATTATTTCTGTTTTTGTCTCTCTAGCTCGTGCTAGGGACTGTTTTTGTCATTTGTCAACATAGATTTATTTTTTTTACTTTCTTTTTGAAGAACACAAATACCAAAGAACATCTGTTCTTTAATTTATATATATAGTACATATTTAATTTATAGCAAATATTAATTACCAAAAATAATTTTTAGCTAGGAAACATCTGATTCCTACGGCTGTGTTGTTTTTAATTTTTTATTAGAAATTTTTTCACTTTTTATTGCAAATATTCTTCTTATTATTTGCATCTATAATTTTCAGCTAGCTTTGACTAATATTTGTGAGCTTTGATTAATAGGCACAAATGTCAAATACATCATCTGATGGTGCTACTGTAGCCGGCAGTAATCCAGTGATGCTAGAAAGTGCAAATAGCACAGCTAGTGGACATGCGTCAGGTTCCAATACAGATGAGGTTGGTGGGACTAAAAGGAAAAAAACTTCTGATGTTTGGGAGTATTTCAAGGTAATTGATGGTACTAATAAGGCTGAGTGTCAATACTGCAAGCAGCGCTATAAAGTAGCGGAAGGTGGAACAACCTCAACATTGTTGCGTCATGTGAAGAAATGTTCCAGAATTAAGAGATTTAAAGGTAATGATTCTGGTATGCTCCCTTTAGATGATTATGTGCTTACATCTGTAAAAGAGGGGGAGGGGGTAGACACGGGTATCGTGGATTGATGTCAAAACAAGGTGGAACTCAACCCACCGAATGCTTAAATCAGCTCTTTATTACAAAAATGCCTTCAATGGCTATGCTGATCGAGATTCTAGTTTTAGTGAGTGGGTTCCCGATGATTCTGAATGGGACAAGGCAGAAAAGGTTTGTAAATTACTTGAGGTTTTTGTCCAAGCCACAAAGATTTATTCGGGAACATCTTACCCCACCTGAAATCTGTTTTTAGCTGAGATGCTTAATGTGAAAAAGGCAATATGTAATGCCTACTTTGATGAGGATGATTTCACACGAGAGATGAGCTTTGCCATGTACACAGAGTTTGAGAAATATTGGGGGGAAATTAATGTGTTAATGGCAGTGGCTGCCATTCTCGATCCAAGATTGAAGACCCTCTCAATTAAGTTATGTTATAAGAGGTTGTACCCTGAAGTTGAGCTTGATTCGCGTGTTAATGATGTGTTGGAAAAGATGCGAGCTATATACGAGATTTATGTAAATGAGCATGCGACCTCTACTCCATCGAGTAAATACTTTCACTTTTTAAATGTTAATTTTGCATTGCTTAAAGTTTCACTTTTTTTATGTTAATTCTTGAAATTTTACTGATAGGTTCCGGTGCTTCAACTACATCAGCTAGTGTTGCCAGTGGTTATGAGGATACTGATATGTGGCGTTTTGTACAGTCCACATGGAATGAAAGCCAACCTACTTCAGATCTGGAAAACTATTTAAAAGAGGATGTTTTTCAGCATAGGCTTCATACACCCTTCGATATATTGAAATGGTGGCAGGTACATGCAGGGAGATACCCTATTTTAAGCAAACTAGCAAGAGATATTCTTACTATTCCAATCTCAACAGTCGCATCTGAGTCGGCCTTTAGTGCTGGTGGTCGTGTTTTAGATGATTATAGAAGTTCTCTTACGAAGGATACAGTTGAGATGCTAGTTTGTGGGGGTGATTGGATTAGAGCAGGTACAAAGGCCGAATTGCAAACTCTTCAAGTGAGTTCTTCATTCTTTTAATTTAAGCTGTTTTAGCTTGTATTAATATATCTAATGTATATAACATATTAAATTTTTAAATTTCAGCAAGCTGCAAGTGTGGAGGAGAGTTTGGAAATTCAGTTTCCATTGTGAAATCTTAGTATTCATTGATCTCAATCCTTACAATTTACGAGTGAGTTGAATGCTTGTATGAAATTATACAAAAATGTCTCTTGTTCCTATGTTAATTAATTATTGTTGTATTTTCAGCAAGATTTAAATGTGCGGAGCTGATACTTGCATGGTTGTTGGTGTTCTTCTTGGCTTGATTGTTGACTACTTGATTGGTAATTTAATTTTGTGGGATTTTGGCTTGGCTATTGGCATGTTGCCTTTTTGTTCTATCTTCTAAATTAATTAGTTATGTGAATTTAGTCGTACGAATTTAGTTTTAACTTCTAGATTAATTGACTTGATTGTTGGCATGTTGCATGAATTTATGTTATTTGGTGTAGATTTATATAAATTTATGTTATTTTGTATGAATTTATGCTCCATTTTAAGTACTGGTATGTGTCAGTACCAATATTACTTCTGTGAAAATGGTGTATGTTTATATTTTGACAAATTTCTGAAATTTGGATGATAACTCTTTTATTTGGACATATTTAACTGCTTGTCCATTTCTTGGCAAGCATTTCATAACTTTAACTGAGCTCTAGCACAATTTAAAAGAGATGAAGTTGATAACAGAAATGTAACTTACATCACATTTAGAGCCGGCTCAATAAAGCCCAATAAATCATGAGAAATGGCCTTTGTATAACAGCAAAGCAGCCCAATAAAGCCCAGCGAGCCAGCTCGTCAGCTCGCGAGCTAGCTCAGGCTGGCTCATCACAAGCTGAGCCAAGATTTTTGGCTCGGGACCCCTAGGTCTAGCTCGCTCGGTTCAGGCTCGGGCTAGAATTAACAAGCTGAGCCAAGGCCCAGCTCGGCCCGAGCCAGCTCGTTTACAGCCCTATTAACAAGTAACAATTCAATCGTTCGTTATTATAATATTGTCGGTACAGATATGTTCATCATTGCAGTTGAGTTAAGAATTACTCCGTCTAGTCCTGATATCACTACATGATTAGTTAAGAATTTCACGCATTACTCCGTCTAGTCTCAAAAATTTTCGGACTTTTTACATTAATTCTAAAAACAAGTTCATTAGATCCTGTAATATTATGAAAATAATCCTATAAACAAGTTCAATGGATGTTCTGCAGATGAAACCGTGTGGTCCCAAATGAAAATGCGTGAAAACTGTTAAAAACGCGTAACAGTTGTTGGGAACCACCTTATGTGAACATACACATAGTATTATGTAAACATACACATATTATCCTGTAAACATACACATATTATCCTATAAACATACATATTGTACTTGAAATTATGACAGTTGTGGCAAAGCTAAAAAAGAAATGTTTTTATACACGGAGATTTTCGAGGGACTGTAGCCCGAAAAATGTTACATTTTCTCATTAAAAAAAATCTAGTTAACAATGTTCTTATGACCAATAATAACCAAGTTCAATAAACAAATAGTAGTTGCATGTAGACCCAAGCACAATAAGATCCACGTACCAGTTATATGATTTTTGTTTACCATGTTTTAAAAACAAAAACAATTTTATCATAGAAATTAAGGTTCCCTAGATTAGACCAACCCTTAATTTTGTTTTTACAATACTAATTTTAAAAAAATGTGGTATCGCAAGTAATACTTGCAGTCTGCAAAATATCTCTGTTGGTTCCATAGGTATTACTTGAAAATCAAAATTTTAGTAAAATGTGGCTAAATGAATTTTTTAAACATGGTAAAAATAAAATCAAGCCAAATTATCATTAAATTACCCATTATCGATCTAGCAAGCTCTCATAATTTTATTCAAAATAAAATAAAATAAGACAAAAATAATACTCTATATGTAAGAAATTACAGTTTGAAATTTCAATGAAAAAATTTCTTCTTTAATTTAACCTTTAATAATTCTTACTTTTCTTTAGATATACACCAAAAAATATCTTTCGTGATGACCAATCTGAAGGCGAGAGCTCTCTTTTCTAAATTTGTTCCAAATCCATTTCGTCAAAAGTTATACGGACACTCTATCGACAAATGGCTTGGCTCGAGGGGCTAAGTATAAACAATGTGGAAATTATAATTAGTCAAAGTATTAAGTTAATTTGTCAAAACAAGGCGTAATATGACCAACAAGTGGTGATTAATTTTAAATAATATTTCTAACAATAATTACAAGAATTAATATAATTCAATAGTACGTACTGCATACAATTAATTAATGATATTGTACAACTATCTTTCTTAATTGTTATTACTTAATAATTATTAGTACGAAAGAGTACTGTTTCTACTTCATTATTATTTTCAGTATCTGTGCTGTCATTGTTAACCGCCCCAACTTTATTATTGCTGCTGAGAAGAATCATATGAGAAATAAAACTTGATAAAATTTTCTTCCCCAATTAAGAAAGATGACTAATGAACTTGGTCAAGTTCTTGGGTCATTTCTTTAGAGGGAAGTAATTAATTAGAACCAAATTTCTTTAATAAAGCAAAAATGACAAAATCGACTTTGTTAAGAAAAGTGCAACAACACACGTCAGCGACACGTTGGAAGATTATATATTCATCCATCCATTATCGACATGTGGGCAGAGAAGGTGAATTCGCCAATTTCAACTTCAGTTCGTTGAGAAATGAGTTATTATTAGCACGGTAAAAAGATTTGTAACTCATGATTAATTCAAGGTCAATTTAAATATTATTCAATTTGTTAGATTAGACTTTTAGGAAATTCGAGCTTGATCTAAAATTCCAAATTAATACAATATAAAATTAATAAGTAAATACACATAATTATTTAAAATATCCTTAAAATTAATTAATAATATTTCAATTAAGATACTATGAAAAAAAATATAAAAAGTCATTATAAAAATTTCATGAGAGAAAACTCTCCTTGAATAAAATAATAATGGCGTGTATATTTTTTCTATTATAGCGTGTATGTTGGTTTCTCCTTGTATAATATAATTATAGCGTGTATGTTGGTTTCTACTATACATTTAATTGAATATTTGATATATGATTGAGGGTAATTAATTCGCATCATACTCAAAGATAAAACTTGTTTGCATTTTGACTGTGATTGATATTGATATCTGAAGCACCTATTTTTCATGAAATTTCATTATCAAGATATAGTATAGTCTTTATCGATATGTATGTGATAAAAATGACAACTGTCTAGTCAGAGATAGTTAGTCAATTGTTCTAATCAACATGTATATAGTTTATTTTTTGTAGATGTTATGGAGTAATTATGATTAGTCTTTAATTAGTCTAGTGGCAAAAGTAATATTTTTTGTGCGAGCTATTGGTTTCTACTATACATTTAATTGAATATTTGATATATTTTGACTGTGATTGATATTGATATCTGAAGAACCTATTTTTCATGAAATTTCATTATTAAGATATAGTATAGTCTTTATCGATATGTATGTGATAAAAATGACAACTATTTAGTCAGAGATAGTTAGTCAATTGTTCTAATCAGCATGTGTACAATTATCTTTTATAGACGTTATGAAGTAATCATGATTAGTCTTTAATTAGTCTAGTGGCAAAAGTAATATTTTTTGTGTGAGTTGTTGCATTTTTGAATCCGAGTTCTTCATGAATATTAAAATAGTTGGTGGTTTGACCCCCAATTTTACTGGATTCATATTTTCCCAGGTATTGTAGAGAATTACCCTCACTTTACGGTTTGAGATTAAATCTCACTCGGCTTGGGATTCAGACTAGCATAGGGGGCAGTATTATTGGGCTTTGAAATTTGTGCCAAGTTAAAAAGAACGGTACAGATCTACTAATTGTAAAATATTCCCTTATCTGGTATTGTAGACGATGTGAATTCAATTTTTACTCCTCTAATTTTTTTTTTTTGCCGACTCTACTTAGGGCGTGCTCCAGGCGAAGGGAGACAAAGGAAGGGAAAGAGAAAATCATTGTGAAAGAGAGACGCTCACCCCAGACTGAACATGCCCGATAGTTTCCCCTACTTCAGAAGAGAAGAACCGGAGAGGGAGCGGAGGTGCAAAGGTACTGTTCGGAGGGGAGAGCGTAACTACATAGTGTTGATTTTTGAATAATTTTGTCACCTTAGATATGGGGTGTAAAATCACTGTTTGGGAGGTAGCGTCCCCTCTAAACTCTTCCTTCTTTTCCCTTTAATGCGAGGGTTACTGGATTCGTATTCTCCCAGGTATTGTAGAGAATTATCCTCACTTTACAGTTTGAGATTAAATCTCAGCCGGTTTGAGATTCAGGCTAGCATAGGGGGCAGTATTATTGGGCTTTGAGATTTGTGCCAAGTTAAAAAAGAACTGTACAGATCTACTAATTGTAAAATATTCCCTTATCAGGTATTGGAGAAGATGTGAATTCAATTTTACTCCCCTATTTTTTTTATTTTTTGCAGACTCTACTTAGTGTGGATTGTAATTATAATGAATACAAACACTTTTATTTTTTGTGCTTTCATTATATCTTCATTTTTACAATAACAAAAATTCAACTTATATGTTAAAATAAATTTGTTAGATGTTAACTGCATTATTTTCTCTATGTGTATAAAAATATTATTTTTCAGTTTTGTTCTTATATGAAATAATAAGTTTAAAATTCAAAAATCATTCATATTAGTTATAAATTTACAAGCTCTGGATAATAATGAAAAATAAAGTTAAAATTTTATACTTTTATATTAATAGAAAATGAATTGGGTCTAATTGGATTCGGATTATCCGGTCTGAATATGCTCCGAATTGGGTTACTATCCGTATTCGAATTGAACGGATTGGATTATATGCAGATACAGATCGGGATAATTTTGGAAAGGTAAGGAACAATAACAGGCATGGATTCAGATAAAAAAAGTTTACTAAAAAAATGGAGCGGATATCCAGTAAAAAAATTTACCCAAAAATAAAGCAGATCTCCGATAGTAGAAACAGAGCGGGTATTAAAATCCCCTATTCAAATCCACTAGTCTCTTTTACTTCTCCAAAGTGCAAATTCATATAAAAAAGGACAAATCCAACTCACACTTTTTCATTTGCACTCCAACTACGAGGAGAAGTTCTGCTATATATGACCTCACAACATTATTTTCTCTTTTTTTTTTTGAAAAATTGATAGTGACTACTGATTGCGGGACTATTGATTGAACATAAAACCGGACAGTGACATAGATGAGCTAGGTATTTGAATCTTATTTAGGCTCACAACAACTTTATTTGTTTTAATTTTTTTTGTATTACTTTAAATATATATATAGGACTTGGCTACGGTGCTATGGGTAGCTAAGAGGTCTCCCGTGCTACGGCTCAATATTCGATTTTTCAAAATTATAACGGTCGATCCGAACCGTTCATCTTATTCTCCATATTAATATGTGCTTGGAGACCAAATTTTACATTTTGTGGAAATTTTTTACTATTTTTTTAGATTTATTGAAAATCACTGTTTTTCAGACAAATCTGGACCATAAAAAACAGCGATATTCAATAAATCTAAAAAAATAGTAAAAAATTTCCAAAAAAATGTAAAATTTGGTCTCCAAACACATATTAATATGGAGAACAAGATGAATAGTTCGGATCAACTGTTAGGATTTTGAAAAGTCGAATATTGAGCCGTAGCACGGAAGGCCTCTTAGCTACCCATAGCATATTAGCCAAATCCTATATATATATGATTATAATACTTGTATTGTTTTACATAAATGAATTATTTAAGTGACTCAACTATCCGCTAATTATTTGTTTTGTATCTGTATTCAAATCCGTATTAGTGGATTATCCGCTCCGTATCCATATTCATTTTGGCGAATTTGGTTTTGAATTTTGATATTTGTTTACTATTTGTATCTGTATTTATATCCGCTCATTGAAAGACGGATACAGATTTAGTATGAGTATTATCCACTCCAAATCTGCTCCATTTACACTTTTAAAAATGATACAAAAATATCTAATTGTTTATTTTAATGTTTAAATTTTAAATTTTAAGTTGGAGACATAATGAAGATATCAAAGTGGAGACCTTAGAATCCTTTTCTTCTCTTTGTAATTAATAATTATCACTCATAGCAATACAGTATTTATTTATTTTTATAGTAAAATATGTACATGACTTACTCCTTCATATACATAATTTGACTTTCTTTCTCGAAAAATATATATATATATATATATAGTTAGGCTGGGGTGCTATGGATAGCATAGTGGCCTCCCGTGCTACGGCTCAATATTCAAGTTTTCAAAATTCAAACGGTCGATCTGAACCGTTCATTGTTTAATCCATATTGAAATGTGCTTGGAAACCAAATTTTACATTTTTTGGAATTTTTTTACTATTTATTAAGCATTTTTGAAACCGCTATTTTCCAGTGGTGCAGAATTTTAATAAAAACAGCAATTTTGAAACCATCTTAATAAATAGCAAAAAAATTTCAAAAAATGTAAAATTTGGTCTCCAAGCACATTTCAATATGGATTAAACAATGAACGGTTCGGATTGACCGTTTGGATTTTGAAAACTTGAATATTGAGCCGTAGCACGAGAGGCCACTATGCTATCCATAGCACCCCAGCCTAACTCATATATATATATATATAGAGAGAGAGAGAGAGAGAGAGAGATGGGCTATGGTGCATTGCAATGCATGGACCCCTTTGTGCATTGCACTATAAATCATGGATTCAAAGTTCAAACGACTGATCCGAATCGTTAGATATTTAATCCATATTGAAATGTGCTTGGAGACCAAATTTTACATTTTTTTGGAATTTTTTTACTATTTATTAAGCATTTTTTAAAATTGCTGTTTCGCTGTGAACAGTAAAAATAGTAAAATTTTCTGGACTATCAGATCAGCGACTTTCAAAATTGCTTAATAAATAGTAAAAAAATTCTAAAAAATGTAAATTTTGGTCCCCAAGCAAATATTAATATGAAAAATAAGATGAACGGTTCGGATCGGTCATTTGGACTTTGAATCCGTGATTTGTAGTGCAATGCACAAAGAAGTTCATGCATTGCAATGCATCATAGCCCATCTATATCTATATCTATATATATATATATATATATATATATATATATATACACTGATTGAAATTTAAAAGTTTTTCTTTTAACGAGAAATATTATTTTTCAAGTCAAATACAATTCAAAACTTAGAGGACTAGCAATAGGTATGGTTGTGTCTAAAGTTAAATCAAGTGTATTGCAAACTTGTCAAATGCAATAAAAAGACAAAAAAAATGCGTTCTCATTTGTATTCCATCAGTGACATTGACAGATATTTGTAAGAACTAATTAAATCAGTAAAATTAATACAGACTACAGCTAATTTTCTTAAAACAATTTATACAATGTTTAATTCACGGATAAATCTCACTAACAATCATAGGAAAGGAGTATACCTTTGAATAATAAAATACGGAAAAGATTAGTCTATAATTTGCAATAAATAGTAATAGATGCTAGAAACAAAATTATAAACTATTAATTAGAGCATGCACACTCCATTTCAAACTACTTTCAATGTGGTAATTGCAACGTGACAACGTCTATAGTATATAGTAATTTTGTTGAAATTATCATATCATATCAACAATTGTGATTGAGTATTTCAATTGTAAAAAATAAATATTTTAAAATGAATTTCACAAATTATATTTGATAGTGAAATATACATATAAAAATAAGAGTTGGGCTATGATGAGTTGCGAAGTAAAGCGACTATTTTACTTCACACTCATATTTTGTGATTTGAAAATCTAAACGACCGATCCAAACCGCTCAGCATGTTCTCCATATTGAAATGTACTTGGAGACCAGATTTTACATTTTTTGAAATTTTTTTTACTATTTATTAAGTAATTTTGAAAATCGCTGATCCGATGGTCCAGAAATTTTTACTGTTTTTTACTGTTCACAGCAAAATAACAATTTTCAAAATTACTTAATAAATAGTACAAAAATTTCAAAAAATGTAAAGTTTGATCTCCAGGCACATTTCAATATAGAGATAACATTTAACAGTTCGGATCGGTCGTTTGGACTTTTAAAATTAAAATACGGCACAAAGTAGAAACGCGTTTTGCTTCGCAACTCACTATAGCCCAACTCTAAAAATAATATAACATCAATAAACAAAAAAGTTACTTAAGTTACTGATTGTGCTGAATGAACACCCTTAGGTTTGTACCTTGAGAAATCTGCATACATATCAATTAAAGTAGTACAAAACTATAAATAATAACCTCAATGACTTTAAGAAAGCACATTATATATTGTACAACTTCATTAGTATACTATCAGGTTTTTTTTTTCTTTTTTTTTTTTAAGAAAAAAATGTGGATGTCATGTCTTCAAATTTCATTAATCAAGACATCAGATGTATTAATTAGTATACTACCAAACAACATCATAAATATTAGTTGAAACTTGAAATCATTTTTTGAAATATATTTAGCGGCGCTTAATAGAGGATGTCATTTAATGATTTTACCTTTGTCATCTTAGTCAGCTGTGCTACAACCCATTGTGTTGTTAAATTGTGATTAAACAAAGTTCTCAAATTGTAGTTATTCAAATTGTGTCTGTTCTTTTGAGCGGTTCGGCTGCTGCTGCAAAGTTTTTCAAAAGAACAGACACAATTTAAAAACAGGGTGTCTTTAAAGAACTTTAATGTCAGGAGTATTCAAAATCTGAGCAAACGATTTAATCATGTTTTTTTTTTTTAAATAAATCTTGGTTGGAACAATATACAGCCTCTACTAATTTAAGGAAACAATATTTATGTTAATAATTCATCAATATTAATGTAGTTGTAAACATCAGCTAAAATAATGAAAATATCAATTTCTATAATATTAAAAAAAAGACAAATATTTAATCTAATGATAAAAGACAACATTTTCAGTGCAGGAGGTGGTGGATTCAAAACTCAAATAGAGCTTTATGAACAATATAATATAAGATGATAAGCTAGATCTCCATCTTTCTATCTTAACACAAAAAAAAAAATAACATTAAAAAGAAAGAGGTAGGAACAAATGCAATCTATTACAATATTTTAAGCTTTAGTAACTTAAATATTAAATCTTACAAGTCAAAATATCCAGTTAGATATGATCTACATAATATTCTCTATATATGGACATATAAAAAATCATGACATTTTAATTTATTTTGATTGTTAACAAAAACTTGCAAAAATACATCAATGTGATTAATTTTTGGACATTGATTTTTAACTTATTGATTCATACAAAAATAAAATCAAAAAGTGATATTTGTTTATGTGCTTGTAGAGAAAATAATATAAATCACATCTAACAATTATATCTAACATATAAATTTTAGTTTAAAAAAATAAAAATATAATGAAGCCACAAAAGATAAAACTATTTGAATCATGAAAATTATCTTTTATCACATTTTTTTTTTTAGATTTTGGTTGTTAGAAGTGTTGGCACATGAAGTGTTCGAGCACTTGAGTCACATCATTTGTGCAATGGATTTTTATTTTTTAAGAGAAAGATGAAGATCTAACTTATCAAATTTTAATATTAATAACTGTTTTTCACATCTTAATTTTTAATCCATGTCTTATGCAGAGAGTATACTCTTTATCACTAAATCAAAGATATGTTGTTGTATGATATATCTAATCTAATCTAATCTAACTCTGAATTTGAGTTAATGTATTCTAGTCGTTTGATCAGAATTCGGACTAGTCTAACTTGAGATGAATTTTAATGTACGGATCCCTTTAATATGTATCAACATTAATCAGACCGACGATATAAATTTCAGAACGGGGGTTGGATTAGTAGAATTTGTATCCTCTACATTAACACAAAAAAAAAGAAATTTTTTGAGTTAATGCATATGAACCATCCGATATGCTTTAAGATCCTGTGAATTAGATCCACACACTAATATTAAAGGGCTCCTTGAAGTAGAGGTTGTAACCGGATTGAGTCCGTTTAAAATTAGACAGTCGAGATGCGTTAACTCAAAAGATACTCTTTTAAGTTAATGCAGACGATGTGGACTCGGATTAGTAGCGGTCTATTAGCAAACCTCTAAAATTGTAAGTTGAAATATAAAAAGAAAAATGTACAAGGAGCGAAAAAGTCCAGTGCACTTGTTGGATTAGGTGTGATTTTCAACAGTAGTTCCACACTATCACTAGTGCCTTTTTTATTATTGTATGTTAAGCACCACTAGTGCCTTTTCATTATTCAGTTTGCAAATTCTTTAAATCACCTTTTTATAGCTACAAAAATACTTTTGTAATTTATATCGTTAAATATATTTTAGATTATATATAATTTTGCACTGGCATCAAATCTGCGAAAAATATAATTAAACTTCAAGCACTTTTTGATTGAACCCTAAACTATAACCAAAAACAAAAAAAAAACAAAAAAAAAACAAAAAAAAGAAGAAAACGTTACATGAAAAATACAAACAAAATTGTAAGTCCTATAACCAAGAACTAATTTTTCTAAAAGAAATTAAATTATTCAACGTAATGGCTCATTTTTTTTCCAAAATTTATGAGGTCCTTGGTGTAAAATCTAAATTTTCATAATTAATGTATTTATTTATTTTTCTGCCTCTACTATACCTTACTTTCTGATTTTTTTTATTAATTGATTCCTAATTTAATTATCAATATAAAATTGTTACACGTGATCTATATTATTTTTCTAAGTACATAAAATGTTACTAATTTTACCACATTTAAATTTTATTTTGAATGACTTTCGGTGTTCTGAAAATCCATTGTTTTCAAAAGTTTCTAGATATTGCATTTTCAAATTGTTGATTCATATCAATAAAAATAAAAATATTAATATGCCGCTTTTTTAATGTGCATATATGAATAATAATAATAATAATAATAATAATAATAATAATAATAATAATAATATATAATATATAATATATAATATATAATAATGTAGCATAAACTACAGATATTTCAATCCACGTCACGTACTGCATTAGTTTTTTTTTTTTTTTTTAGGAAAAAATGAGGGTCAGTCCCTCATTTATATATTGATATTAAGTTACAAAGAGTTTGTAACTACAAGATAAAAAAAAGAAAGGAAAAGGCTTAAAACAATTGAGCTATTTTAAGAAAAAGAACATTGGAAATTATAAAAGTAAAATAAAATAAAAAAAATTGCTAAAGCTTGAGATTTGCTCCAGCGCCAATTTTCAAGAAAAAATTTGTTCCAACGCCGATGTGTTCCTCTTCAACCTGTGATGTATCTTTCTACACTCATTGAACTATATCTCCATTGGTCCTCTATTTGCTCTAATAACTCATTTACCCTTAATGTATATCTTCTCTCTGAAAATTCGGCTACAACGTACGTTCCCTCCAGATTATAAACATTGTGATTAACACAATAGCTTTTTCCTTCATCATGTAGAATGGATTAATAATGAAAGTGACAGCTTGTTGTTCACTGTGTATGGACGTGCGAGGCATTCTGATTTGAAATTTAGTTGTCACCTTTTTATATAGTTCTATGGATGTTGGACAGTTATTAAAAAGATCACTGACTGATTCCGACTGAGCTACGCACATGACTCACTGCATTAGTATTTTATTTTGCGAATATATCTTTCGTACGAGGGACAGTTCAGAAAGTGTTATACGATACTTGAGAGTTCGTCGAAAAATGCTGTGGATGTACGTACGGTCCAAATTTCATATAAGCAATCTCTAGTAGAAGTAGAATATGTAGGGGTGGGGATCTGTATCCTCTCAGGTACCTGACTAAACACAATTAAAATAGACGGCTCAGATTTAATTTCAGCTGGTGAGGGCTCGGGATGGTGTTCGGGGGCAGTATTATTTGTGCTTTGAGATTCATACCAAGTTAAAAAAAAATTTAGACCGTCCGATTCAATTGTACCCGGTTCAGGTAACCTGTGGGTATGCAGGACTGCAGGAGGCCAATTCTGGATTACCTATTCTTCTAAAATTTCTAACATGTTTTTTTCTAGAAATGATTTTGTTGGGACTTACTGATATTATTTCCAAAGTGTTTGTACACATTTTCTTCATTGAAAAACGTGGCAATTTCCTCAGTAGGCTAAACCCAACGCAAGTCTAAACGTACCGAAGAAGCACTTAGAATCCTTTTACAGAATAATCTTTGTGAAGGTTAATTTAGATAGATAGCAACCAGTAACTTATTTGTTAATCAGCTTGTAGGGTTCGCGAATTCCAAAACACCAAAGCATCATTAGATGGACAAAATAATATTATTTCAGGATCTAATCTGTTATATTATCAGTTATTCCTAATTATTGATATTTTAATTAATATTGAGAGTCAGAATATGAATCAAATTCAAAAGAATCGTATTAATTCTGGATCATTTATCATTTACAAATGTAAGAATGCTCCTTGTTGATAAAGCATGCACGTCACAGAGATATATCTAATTAAGTCAAAACTCACCTCTCACCTAATCTTGAGGCATCATGACAAACTCTCAAACCCCCCCCCCCCCCCCCCCCCCCCCCCCCCCCCCCCCTATAAAACAGAGGCGAATCAAGTATAGCATTGCCAATCTATTTCGTTTGCACAAGCATAAACCTTACATCATGTCAAGCCTGTCTAAGCTAATTTGTCCTGCCACTTCTCTAACCTCCTCTCCCTCCTCTGCATGCAACTTCCAATCCCACAAAATCTCCTCCCCTATTCACTTCCCTAGAAGAACATGTAACCCTAAAATTGCATGCAAGTCCACTTCCGACGACAGCCAAAAACCCAACTCCAGCCGGCGTGAGGTCTTAATCAGCCTCGGCGGTTTATATGGCATGACAACCAGCCTTGGCACGAATTACAGTGCATTGGCTGCACCGGTACAAGCACCAGATATCTCCAAGTGTGGCCCCACTAACGGTGAAACACCTCTTAATTGCTGCCCTCCATACAAAGGTCAAATAGTTGACTTCAAACTTCCACCCAAGTCAGACCCGCTTCGTGTACGGCCCGCAGCTCATGCGGTGGATGAAGAATACATAGCCAAATATACCAAAGCTGTTGAGCTCATGAAAGCACTTCCCGCTGACGATCCACGCAACTTCACGCAACAGGCAAATGTGCACTGTGCGTATTGTGATGGTGCTTACGACCAAGTCGGGTTTCCAGATCTTGAGTTACAGATTCACGACTGCTGGCTTTTCTTCCCTTGGCACAGGTTTTACCTGTACTTTCATGAGCGTATATTGGGGAAGTTGATTGGAGATGATACTTTTGCGATCCCATTCTGGAACTGGGACGCACCGGCCGGTATGCAGCTCCCGGCATTGTACGCAAACCCATCATCGTCGCTATATGACGAATTACGTGATGCGAAGCACCAACCACCGTTCCTCATTAACCTAGATTATGACCTGACAGATCCAACATTTACCGAAGACGAACAGATTGACCATAACCTGAAGATCATGTATCGTCAGGTATGTCGTCATAGAATAATTCTTGCATGTCTCCAAGCACATATATGAGACATATACAAAAATGTTTCTGACGTATTTATATTGAAAATTCTATGGATCGAATATATATATGTATATATATATATATATAGAGAGCAAAACTATGGTGTGATATGCTCACCAAAAGAGATTGGTGAGTATACCTCCAAAAGACTATCGGATTGACTTTGAATTATGAATCTAAATCGTTGAAATCTAAATACTTCATGAGTGATGCATATACATATAAAAATGTTAAAGTTTCGAATTCATCTAGTACATGGTTAAGCGGTCAAAAAAATGATGAAAAATTAATATATAAAATAATTTAAAAAATAACTTATAAAATGTTTCTTGTTTTGACCACTTGATCATGTGCTAAATAAATTCAAAACTGTTTCAGTTTTCACATTAAATTGATCTAAACTGTTTAATATTAAATCTATATTAAACTGTGCTTGGAGACCAAATTTTATATTTATTAAGCCAATTTTAAAATTATTTTTAATGATTCAGAAGTTTTTCAGTGTTTATTAAAATTAATGGTTTGAAAACTGACTTGATAAATAGTAAAAAAAATTCAAAAAAAAATATAAAATTTGATCCAAACACATTTTAATACATAGGTCATATTTAACGGTGTTCGCACAGAATATATGCTATAAAGTTTCAGTATAGCAAGCTATACCTTTTAAACCTTTGTTATACTCTGTCAAATCAGATAGCAAGTGTACTATCCTATTGATGAGTATTCTCAGGTATCGATCCACAGGGACGAAAGAAAATAACCGGACTTGTCCTAAAATTACTTGAGATTCTAGAAGTAAGAGAAATTGATTTGGTTTAGTTCTAACAATTCTACTGGTTTATAACAAGTTTAAAAACAATAAAAGAGAATTAAAGTTGTTTTCAATTAATAAGAAGGCGTTTCCAGGGTTCAGATTTCATTTCTGTTCAGCCCCAGGGCATACAGCCCGTACAGATTCCCGTATGGTCCGTATGGGACCCCGAGTTAATGCTGCAGCTACTGTTTTCTGTGCTGATACTGATATTTAGGGTTTCTATCGACCAGATCTAGATACCTAACCTCAACTTTCGCATTTTGGCTTAGCACCCGATTACCGGACTCAAATACTTCCCTCTTAGATGCGTTAAACCTCAACTTTCGCATTTTGGCCTAATTTATCTAAGTCACTTGTTGGTTTACTAAAAGTATCCAAGGACTTTCGCCTCAAGGAAAGTTTCGCCTTTCGGGTACTCCTTGGTTTCACCCTACTTCATATACTTTATTCGGTTGGATTAAATGTCATAGACTTGGCTCCTAACACATAGATGTGCACATTCATCTAGAGGGATGACTAATCGATTCAAGCAAGCACAAATAAAGCAATCGAAATACTACTCAACAAAGTAAAAACAAAGCATTCAACACAAAATCCAAGTAGCATGCAACAAAACCAAAATAGAAACTACATCTTACCCCTAGAAACAAAGTAAATTAGCTACTCATGTTCACAAGATAACACAAATAACAAGAGATAAAAGAGTTCATGACAAAACAGTGGAAAATCCGAAGATCCGTGGCAAAACTCGCGTTTTTCCCTTCTCTTCCTCTTTTCCTCCTCTTGTCTTTTGCTCCAAGAAAGAATGATTGAGTTCCAATCTAGCCTCCCCTTTTTTGGGTGAGGAATATCTCCTTTAATGCCCCCAGATCGCCTCCAGAGGTTTCCTTTTCGGCCTCCTTGAATTAAGCTGATTTCAGATTCCAGCTGGATTTTCCCATTTAGCGTCCTACGGCCCGTAGGGAACCCCATACGGGCCGTATGACTGTGTTTTGTCTTGGAGACTTGATGCCTCTGCTATGGAACCTTCTGTGTGGTGGGGCAGATCTTGTACGGCCTGCACGGTATGTCATACGGGCCGTATGAAAAGTAGTCAGAACCAGTTTTTCGCCATTTTTCCTGCAAAATACCAAACAAAACATAGCAGTACCACATTTCATCGAAATACAAGTATAAAGTCCACATTTATAGGCTTTAAAACACAGGTTTTAGTGCGAATTAAGGCTGTAAACTAGACATAATATGGAGATATCAAACAGTTTGAATCAACTGTTTGGATTTTGAAAATCAAAAAACTAATAATTGATTGCACTAATATTTTGAAACAAATGTTTTAATATTAGATAATCTACACAAACTAACAGTTGTTTAAAAAATATAATATATATATATATATATATATTGATCTCTTCTTCTTTTGTTAATTGGAAAGTACAGGTGATATCCAATGGTAAAACACCAGAACTTTACATGGGGTCAGCATATCGGGCTGGCGACCAACCTAACCCTGGTGGCGGCTCACTGGAGAACACACCGCATGGAAACGTGCATATATGGACGGGGGATCGGAACCAGCCCAATATAGAAGACATGGGCACTTTCTACTCTGCTGCGCGTGACCCGATCTTCTTTGCTCACCATGCAAATATCGATCGGATGTGGTATGTTTGGAAGAAACTTGGAGGGAAGCATCGGGATTTCACTGACTCGGACTGGCTCAATGCGACCTTCCTTTTCTATGATGAGAACGCTCAATTGGTACTTATTCATATTATTTATTTATAAATCATATATCACGAAAGTTTATCTTTGAATTAGTAATTAGTTTATACATAAACGTTCAAATATTTGTGACGCTAATTTTTTCTATGGTTGAACACTATTTCGTACATACCTCTTCCTTGATACAAACCTCATTGCATAATTAACATAACAAAGAAAACACACTGAATTAAAGGTACTTGTTAACAGGTCAGAGTTAAAGTCAAGGATTGCTTAGACAATAAGGCCATGAGATTTAAGTACCAAGATGTAGACATCCCATGGCTCCATTCCAGACCTACACCAAAAAAGGCAAGGTCACTTTCGGAAACGGATCAGACCTCTGCACCTACTTTTACAGAACCCAGTTTTCCAGTAACTATTGACCAGAAGGTAACTGCTACTATATCACGTCCCAAGGTGTCACGAAGCAGTCAGGACAAGGACGATGAAGAGGAAATGCTTATTGTTGAAGGTATAATTAATTACCTCAAAATTCATCCCTTAATCATAATTCATAAATTTATAATTATTAAGTAAACTAATACTGTTATTATATTCACAACATCACGAATCTACGTACGGTTGCTGCTACATATATATAATGGTTCCATAATAAAAACCAAAAATCGTACAAACATATGTAGCATTTGGACTCAGAAATTGAACAGCTTCTATTCTAACGACCCATTGATTACAATAAAAGAGAAATTATATTGCAAAACAATATATAAAGTAAGAATTATTTCAAGTTTCGAATCCTTTTCTAACTGCAGGGATAAAGCTGGACCATGACAAATTTATCAAGTTTGACGTGTACATCAACGCAACAGATGATGATGATATTACACCGAATAAGAGTGAATTCGCCGGCAGCTTTGTGCATGTGCCGCACAAGCACAAGGAAGGAAAGACAGAGATGAAGCTCGAAACCGTTCTCAAGCTTGGCATCACCGATTTGTTGGAGGATATTGGGTCCGAGGACAACCCGACCGTCTTTGTCACACTTGTGCCGCGTTCCACGGATAAGGTCTCTGTTGGAGGCATCAGAATTTCCTTTTCTAAGTGAACACGAAGAGGAATAAATGGGTTATTAATTTGCTCAACATGCATGTATGTGCATGTCTATAAAAAAAATAAAAATCTTTTGCGCGTATTTTATTGAGGTGTAAGGATTTGGTACTTTGTTTGTACTAAATAAGAGAGAGAGGTAGATGCTTGCCAGAGATTCTGTACACACAATCGCCGGTCTGCATTGTTGTTATAGTTTATTTAGCTTATTTTTCTATCTTTTTTTCGTACCGTTTGAAATAATGCAATTGCATGTGCTTGTACTTGGAAGAAGGGATAGAGGAAAGCACCTTTATTTATTTATTTATTCTAGCGTGATATGAGTGTTTAAAATTTCAAATAAAAAATGGCATACATTAAATTTCGAACTATTTTCCAATTTATTCATTTATTAGATTAATTAATTA
Organism: Carex pumila; assembly: GCA_033356055.1. Lineage (NCBI taxonomy): Eukaryota > Viridiplantae > Streptophyta > Magnoliopsida > Poales > Cyperaceae > Carex > Carex pumila. Next base: position 736,855 of record JARJHM010000005.1, on the reverse strand, counting down.
CTAGAGTATTTTTATTTTATATACTGTAGTGAAGATTATTAATTTTATCATTTTATATTTTGAACTAGGAACTTGGATGGTTAATTTTAGTTTGAATCAGCTTGAATTAATTGACTCCATGCTAAATTTCGAATCCAGCCATGCTAAATTTCATGCATAGGTTTGCTGATTTCATACATCGAATCGAATTTCTGAGGATATTAATTTTGGGCGTGCCTCGGTTGTATGATCTTCTCTGTGTAAACAACAACAAACAAATAAATATTTTTTTCAAAACGTTAAAGCTGTGTACAATAAAAAAGCAATTAGGATAAGACATATATAGTTGACTCTTAATTTTTTATGTTTCTTCATTCTTATTTAAAATAGATTGTGTGATTGGTATGCCTCTTATTTAAAAACTGTGTACCTATCACACAATTTATTTTAAATAAGAGGAAAGAAACATAAAAAATTAAGATTAATAGTAAGAAAGAAACGGATAAGACGTAGTTGGGGGCAAGTATGACGTGAAATATATAGTTAAAAAGTTTGCAGACTTAACTCTTATTAAATATTTATAATTATAATTTTTTGAGATTAGCGTATGCGCTTGGTATTAGCGTCTGCCAGCATCTTTTGTAGTTTTTAAGATATAAAATAAAAGCATGCATTCAGCGCTATGCTATTTTGTAGTATTTTCTATGTGATTCCATATGATCAGCTTGTAATCTTATTTGTAACTTTTATTATTATCAAATATGGAGTTTTCGCTTCTCATGTGAATACTCGTCGCTATCACTCTCCACAGAATAAGACAAACTGTCGTGTGTATTTGTCTAATATCTTTTGTGACCTGAATTGAGAATGACATGATGAACATATTGAGTTCTAATGATCACATTAACATATTGCTTCTGCATGAATTACCATTTGGTTCTGAGTCGCACCAGTACTTTCATTACACATTGACTAAATAGATGTTGGACATTTTTTCATAACATTTCTAGATAAATAACACATGTCCACTGACATAAATATGTATTCCTTATACTTAAAAGTACATTTTATCGAAAGTGACTACTTCGCAAACTACCAATGGACGGCTTGGTATTGAAAAACCTTTAAAGCAAATTGTGTTTGGTATTTAGCACCTGCCAGCATCTTTTCATCTTCTATTTCCTCCAAACTACCAATAGGCATCATAACTACTTTTGAGTTCATTCAACTCCAAAATCATCCGATCTAATTTAAGATACATGCACTCCTCCTTAACAATCGTGCACGTCTGTTTTAATTTTTGTGCACACGGATTTAAAGTGAATCGAATGGTCTTGGAGTCTACTAAACTCAAAAGTAGATCTGTTGCTCATCGGACTAACTCTGCTTTAGAAACAAAAGGACACATTGATGTTGGCAAAATGTTGAATAAAAATAAGAACAAATAGAAGAAGAAATTTAGGAATAAAATCCGTGTTTTCGAAGAACGTTTTGTTTCAGCCATAAAAAAATATTTTGGGCTAAGACAGATGAAAGAACGCGAATTTCGTATTTTGTCTATTTAGACAGTTATTTGTATTTTCTTTTCTTCTGAATCAGAACAGTCCTATAAAGGATGGCTGAATATATCTTTTCATATTATCTAAGAATTTTTTTTTTTTTGAAGAAAAAGGAGGTCTAGACTCATATTTCATAAATCTTAGGTTCAAATTCAAGGTAAAAACTTGTTTTTGTCTTTTAAATGTGATTGTAAAAGCAATTATTTTCGCTATTCGATGTGTCACACATAAATAAATAAATAAATAAATAAATAGAAAGTTTTTTATAGACGCAAATCTATTGCAGGAATATAGTGCAAAAAACAACACCGTGTTATTTTGAAATAATAAGACTAAATTGTTTGCCGATAATTAAATTCTATACCAGCAATGAAATTCAGAAGTTATTTATCAAAAAAGAACAAGAAAAATAAACATAAAGAATATAAAATAAAAATAATTAGTTTGAATGGAAAGTTAGAATAGTTAGAATAACAACCTAATTTCAACTTCTTAGAATAATAATGTTAATCCAATTTTTTTTTAGGAATAAAGAATAACAAGTTATTTTAAATATCTCAATTTTTTTTTACTAACCAAACATAAAATAGCAAAATGAAAATAGTGCTAATCTCAACGTTTTTACTGTTCTAACAATTTAATTATTCTCACTTCAACCAAACATATTCTAGTGACTAAGAAGTAATACTACAAGGATTTAAAAATCCGACTAAAATATTATTTACAAATATTTAAAATTAAAAACTTTATTTTATTTTATTATAAAGATAGATAAATATTTATTACTTAATGAAAATATACAACTTACGTGACTCAATATATTTCAAAAGATTTCCGCTTTTGAGGTTTTCTGTTTTCAATAGTTGAAATGTATTCTATTAATCTAAGGAAGTTGTTGAAGTGCCGGTCATCTTTTTGAAGTTGGTATTTTTTGGACAGATTATAATATTATTAATTTGAATAAACTGTTCTAATGATGTTAAATTTAGAGCACATAGGTGACATGTCGTGACATGACGTGACAAACAAACTGTAATTTGTTCCCGTGACGTAACGTGATATAAATATTTTTTTTCACATGACATGACGTGATTAAAATAGTAGTGAATGGCTACGTCACACAAATTGTCACATCTCGTGTAGTCACGTTGTGATCATACGTGATGTGATGTGATGCTAATTAGTCACGTCACATCTTTTTTTATATTTTAATTTAAATAGTTGAAAATAGAGAAAAAAAATATAAAAAATACAAAAGTAAATAATGTTGAATTTTTTTTTAAAAAAAAAAGATCATTGAGCATTTATCATTACTTTAAAAATTCAAATTACAAATATTCATTAAACTAAACTAGAAAAAATAAAAATCATTATTACATAACTACCAATATTACTGAACTTGCACTAAAAGATAAATTTAAATATTCTATGCATACCAAAAAAAAAATGAATACTCTATGTTTTATATGGTAACATGATATGACGTAACCACATGACGTGACTGATTTGTGTGACATGACTTAACGTGTAATTTTCGCTCGAATACAGTTATATCACGCGAATGGTCACGTCACACAACGTGCGAGTCACGTCACGTAATCGACACATGTAATATGACGTGACGTAATGTGATATGACATTCCGTGACGTAACTGATCACGCCGTGACTAATTTCTTCTCTATGCTAAATTATAGAGATTGCATCAAGGCAGGTAAGGTCCGCTTCTATAATTCCGGATCCTTTATGTGGTAACTCAAATTTTTAGTTTAAATCCGACCATCCGATTCGGATCGATCCGATTCAAGGTGAAATAGATAAGATCCTTTTAATATTTCAAAGCAGATCTGATGATTCGGATCCTTTCAAAAGAAAACGATACGTACAGATGTTTGTTGTGTCATATAATACATATTGCAATGCGAGGAATAATTTTTTAAACATTTAATAGAAAAATCATTTTTTATGCTTCGAAGCTGGAAAAATTATAAAAATAGAAAATTACACATAAATTTTTTTTTAAAGAAACTTTAGAAGAGAAATATTAGTTTACAAAATCAATAGACCATCCAATTAATCAAGATCGAAGGATTGAAACCTACAAGTTAACTCGTACATGAACTATGCAAGAGACAACCACTATAGTAGAAATCTTTTTCTGCGACCATCATCAGTTACCGGCGTTTTCGCCGGTCTCCATTAATTGTTCCCCCCACCCCCCTGCAGAAAAAAAAAGAAAAAACAACTGTGACGATGACCTATCTGCGACCGACGTCTCTACCGGTTGCAGAAATTATTTTTCCTGAAGAAAAACAAATGCGCGCCAGACCATCCTCCCTTGCACCAAACCCTAATCCGATCATTTTTTTAGCTGCACCAATGCCAGTCAGCTCTCGTTGTACCCTCCTTCCCTCACTACCTGTACCCTCCCTCGTCCCTCGTTGCGCTACCAGCTCGCTAGACGGAGCAGCCGCACCACCGCCAGTCAGTAGCCAGCAACCCCCTTCCCTTCCTCTCTGCGCTAGTCAGCAGCCAGCACGACCATCTCCCGACTAATCGAGGAAGGTCTGAGGAAGAGCCAACAGGTCCATCGCATCACTGTCTCTTCTCCTGGTATTTCACTGATTTTTATTGAATTTTGATTTGATTTTTTGAAATGCCTTGAATTGAATTGGATTTTATGAAATTCACTAATCAATTGCTGATTTGGTACTGTTTGATTTAGGATTAATTTTGGATGAATTTGGGACATAATTTAGGGTTATTACCAATTTGGGGCATAATTTAGAGTAATGGCTGATTTGGTACTCCATTCGAGCTACTGTTATTATTAATTATGGCATCTAATGATTTGGTACTCATTAGATTTAGGGCTATTATTAATTAAGCTTTAATTAAGCTACTGTTATTCACCAATCCAGGTATTATCTTGAATTGAATTGGATTTTATGACAGATTGTTTTTTTTTTTTTTTTTGAAAACTTGTAAGACAGATTGTTATCACTGTCTCATCTTCGCTGATTTGGTACTCATTAGATTTAGGGTTATTATTAATATGTATACATTTTGTGAGTATATGGTTGGATTTGGGTGATTAGTGTTGCTTTAATTAAGCTACTGTTATTGCATGCGGTGTAAATCATTCTGGGCACGACAAGAAGAAGTATAATTCTATTTTTAGATTGCTTTGAGTTACCATGTCCCCCTGCTTTGAGTTAGTGTTATTGCATGCGGTCCAAGTTTTAGATTGCTTTGAGTTACAAAATGCATGTAATTAAGAAAGGGCATATTATTAGCTAGCTAGGTTCATTGGATTAACATTTCATGAATAATTAATTATATCTTCCTTGCAATAATAACATAAAGGAAAGAACAATATTAGGTCCAAACCATGTGCAATCTACCCAACTTTTGGTTTCTATTTAATTATATATCAAAATTAAGGAAAACCTTGACTTGCGCTGGTCAAGATGGCCGCCAACACTATACATTGAGGACACATGGCATTGATTCCCTTTTTGTTTCTTTTGTCCCTTCACCAATCGCCAATTTGTGGTATCTAATGATTTTGCATGCATATACTATATATATTAAGACTACTATTTTAATTTTCCGTTATGGACAATATACATGCCAAATATTTTAATACTCCAAATTTATTTTTGGCTCAGGTGGAGGCTCAATTCAGAGCTTCTTCAGTACGAAATTCTATATTTCAACATGTTTTAATTGTGAACTCTAAATTTTAAATCATAATTATCTAAAATACTTTCTTACAACCTTACAGAGAGGTTCGGGCTCGCAGCCGGCCTCGATTCCCACTCAGGATGACGAGGATGATGACGGCGATGATGACGAGGGGCATTACTTGGATGTCGCTGGCAATGGTACTGCTTAGGTTTTCTTATATATTTATATCTTGTTAGATGATACTGTTTACTGTTTATGTTACTGTTTACTGCTTGTGTTACTCAGATATTTATGTTTGATAAGATGATATACAGTTTCTTGATCTTTATGTTTATATTTGTTTGTATATGCTTATGTTATATGCGATGTTTATGTTGTATGTGATGTTTATGTTGTATGCGATCGTTATGTTGTTTGTGTATCGATTTTTATATTTATGTTATGATATATGTTGTATGTTGTATGCGATCGTTATATTGTTTGTGTATCGATATTTAGGTTTATATTATGATGTATATTGTATGTTGGTACGTGTAGTACCAATTAATTAAATGGTAGAAATATAAATAACATCAAAAACATCAAAAACCAAAAAAAATGTATCTGCGACCGGAATATTATATCAGCGACCGTTTTATGAACGTTTTGTTGGTCGCAAAAACTATTATCTGACATCAGCAAAACACTTTCAAAGACCGTTTTATAATTTTCAGCAACTGTTTTTCCGTTGCAGAAACTTTTTTATGACGTCAGCAAAAAAACAGTGACAAAAAAAAATTGATCGCAAAAAAAGTATCAGTGACCAGCTGACATCATTCAGCGACCATTGACGTCAGCAGAAGAGTATCTGCGACAACACTTACAACAACCGTTTTACTTATTTGAGACCGACGAAACAACTTTTTACGACTGGATATCCAGTCGCAGAAAGTGCCTTCTGCTGTAGTGAACATATTCACCAAAAATACTTCGAAAGTGTATTATCTCAAAGCAACTCCATCTCAGAAATTACTTAGTAATTAATTACAGTTGCTAATGAGATATTATAAATGAAGTTAGTTTTAGTTGCTAAACTGCTCCATTGTGAAATTTGTTTTTAGTGCCACGTCAGCGGCAAATTTCTTTCTTTCATCATCACAGCGATATTGTTCTCACTCTTCTTCACAACGATATTCTTTCATCATCATCACATTCAATTTTGACGATTGCCCAACTTTTTTTTAACTCAAAAACATTTGAAGAAGCCCCCTTTCCTTTCTACCGGATATAAATCTATTGTTGTTCCAAAGGGATATCATAATTCTAACTGTTGATCTTTGTCAAGATTCAGACATGGAAAAAAAAATTTCTTGACATTCACACATGAAAAACTTTGAACGGTTGGGATAGAAATAACAGGGTGCTGTGATCCCTTCAGAATAACAGCAAGTTCAGACATTACGAAATCTCAAATAATTTCTCCGAATAGGTAGCAGGAACGAAGGTAGAAACAGTGTAGTAAAATGCGGATTATACGACGGTATATACAGCCACTTTGGAATAACAGCATAGTTCGGACACTACGAAATCTCAAATAATTTCTCCAAACAAGTAGCATGAACGAAGGTAGAAACAGTCAAACAGTGTAGTAAAATGAGGATTATACAGCCGTACATGTGCATCAGCGTATGCGGTGAAGAACAGCATAGAAAAACAATATGCGGACAATTATGCAGCTCCGCTCTAATTGAATTTTTTTTTTTAAAAAATCATAATTCGGATCGTTATGCATTTATGCTGCTCCGCTCATCCGGATTCCATACGGTCCAGTTAAGTAGCTTTGATATTCACCTCAGAACCCAGTTGCTTTTATAGGCTACTGAGCGCTGCTTTTCTTTTGATTTGAAATTGCGGGATAAAGAGTTATTAAACCGGACACAGTCACTGCACTGGTTTCTTTTCTTTCTTCAAAGCTTCATTATTTTATTATTAATCATGAGCAGCCCAAAATGTGAGCCCAATAGCTTTGATAGACCATTATTTAATTATGGTTACACTTGCAACATCATTCACGGATTGAAGATGGATCTGGGCAGAATGAATTTGAGCTAAAACTTTGAAAATCATTTTAACTCATACTAAAGAGTAGAACTAGAGTGTTTTTAAGCTCACCAAAGTGTTTGGTGAGCTTAACTTCAAAATTTATTAAATTTATTTTAAATGACAGATTTAAACTGTTAAAATCCACCTACTTTACATGTAATGAATCTACATGTGAAAATTTTAAACATTCGAATTAATTTAGCATAAAGTCAAGCGGTTAAAAAATGTTCAAAAAATAAATGTCCTAAAATTAATTTATTAACCTTCTAATTTTGACTGATTTACTTTATACTAAACTAATTCAAATGTTTAAAAATTTCACATGTAGACGCATCACACATAAAATAGGCAGGTTCCAACAGTTCAGATTCGTCATTTGAAGTCAATTTAATGGGTTTTGGAGTTAAGCTCACCAAACACTTTAGTGAGCTTAAGAACACCCTAGTTCTACTCCATATTTTATGTGTTATTAGGCATATTCCCTGGCCTAATAACATACAAATACTATTAATATATAGCACTATTTTATTTGATTAACTTTCTATCCCACATATATAAGTCCGGCATAAAAATCCGTATATGTGGTTGCATACCGTATATGCAGTATACGGTGACCTTCCGCATAATGTATGAAAACCGCATTTTATAACATTGGCTAGAAGAACAAAAATCTGTAGTCATGACGCTCATCAGAGATCAAAAGAGTACCCCAGCAATTGGAATCTCAAAATGTGAAGAGTTGAAAGACTAATCAATCTGAGATATCGATAATAACAAAAGAGCAACCAGGAACAAGCAAATAGAAAAAACGAAAGAGAAAAGTTTCCTTTTTTCGCTTGGGTTACGGACCAGTCAGAGAAAAAAAAATCTTCTATTTTTAGGAGATAGAGACAGGAGCGAATAGAAAAAAGAGAAAGTGCTACTGTGTTCAAAAGAAAACGTTTTCTATAAAAGCAAATTTTCTAATTTAGAAATTATTGTACATCTCAGGAATCAAGATTAGACATATCGACAGCACACACGTTTATATTAACACAATAATTTTACAAAAGTTTAATGTATGGACAATTTTAACCCTCATTAAATGTTTCTCTAACTACCATATTTTTTCATAATTTTTTCATTAAATTATTTGACATCCATAATTACTAGATAGTTTTTTCCCTTTTTTTATATTTTGTATTAATGTAAAATCAAAAGCTACATAATTTTGTTAATCTTTCCTTTTTCTCATGACTCATGGTACGTATTTAATTTTTTTTTTGTAAATTTAATTCTTTTTATATTAAAATACACTTGCTTTAATATATGATAAATTCCAACTCAATTTTTTTTTCAAATTTTTTATATTTTTTTTCTCTTAATTTTGACACTTATAATCTATTGGTCTATTTTAATTAAAATTGTTAGCAATTTTTTATTGATGTTTTGTAATTAATTTATAATTGTATAATTGAATAGATCGATCAATCCCCTAACTTGCTATTAGAAAACCTTGAAAATCAAATTTTGAATTATGCAAATGAAAGCAATCAACTTCTTAATTTGAAGTTTGAAAATTGGGATGATATGATTATTGTTGTTCATAATTTATATGGTGCTAAAGGCTATGTATGCTAACAATTTGTGGATTGCGACCAAATAAATTTGTTAGTTTGTAGTATTTTACTGTACTTTTAATTTATTATTTTAATTATAAGTTGAATGTCAAATTATTAATGATAATTTGTATTTAATATGTTTTTTATATAAATAATAATGTCGTTTTCTTAGTGTTATTGTTAAAAAAAAGAAGATAAAATGTTAATAGACATTTTTTTATAGTAGATTGTTAATTTTTTTTTTTGAAGTTGTATAAAATAAATAGATATAGACAATGTTGATAGATTTTAATAATATAATAAAATCAATTCATTGTTGTAATTTTCTAAAAAAATCTTAAATATTTGATTAAAATAAATAATGAATACTTATTATACGATAACATAAAGGTTATAAACATATTTTATTGCAATTTTTAAGGAACATATTTTAAACAAAGTAACATACTTTATAAAACATAACTTTTTAAGGAAAAACAATTATGTGCTAATATATGAGAGAGAATTGATTTTTAAAGGAAACACTCAATAAAGGGTAAAATTATCTATATTAGTAAAATATTTTGATGATGTTATGTTAATATAAATTTAAGTTGTTTTAATATCATCAAATAGAAAATGCAATGTCAGTTTAGCAATTGCGCGATGTAGATGCTCTCAGGCAATGTGCCCTACAATATATAAGGAAAGGTCCGTATTTTGTCTCAGCCGGATGAAAAGAAATTCAATGTAATTGTAGACGTAGGGTGTTTGCTTTGAGATTTGCACCAGATTTTTTTTATTGTTTACAAAAATGCCAATAAATATATTGATAAGAAAAATAAGTTTATTTATACAAAGATTCTAAGCTATATCTGTAATGCTGTATAAATTAAGCAATGCACCAAATTTTTTTTAGAAAAAAACCTCCTGTTTCACTTGTGCCATAGCTCCCCGACCCCCGCAACCCAAATTACATATTCCACCGTGTCCTTCTATTTGGGGGCAAAGCGGACCGTCCTTTCTGTCAAATGTGTAAAACACTGTTCCCACCCTAAATTGAAAGAACGGACTGGATTTACTTTACCCTCAGGTAATAAGAGGGGATGTTGATTTAGCCCAAGTCCAACGGGCTTTAGCTCAAACCACTGTTGTTAATGCGTTATAGCGTATTCCAAAAACATGTTGCATTGTTAGATATATACTTTGTGAAATATCAAGTTTCACTCGGTGCCATGAAATTGGAGCTAATCTCAAATTGTAATAATCTAGACTTCATGAAAGTCAGTTTCATTCCAAAATTTCTTAGCTATGGCATGTCACCTCTACTACCAACCGTTCGACTTACTTCTTTCTGTTATTTATCTTGGCCGGATGGTTCATATTTCTCACTTCTCTCCTCTCCTTTAAAAAGTGTCTGATGTGTCTAAGGTAATGAAATTGATAACGTGATATTAATCTTTTTCCATTATTCTATAGAGATGCTCATGCAATAAATTATGTTGTTCTTCATTGTACGGAACTTTAGCATTTCGAAAAATATACTTGTTTGCAATCAAAGGGATTACATGTAAAATTTATCGAACATCTTTTATATAATTCAACATTCAGTAAACATTTTTTTTCAGGACTGAAATCCAATAAAATAAAGTAAAAGTCCCAGCACCCACAATTATTATGATGATGACAGTGTAAAATATCCTGTAAAAGGAAGAAGATTAAAAAAGAGTATTTCTCAAAAATCTATTTGCAAATCAAGAGAAGACGAGAACATCAAATTTGTAAGAATGACATCCCGGGCGAGACCCGCTTTGCAAGAGAAACTCAAGAGCAGCATGGCAGAAGAAACCAAATCTTTCACCATCATTTCCTCTTCCGTATACACATCCCACCCAAGACATTCTTCATATTTTATTTTATTTCAAAGAAAAATGCAAAAGAAGAAAATTAGTATGCAATGTCATAGAGATTAAACAAAAGATATATAAATTATTAAAGGCAGTTATAATTACTTACTCATTTTGGGGCTCCAGGAAGTACACAGAAAGGCCTTCGACTTTGCCAAACCAAACCTTTATCTCAGTACCTCCCCACGCGAAGCTTTTTTGGCATTGTAAATCATGTACCTATACCGTACGTAAGAAGTCTAACACTCAGTCAACAAGTAAAAAACAAAAGATTTAAATTTGAAATAAAAGTGAAAGGTGTGAATGATGAACTTACAAGATTGAAATTGATGCAATCATATTTTGGAAAAATAATTTGCACATTGTGACATAAATCTCGTACTGCAAGAGAAAGGCTTGTCATAACATCGCCTAATCCTCCGACTTCCATAAACAAAAGTATTAACTGATTTTAGCTAATATGTGAATCGAATAGATAAATAAGCTCAAAACTCCTTATTCTAAGTCTTGCTACTAGAGTAAAGCTAATATACACTTAAGTGTACTAATGAACCCATACATTTAATTCTAGGACCGTACGATTAGCTTTGAGATTCGTGTAGATTCTTTAAAAGTCGTGTAGCTTCTTTAAAAGTCGTGATACACAAATTTCAAAGCTAATCGTACGGTCCTAGAGTTAAGTGTATGAATTCATTGGTACACTTAAGTGTATATTAGCTTTACTCCTTGCTACTATATTCAGGGGCGGAACTATATTTTTTTATAAAAGAGGTTGAAAATTAAAATGCACAATATAGTGAGTGGAATTGAATTTAAGATCTCTCAACAACGAGATATAGCTCTAATCACTACATTATAAGTAAATATTTAATTATTATTGAGAGAGGTTGAACTATATAGAAAATTCTGAAAAAATAAAATTTAATTAAATTTCAATATATATCACTAAAATTTTAAATTTCAATATAAGCCACATTTCTAATATACTGAGATGCTCCCCTGACTACATTCTACAACAGTTCTAGATCAATAGGAAAAATAATGTCTTTTGGGGGTACAACATGATCAAGGTTTCAGAGATGGTTATGTACCTAAAGAAAATTGACAAAATAAAAATAAAAATTACCTTTGCAATAGGTGCCATCTCAACAGCAACGTGAACAATATGCATGGGGGCTCCTTCGCAACTCCTCCCAAAACAGGGATGTGGTAATCCATACCATATCTATTGTCATAAATCCCACCATCCTCTCTTTCCTTGAAAACAAAATCCATCACGTATGCATCGAGGGCTATGTTACCCGAAACTCCAGCTAGAGCCCCATACCTGTATCGGGTGCGTATCGAATACAGATACGCACCTAATACGGCCCCGATACACATCAAATACACCAGCTTGCGTATCAGAGTACATGGCATATCCTTTCCCTCCAGATACTATGGCCGATACGCACAGATACGGCTATTCTCCGTTGGATACGAAAACAATACGCAAACAGATCACCTGTGAGCCGCGCGTGGACCGAATTTTCATCTCCATTTCGCCTTTAAGTTCACCGTCAGCTATGAGCCGCGACTAGACCAGCCAATTAATTAAGATCTCCATTTCGCCTTTGAGTTCACCGTCAGCTATGAGCCGTGACTAGACCAGCCAATTAATTAAGATCTCCATTTCGCCTTTGAGTTAACCGTCAGCTATGAGCCGCAACTAGACCAGCCAATTAATTAAGCAAAATAGGAAGCTCCCGGGATTCGAACTTGAGAACATGGGTTTTGCAACCAAACACTCTACCACTACGCCAGATGATTATTGTTATCATATAATAGTAATATTTATATTTAACTTAAACAAAATACTATAACCAGAATTTTTAATATTTAATTTACATAATACAAATGTTGAATTAATAATATATAATAGACGTATCGTATCCAAAATTTTTAAAAATTACCGTATTATCATTTTCATATTCTATCCGATACAATACCTGTACTCATATCTATGCAAGGAAACCTTAACTACAAAATAAAATAAATATGGACTTCGGAAAAGTTAGGACTGAGATGTGGATAGGAAATTCAACACAGTTCATTTATCCATCCATGCAAAAATAATATTTTCGGCCATTTTTATTAATATCCCTGAAACAAATGTAAATTTTAAAAATGTCCCTGCCCTCAATTTTTTTTTATAAATGCCCTGACCGCCTGGACCCAAGGCGGCCCAAAATACCCTGTGAGGCGCCACCCCCTGGGGCGGCCCACAAGCTAAGCGAGGCGCCACAACCTGGGGCACCCCATAAGCCAAGTGAGACGCCACACCCCACGGCGCCCCATATGTAGTATGATTTAAACCCATTCATTTTCTGCCTCTATCACTTTCCGATTTGAGAACTTCTCTCGAGGCGAGAAGCTGAGTGAATAGGTATTTTTTTAATTATAATAATTAGTCATTACTTTTTAATTATAATAATTAGTCATTACTGTTGCAAGTACTGTAGCGTACTGTACATTAACTGCAGAAATTTAGTGTTGCACGCACTGTAGTGTACCGTACATTTACTGTAGAAATTTACTATTGCACGCACTGTACCGTACTATACATTTACTGTTGCACGCACTGTACCGTACTGTACATTTACTGTAGCAATTGTTGTACGCTTACTGTAGAAAAATTGTAATTTTTTTTAACTTTTTTTTAATTATTTTTCAATTAGTCATTTATTACTATACCCATTATTATGTCATGTAATACTTGTAAATTTTTTTTTTTAAATGTAGTTTGTTAAAGAAGATATGTTAGTTGCACTGTATGTCGGCGGCAAGCTAGAAAGGGATGAAGATGGCGTGCATTACACGAAAGAAGTCGCATTTGGCTTCGAGATTAATGAAAATACCACATTTGAGGAACTGAAGCAGCTAATATACGAAAAGACATCTGTAAACCCCAACAAGTATGAAATAGAATTGGCTACACAAATTGACAACTCACGTGTGGGGGGGGGGGGTAGACCTTACTTTGTTAAGTTTCCAATAACAGATGCCAATTTGTGGAGAGTTGTGTATACTCAATTTGTAGCTTGTGGGGTCCCGGTAATGGACATATAATCGAAGAGGGTTCCTCGAACGAGGGCTGGACCTTCAAGTTCGGCTGGGGCTGGACCTTCATGTTATGGCAATTCGGGTTATGAAAACCAGGAGTATCACCAGCACTCCCCTTGTGACAACCAGGGGTACCATCAGCACTCCCCTTATGACAACCAAGGGTACCACCAGCACTCCCCTTATGACAACCAGGGATATCACCAGCACTCCCCTTATGACAGCCAGAGGTACCACAGCCCCGGTTATGACAACCAGGGGTACCACAATACTGAAGAGTTACCACCACCACCCAGACAGACACCCATAATCCCTAGATTTCCAACTATGCCAGAGTCAGGACCGGTACTCGTTAATCGAAATGATATTGATATTGATGTTGATGCTATTGATGCCATACCAGAAAGGGAAATGGAAACGAGAGATGAATACCAAGGGGCTTGGGAAGCTGATGACTTATCAGATGGTGATGCAAATGTACCAGGTTTATCCAGGGCAGAAAAATTCCCGATTACAGGTCGGGGAAGTAAGCATCCAGTCGCCACATTCAACGACACCACAGCTTTCGAAGAGGCAGACATTAGTTTCTTCGGTCGTCGTGTTGAATACAATAAAGAACTTGCCGCAGGGCAAGTTTATATCAACATAGACGAACTTGTAAAGAAAATAAATGAGACTCATGTTCACGGCAGCTGGGAATGTATAATACACAAAAGGGACCGAACAAGGTTAGTTGTGTTGTGTTGAACTCACCCGCGCTGCGAGTTCCGCCTTTTTGCAACCCCTGCTGGTTCAGGGGAAGCATGGATGATTAAGAAGTGTGAACCACCTCATACATGCAAGTCTGCGTCCACAAGGACAGACCATGCGCAACTGACATCATCACTAATTGCCGATGCAATTGAGGAGGACATTAAGTTGGATCCATCGATGAGTATCAAGGCGGTGGCTATGACCGTCAGACACAAATACAAATATGTAATCCCAAAATACAACAGGCTATGGAGAGGTCGTGAACTTGCGGTTTGCAGAATATTCGGTAGTTGGAAGGATTCATATGGCTATCTGGCACCATTGCTCCAAGCCATGGCAAGTACAAATGTCAGCACCGTATATGAGCGATGGCATGGCCCTTTTTTTGATAAAGACGGAGTACTAACAGAGGGAGCTCAACAATTCAAGGGCATAGCATGGGTTTTTGGTGCTTGTATCCAAGCTGTGCCATACATCAGACCCGTTATCAGCATTGATGCATGCTTCATGTCTGGCCGTTACGAGGGGAGTCTACTCATAGCTGTTGGGGTTTCAGGGTAGCTAACCGGAAACCGTTTAGGCTTAAGGTGCGGAATGACCGTAGAACAAAAATTTCTACGACCAACTTAAGCTCAAGATTAAACAGGGTATGTCAGGAAACTTTCCAAGACGGTCCACCTTCAGTATTCCTTTGGCATCAAAACCCAATTTAATCATTTTACAGATCTACTCCATGATTGATTTCTAAAACTTTAATCTACTTACCTATTAAATAGATTAATATAACATATTTATACCTTGTTTCCAAATCACAGTTGGAATGCAGACCGAGCGAGTAGAGCCTCACCAGGGAAGGAATCGACTCGGAGTATCACACGTGTGATACCTCTATTGGTTATCCACCAGGACTAACCGGAGAGCAGTTTATTTCTTTTGCCAGAAATACCGTAAACTGCCGAATTATGCAAAAACACTATTCAGGGGGAAAAGACGAAAACCCGTAAACACGAATTTTCGGTTACTCAGTTTTATCAATGAGCAAAACTGACATACCGCGAAATTTGGTAAAACACTATTCATCAATCCCGTAAATATACTCCACAACAACCCGCAAGATTATACGTCAACTACGTATAACTTTCTTTTCTCAACCGAAACACTATTTGGGAGAGAAACCGAGAAAGAGAGAAAAACCGATTCGATTCTGCACGAAATGATACAAGTGAATTAGTGATTTTTCTCTCTACATGCACCCCTCTATTTATAGGCTTTTGAGGAGGTTCACAAAAGACCGAAATACCCCTCAACATATGTCTATTTACAAGGTATGTCATTGACACCTCATCCTTTTATATGTGAAATGACCAAAATACCCCTTCCACACTCTTCTCCATGTTTCTACACATCCAAGGTGGCATAGGTGTGAAATGACCATTTTGCCCTTGTGGATAGGATTGATGACATGTCATCTGGATAGGATCAATGACACATAATGCGGATAAGCACGAATCTGAAAAGACCCGAATGCCCTCGGCCCGAAGACAAATAATATTCGTATAATTATTCTGAACAATTATATATATATATTTTTCTTGCGGTTATTTGTTTCGGTATCGATGACGTGTCATCTGGATAGGATCGATGACATGTCATGCGAATAAGGACGAATCTGAAAAGATCCGAATGCCCTCGACCCGAACACAAATAATATTCGTATAATTATTCTGAATAATTATATATATTTTTCTTGCGGTTGTTGCTTCGGTAATTTATACAATGTGTCACACACGTTTATAAATTAACCGGTTAACTTTTATACAACGTGTCACACACGTTTATAAATTAACCAATGTTTTTTGCTTGTTATTTTTACATAACATTTATAATTTAATTATAACACGTATAATTAATTATAACCATCTTATCATTGATCATAACCAATTTATAATCAATCAAAATAAGATTCTCCAATTAGCTCCTATATGGTGTGACCCAATAGGATCTTTGTTATGTTGGTAAATAGAGTTAAAACTGTTTTAACTTCTATAATCATGGGTGGCGTCTGGCAACACATCATGACCATCCAATTACACAGATGATGCTGTACTGTACAATATCACAATCCAGTAAACAATTTACTTGTGTCTGTTCTTCTGTCTCATAGCTATCAGATCAGTTTCAAGGTAGATGTGTGTCATCCTTGCTAACTGAATCTTTTCTTGATCTTGAGCAAATTATCAAATATAATTACTCTTGTAATTATACCGCTAGCAAATAATCTAACTCTATCAAGGGGCCCAGTGATGCTATAGCTCGTATAGAGATACGAGGGACAAATAGTACTTTTGGTAGACTATCACTTCCTCAGCTAAGCTATACATATGGGAATGCTACCGTTATGACTGTTTTTTACGGACAGCGGTAGATAGCAATCACACATACATATTTCTTAGTGGGAACGATAAATACCTCATACTTTAGAACGTGACACTGAATGAGAAACATTAATGACACGAACACAATTCTATTTAATGTCTCATTCGGGGTCTATCAAATTTCATGTTCCTAGAACATGTATCTATGTGATTAAAATGACATCTCATGTCAGGTGGTTTGTAAAACTTAACCATCTTTTAATCCACATACTAACATTTTCGCGGTAATTAATGTACCTGCTAATTACCTTGGTGAGTGACCTTTTAAGAGTATATATCATCTATATTATGGAGTTTTACAATTTCAGTCATGAACTCGAAATGATCCATAAATGCAATAATACTCAAGGCAACAAAATGATATTAATCATCCAATTCATGAACAAAGCTTTATGATAAATTATCGTATTATTGACTTCTAGATTATTACAAACTAACAATAGCATGTGCATATGATGCTGAGAACCAGCTGTTGCATTTGACGTTTGCAATTATTCATAAAGATGACGGTGAGAACTGGAGATTCTTTATGCAGTTTTTAAGAAGACTGGTGATCAGGGAAGGAAAGTTTTTCTGCGTGATATCAGACCAGCACAAAGGAATAAAATATGTTTTTGATCGTGAAGATTACGGTTGGTCAACTCGTATTGGCCAGTGTGTGCACAGGTTGTGCATGCAACACGTTGCGGAGAACCTTTCCAAGGCAACCGGGGGCAACAAGTGGGTTATTGATACATTTAGATGGAATTGCAGAAAGAAAAAACCGAGAAGGGTGGTAGAGATTGTTAGTTTGTAATAATCTAGAAGTCAATAATACGATAAGTTAATCATAAAGCTTTGTTCATGAATTGAATGTTTATTTATATATCATTTTGTTGCCTTGAGTATTATTGCATTTGTGGATCATTTCGAGTTCATGACTGAAATTGTGAAATTCCATAATATAGATAATATATACTCTTAAAAGGTCACTGACCAAGGTAATTAGCAGAAACACTAATTACCGCTATAAGGTTAGTATGTGGATTAAAAGATGGTTAAGTTTTACAAACCACCTGACACGAGATGTCATTTTAATCACATAGATACATGTTCTAGGAACATGGTATTTGACAGACCCCGAATGAAACATTAAATAGAATTGTGTTCGTGTCATTTATGTTTTCATTCAGTGTCAAAGTTCTACAGTATGAGGTATTTATCGTTCCCACTAAGAAATATATATGAGTGAGTGTTATCTAATGCTGTCCGTAAAAAGCAGTCATAACGGTAGCATTTCCATATGTATAACTTAGCTGAGGAAATGATAGTCTACCAAGAATACTACTTGTCCCTCGTATCTCTATACGAGTTATAGCATCACTGGGCCCCTTGGTAGAGTTAGATTATCTGCATGCAGTATAATTACAAGAGTAATTATATTTGATAATCTACTCAAGATCAAGAAAAGATACAGTTAACAAGGATGACACATATCTACCTTAAAACTGATATGATAGCTATGAGATAGAAGAACTGACACAAGAAAATTGTTTACTGGATCGTGATATTGTACAGTACAGCATCATCTGTGTAATTGGATGGTGATGATGTATTGCCAGATGCCACCCATGACTAACAGAAGTTAAAACAGTTTTAACTCTGTTTACCAACATAATACAGATCCTATTGGGTCACACCATATAGGAGCTACTCGGAGAATCTTACTGATTAATTATAAATTAATTATAATTAATATTAAGATGGTTATAATTAATTATACATGATATAATTAAATTATAAATGTCATTTAGAATGACAAGCAGAAACAACGGTTAATTTATAAACGTACACGTTACGTTGTATAAAAGTTACCGAACAACAACCGAAAAGAAATATAATTGTACATGACAATTATATATATTTGATTTGGATTTTAATTTGTTAATTATGGATTTTAATTATGGGTTTAAAAGCCCAAAATAATCAAAGCCTTAATTAAAATTAAAAGCCCAAAATCAAAGCCTTTTACTATTCATGCCTTAATGGGCCAAGGGAAAAATGGTCATTTCACACCTATGCCACCTTGCATGACACCTTGCATGACACCTTAGGGTGTAGAAGGGTGTAGAAGCATGGAGAAGAGTGTGGAAGGGGTATTTTGGTCTTTTCACATATTAAAGGATGAGGTGTCAAGGTATTTTGATAAATAGATTTGTTTTGAGGGGTATTTCGGTCTTTTGCGAACCTCCTCAAAACACTATAAATAGAGGGGTGAGGGTAGAGAGAAAAACTTACAAATTCACGTGTTAATCTGATTACTTCGTTAATCGGTTTTTCTCTCTTCCTTGATTTAGTTATTTCGAGATTAGGAAAATAATATATTTTGCGAAATCCTGCGATTTAGCTTTTAAGCGATACCAAGTAACCTCGGGACACAAATATATTTATTTCGTGCTTTTCTCGGTGAATAGTGTTTCTGCAGAATTCTGCGGTTTACGGTATTTCTGGCAGAAGAAATAAACCGCTCTCCGGTTAGTCCTGGTGGATAACCAATAGAGCTATCACACGTGTAATACTGCGAGTCGATTCCTTCCTTGGTGTAGCTCTTCTCGCTTATTATGCATTCCAACTGTGATTTGGAAACAAGGTATAAATCATGTTATATTAATCTATTTAATTGGTAGATAGATTTAATGTTTTAGAAATCAATTATGGAGTAGATCTGTAAATGAATTAAATGAGGTTTTGATGCCGAAGGAATACTGAAGGTGGACCGCCTTGGAAAGTTTCCTGACATACCTCGTTTAATTCTTAGTTTAAATCGTAAAATTTTGTTTTACACACTTTCCGCAATTAAGCTAATCAATGGGTTTCAACCGTCAAAACCCCAACAGAGATGACTAGCAGTTTTGCAAAGGTACATGTATTTCAATTGTTTACATATACTACTGTACTTTAAGAAAATAATTTTTTAATATAATTGTTTATGTACATTATTCTATTTCCTTATTTTTTGTGTAGTACATGCCAAAGGCAAATCTCTACTTAATGAAGGTGGGCAAAAATAATTCCAGAGATGTCAACGAAGATCCAGCATACGAGAAAATATATCAAACCCGTGATGGAGGTTGGCGTTGGGAAATTATGACAACCAACAGGTCCGAGTCGCTGAATGCAGTATTCAAGCAGAGCCGGATGTTGCCTGTGGCTGCAGTTGTGGATGACACATTCTACAAGTTAAATGCCTGGTTTCAGGAACGGCGTGCTAAGGCCACAGAATTAATAAGGATGAACCAGTCATTTTCAACAAGGGTGGAGGAGAAACTAAGACGACACAGGGACAAATGTGCAACTATGACCGTGATCCCGATGGGTAATGATGGAACAGAATTAGAAAGTGCAAAATCCAAATGAGTACGTTCCAACCAGCCGTAAACCAGACGGCACTATGGCGTTTGTCAAGAGCTTGCAAGTACATTGTTAAATTCGGAGATGCCAGGGCGGTAACCTGTACATGCCAAGGACCCCAGCCAAGTCACATACCCTGCAGTCACGTGATGGCGGTATGCCGAGTAAGGAATTACTGTGAGGATCACTATGTTGCTGACATGTACCGTACCGATTACCTTGCTTCCACTTGGAGTGGATCTTTCCATTCTTATCCTGATCAGCATGAGTGGCCTGCATATGTCGGTGATAGAATACTCCCTTCAGAAGGATGGATAAGAAAGGGAAGGAGGAGACACAAGCGTATTGTAATGACCATGGATGAGATGGGTGGTGGGCGACCGTCGGGAAATCGGGCTCGCCGTTTTGTTTCCGACAGGCGCAGGGCAGGTATGTAGAATTGTACAAAATTTATTTATGTTTTAATTATATTACTAACTGAATTGCATTATTATATTCAGATGCAATAAACGAATATAACGAAAGAGAAAATGACAGAGTTCTTGCTGAAACAACCGGTAGAACACAACCCCCTCCTCCTGTAAGCCAATCATCTAGTAGCCAAGCCTCTACAAGTAATGCCGCACCTGCAGCTCATACCAGTACAACTAGTCATTTGTTAGGTTTATTGAGACGTCGTGGTAGGGGCAGATAAACTTGCTATTTTGCTTATGTGAACTTTTTTGTTTATTGTAATATATTTCTGACTATAGTATTTTGACTATGGGACTGCTGTATTACATCAGCGCGCATTATGTTGACATTATGTTTTATTATTTCATGTTCATGTTGGTATTATGTTGTTTGCACTTTACATTTCTTTATTATAACACAGTTTAATAATTCAATTAAAGTTCAACAATATAATTAAAAGCGTAACAACTGGTCTCCAAGCAAATTTTATAATAGATTGAACATCTAACGGTTTAGATTTGTTGTTTGATCATCACACACTAAAATATAACCCCAGAAGCACCTCGAGCGAAGTGCTTCCGGTAGCCATACACATAATATTTTATTTTTTAACATACACATACACATATACATAAACCCTAAACTTTTTTCACAAAATTATTCAAATCAAAATACTAAGATTTCTCTTAAAAAAAAAATACACATATGAGGTGCCCCAGGGTGTGGCGCCTCACTTAGCTAGTGGGCCGCCCCAGGGGGTGGCGCCTCACAGGGTATTTTGGACCGCCCTGGATCCAGGCGGTCAAGGCATTTATAAAAAAAATTGAGAACAGAGACATTTTTAAAATTTACATTTGTTTCAGGGATATTAATAAAAATGGTCGTAATATTTTAATCCTAAAAGTCCAAAGTATGAATGGATGGATAAATGGTCTTGATAGGAATTTTCTATCCACATGTGGAGAGAGTGAATTCGTCAATTCCAGCTTCAGTTCGTTGAGATACGAGTTATTATTAGCATGGTCAAAAGATTCGTAACTCATGATTAATTCAAGATCAGTTTAAATATTATTCAGTTTGTTAGATTAGACTTTTAGGAAATTCGAGCTTGATCTGGAATTCCAAAATAATACAATATAAAATTAATAAGTAAATACATATAATTTTTTAAATAATCCTAAAAATTAATTAATAGTATTTCAATTAAAATAATATGAAAAATTTTAAAAAGTCATTATAAAAATTTCATGAGAGAAAACTCTCCTTGTATAAAATAATTATAGCGTGTATATTTTTTTTTTATTATAACATGTATGTTGGTTTCTACTATACATTTAATTGAATATTTGATATATGATTAAGGGTAAGTAATTCGCACTATACTCAAAGATAAAAAACTTGTTTGCATTTTGACTGTGATTGATATTGATATTTAAACTACCCATTATTCATGAAATTTCATTATTAAGGTACAAAATAGTCTTTATCGATACGTATGTGATAAAAATGACAACTGTCTAGTCAGAGATAGTTAGTCAATTGTTCTTATCAGTGTGTATAGTTTATCTTTATTTGTAGACGTTATGGAGTAATTATGATTAGTCTTTAATTAGTCTAGTGGCAAAAGTAATGTTCCTTGTGTGAGACGTTGGTTTCTACCGAAATTTTTAAAAATACCATATTAAAAAAAATTAATAATAACACATTTTTTGAAAATTCAAACGTTAACACGGCCGTATTCCGTAAGTGCAATCACTTTTCTCGGAAGCGCATCTAAGAGATACAAACCATTAATAAGGGCCGCATCCACGGTCACCTTCTTCTTCTTTTTTATTTTTTCTTTTTTTTCGGTAGCCAAAATGTTAGACTAATTCTATACCATTTATGGCACCCCTTCAAGGTTTTCTCATGTAGTCAAAACCACGTGAGCTGTTATATTCTAACCCAATTTATGCAAAGATAAGATATTTAATTGAGATCAAATTCAAACAGCCTACATGTTATTAAATTAGTCATAGCTGATGAGATTACATCGTAACGTTCTCTCTTTGAGAAAATTAGTTATTTGTCACTCCAAAACCTTCAAATTAGAAAAACACTACTCCAAAATTAGAATTTATCAAAATGTCACTTTAAACTTAAAAAATTTAAAATTTTATCACTCTAAATTATTAATTACCAAATTATCCTCCCCATCTCTTCTTCTTTATTTTCTTATCCTCCTCCGCCTCCCTGGTGGTTCTGTCACGTGCCTTTAGAGACTGGCCACATTCACTAGATGAGGTATGGTTGTTTGTGTACCTAATATTTTCCAACTTATGATATAATTTAACTTTAGTGCATCTGCCCAAATTGGATTCTTCTCAATTGGTTTAAATTTGTTGGTGATACTGTACAGGGGACGATCTGTCGAAATTGATTTCCAAGTCGTTTTGGAGGCTTCCAAAATTGAGCTCATGAACTTCATCAAGAAAAGCATAGAACAAAGTTAGCTTTTTGTGGTGTTTGCTTTAGAGTTTATATTAAGCACTAAACAATTTAGTCAGATTTTTTAGTGAATCAAGTATATTCTTAGTTAGGTGGTAAACATGACAGTCGCCAAATAATGGATCTCAACTAGTTTACATATGGCACAAATTTAGTCTCTTGTTACAGGACAGAACCACCAGGGAGGCAAAGGAGAAGAAGAAAATAAATTAAGAAGAAGAGATGGAAAGAGTAATTTGATCATTAATAATTTAGAATGGCAAAATTTTGAATTTTTTAAGTTTAGAGTGGTATTTTGATGAATTCTAATTTTGGAGTGGCATTTTTCTAATTTCAAGGTTTTGAAGTGGCAAATAACCAATTTTCCCTCTCTTTTTTTAAAAAAATTAATAAGTAAATTTTAACTATGTATTGTGGAATTGTGGCTTAATTATTTTTGAAACCATATGCAATAAGTTTTGATTCTAATCAATCAAGAACAATATTATGCATATGTTGATAATTAAAACATGATTATAAGCTTATCCTTTACCAATGGATTGGAATATAAAAGTGATCAACATACTGCCCCACAAAATGCTGCAACTTATATGCTACAGGAGCTCCAAACGGAACCATTTGATTAGTGAACTGGAATTAGTCAAACATTTTGGCCACATTTCATAGATACGGCCTCTATTAATGGTCCACATCTCCTAAATGCAACCTTTATAAAAGTGGTCGCACCTAAGAGATACGGTCGTATCAAAATTCAAATTTTGTTAGAAAATGTGGTTATTTAGTTTATTATTTTTTCAATATGGTATTTTAAAATTTTCGGTGGTTTCTACTATACATTTAATTAAATATTTGATATATTTTGACTGTGATTGATATTGATATTCAAAACACCTATTGCTCATAAAATT
This sequence comes from Carex pumila, assembly GCA_033356055.1. Lineage (NCBI taxonomy): Eukaryota > Viridiplantae > Streptophyta > Magnoliopsida > Poales > Cyperaceae > Carex > Carex pumila. Next base: position 712,532 of record JARJHM010000005.1, on the reverse strand, counting down.
TCATTATTAAGGTTCAGTATAGTCTTTATTGATATGTATGTGATAAAAATGACAATTGGTATAGTCTTTATCGATATGTATGTGATAAAAATGACAACTATTTAGTCAGAGATAGTTAGTCAATTGTTCTAATCATCATCTGTACAGTTTATCTTCTGTAGACGTTATGGAGTAATTATGATTAGCCTTTAATTAGTCTAGTGGCAAAAGTAATGTTCTTTGTGCGAGATGTTAGTTTCTACTATACATTTAATTGAATATTTTATATATTTTGACTGTGATTGATATTGATATCTGAAGCACCTATTGTTCATGAAATTTCATTATTAAGGTGATGTGCAAAGTTGGACTCAAAATGAAATATTCAGCAATTCGGGCAATTTTTGAGAGCTGATATCTCACGACCTATTTGGAGATTTTGTATGAAACTTCACAGTCATGTTCTATCATATCAAGACTACATGTCAATCAATTTTCACGATTTTTGAAGGTAGTTTGTTATGTTAATCAGAGGTGAAAAATTGAGGTGCCTAAAAAAATTTGCAAAAACAAAAGAAAATCTCGGACCGCCAAAAATATTGATGGTTCGAAAAAAAAAAAAAATCTCGGACCGCCAGAAAATTTGGTGGTTCGGAATAAATATTCAGGACTGCTGAAAAATTGAGCAGTTTGGGCATTTTTAAAAATTTTCCTGCAACATGATTATTTTAATAATTTTTTTTAGTGTTTATAAAAAAATCGGGTTCTACTATATATGACCTCACAACATTCATTTATTATATTTGTGGGACTATTAATTGAACATAAAACCGGGCAGTGAGTAGATGAGCTAAGTATTTGAAGCCTATTTATGCTGACAACAACTTTTTTTTGTTTTAATTTTTTTGTATTACTTTAAAAACATATATATTTGATTATAATACTTGTATTATATTATATAATTGAATTATTTACTTGAATTATTTAAGTGACTCAACTATCCACTAATTATTTGTTTTGTATCCGTATTTGAATCCGTATTAGTGGATTATCCATTCTATATTCGTTTTCATTTAAGGCGGATTTGATTTTGAATTTTGATATTTATTTATTATTCGTATCCGTATTCGTATCTGCTCATTAAAAGACAGATACGAATTTGGCATCAGCATTATCCTCTCCGAATCCGCTCCATTTACACTCCTAAAGTGATACAAAAATATCTTACTATTTTATTTTAATGTTTGAATTTTAAATTTTAAGTTAGAGACACAATGAAGATATCAAAGTGGAGACCTTAGAAGTTAGAACCCTCCTCTTCTCTTTGTAATTAATAATTAATACTCATAACAATACAGTATTTATTATTTTTTTATAGTAAAATATGTACATGACTTACTCTTTAGTATACATAATTGGTCTTTCTTTCGAGCAAAAAAAGAATAATAATAAACTATTTACTGATTGAAATTTAAAAGTTTTTTCTTTTAACGAGCAATATTATTTTTCAAGCCAAATACAATTCAAAACTTAAAGAGGACTTGCAATAGGTTGTGTCTAAAGTAGGAGTGAAAACGGAGCCGGATTATCCGACAGATATCCACATATAATTCAAATTCAAATTATTTTATTCGGATAATTTCTGGATACAGATTCGGATATTTTTTTGATATCCATAGAAGATCTGAATTCGAATTTGGATTTGGAGTACTAAACGGAGCGGATATCCGGACTATCTGAAACCCAATAATTTGGCCGAAGAGGAATTAATATTTGCTATATGTGGAATTTGAACCCATGTACTCCCATCTCAAGTCCTTTGGACTAAGTTTCAAACCATTACACCACAAAATCTTTTGTTACCATTCATTTATTTGATATATATATAGAGAAAGAGATGTTATCTCTTATCTCTCATTCACTTATAGTTATCATCAATGTTTATATTTAATTTTTTAATTAATATTTGTATCTTAGAAATTCGTTTTATATCTGTATTCAAATCTGTATTTGTGAACTATCTGTTTCATATCCATATTCGTTTAAGGCGAATTTGATTTTGAATTTTTATATCCGTTTACTATCCATATCCGTATTCGTATCCGCTCCATTTTCACCTCTAGTCTAAAGTCAAATCAAGTGTATTGCGAACTTGTCAAATACAATAAATAGGTTAAAAGCTTATAAGTACCGTTCACATAAAAAGAAAGAAAATATGTGTTCTCATTTGTATCCCATTAGTGACATGACAAATATTTGTAAGAACTAATTAAATCAGTAAAATTAATACAGATCACAACCAATATTCTTAAAACAACTTATACAATGTTTAATTCACGAATAAATCTCACTACCAATCATAGCAAAGGAGTAGACCTTTGAATAATAAAATACGGAAGAGATTAGTCTATAATTAGCAATAAATAGTAATAGATGCTAGAAACAAAATTAAAACCAATTAATTAGAGCATGCACACTCCATTTCAAACTACTTTCAATGTGGTAATTGCAACGTGACAACGTCTATATTATATAGTAATTTTGTTGAAATTATCGTATCAAATCAGCAATTGTGATTGAGTATTTCAATTGTAAAAATAAATATTTTAAATGAATTTCACAAATTATATTTGAGAGTGAAATATACATATAAAAATAATCTAACATCAACAAACAAAAAAGGTACTTAAGTTACTGATTGTGCAGAATATAACATCAATTAAGGTAGTATAAAATGTGCATATCAGTTTAAAGTAGTATAAAACTATAAATAATGACCTCAATGACTTAATTTAACAAAGCACATTAAATCTTGGTTGAAACAATACACCACCTCTACAAATTTAAGGAAACAATATTTATGTTAATAATTCATCAATATAAATGTAGTTGTAAACATCAATATAAATGAGGCTCTTTTCTTTTTCTTTTTTAAAAAATAAATTGATATTTTGCACCAAGACCCAAACAATTTAGATGGTTCGGCAATTATCCAATGGTAGTAGTTTTATGGGAATTAATTACGAATCGATCGAGAAACTATTTCATAGCGCACACAATTATCCACAAGGCCACTGTGCCCGCTGGCCCCCAAAGCGGCCCATATATTTGTCCGCTTCCCATCGAAGCGGCCCGGTTCCAAGTGCTCGCTTTCTCAGGAAGCGGCCATGCGAAATATAAAATTTCCAGCCAAAATTGATGTTTTGGTTTAATAATTTCAAAAAAATGGTATTTTTAAAAATTTCGGTCAATATAGTCTTTATCAATATGTATGTGATAAAAATGACAATTGTTTAGTCAGAGATAGTCAATTGTTCTAATCAGCACGTGTACAGTTTATCTTTTGTAGACGTTATGGAGTAATTATGATTAGCCTTTAATTAGTCTAGTGACAAAAGTAACGTTCTTTGTGTGAGATGTTGGTTTCTACTATACATTTAATTGAATATTTGATATATTTTGACTATGATTGATATTGATATCTGAAGCACCTATTGTTCATGAAATTTCATTATTAAGGTGCAGTATAGTCTTTATCGATATGTATGTGATAAAAATGACAACTGTTTAGTCAAAGATAGTTAGTCAATTGTTCTAATCAGCATGTGTACAATTTATCTTTTATAGACGTTATGGAGTGATCGTGATTAGTATTTAATTAGTCTAGTGGCAAAAGTAATGTGCTTTGTGTGAGATGTTGCATGTTTAAATCCGAGTTCTTTATGAATATTAAAATAGTTGGTGGTTTGACCCCCAATTTTATTGGATTCGTATTCTCCCAGTATTGTAGAGAATTACCCTCACTTTACGGTTTGAGATTGAATCTCACCCAGCTTGAGATTCAGACTAGCATAGGGGGCAGTATTATTGGACTTTGAAATTTGTGCCAAGTTAAAAAGAACGATGCAGATCTACTAATTGTAAAATATTCCCTTAACTGGTATTATAGACTATGTGAATTTAATTTTTACTCTAATTTTTTTTTTTTGCAGACTCTAATTAGGACGTGCTCCAGACGAAGGGAGGCGGAGGAAGGGAAAGAGAAAATCATTGTGGAAGGGAGACGCTCACCCCAGACCGAACCTGCCTGACGGTTTCCCCTATGCTAGAAAAGAAGAACCAGAGAGGGAGCGGAGGTGAAAAGGTATTGTTCGGAGGGGAGAGCGTAACTGCATAGCGTTGATTTTTGAAGAATTTTGTTACCTTCAATATGGGGTGTAAAATCACTGTTTGGAGGTAGCATCCTCTCTAAACTCTTCCTTTCCTTCCCTTTAATGAGAGGGTTATCCTTCATTTGTGAAGCACGTTTTTAGTGTGAATTGTAATTATAGTGAGTGCAAATACTTTTATTTTTTGTGCTTTCATTATATCTTTATTTTTTTCATAACAAAAAATCAACTTCTATGTTAAAATAAAATCGTTAGATGTTAACTGCATTATTTTTTCTCTGTGTGTAAAAAATATTATTTTTCAGTTTTGTTCTTATATAAATTAATAAGTTGGAAATTCAAAAATCATTCATATTAATTATAAATTTACAAGCTCTGGATAATAATGAAAAATAAAGTGGAAATTTTATACCTTTTATATTCATAGAAAATGAATCAGGTATAAATGGATCCGGATTATACGGTTCGAATCCACTCCAAATCCAGTTACTATCCATATTCGAATTAAACGGATTGGATAATATGTGAATACATATTGGAATAATTTTTGGAAAGGTAAGGAACAATAACGGATACGGATTCAAATAAATAAATTTATCCGAAAATAGATTAGATATCCGTTAAAAAAATTTACTCGAAAACCGAGCAGATCTCCGGTAGTAGAAACAGAGCTAGTATTAAGATTCCCTATTTGAATCCGCTAGTGCAAATGGTCAAATCCAGCTCATCTCATGACCTTTTCATTTACACTCAAACTATTGGGAGAGGTTCTGCTATATATGACCTCACAACATTCATTTATTATAATTGTGGGCCTATTAATTGAATATAAAACCGGGCAGTGAGTAGATGAGCTAGGTATTTGAAGCCTATTTATACTGACAACAACTTTATTTGTTTTAATTTTTTGTATTACTTTAGAAATATATATATTTGATTATAATACTTGTATTATATTACATAATTGAATTATTTACTTGAATTATTTAAGTGACTCAACTATCCACTAATTATTTGTTTTGTATCTATATTTGAATCCGTATTAGTGGATTATCCATTCGGTATCCATTTTCATTTAAGGTGAATTTGATTTTGAATTTTGATATTTGTTTACTATTTGTATCTGTATCTGTATTCGACCATTCATATCCACTCATTGAAAGACGGATACGAATTTGACATCAGCATTATCCTCCCTGAAACCGCTCCATTTACACTCCTAAAGTGATACAAAAATATCTTACTATTTTATTTTAATGTTTGAATTTTAAATTTTAAGTTGGAGACATAATGGAGATATCAAAGTGGAGACCTTACAATCCTTCTCTTCTCTTTGTAATTAATTAATAATTATCACTCATAACAATACAGTATTTATTATTTTTTTATAGTAAAATATGTACATGACTTACTCCTTAATATACATATTTTGTCTTTCTTTCGCGCAAAAGAATAATAATAAACTATCTACTGATTGAAATTTAAAAGTTTTTTTTCTTTTAACAAGTTTTTTTTTCTTTTAACGAGCAATATTATTTTTCAAGTCAAATATAATTCAAAACTTAAAGAGGACTAGCAATAGGTTGTGTCTAAAGTAGGAGTGAAAACGGAGCCGGATTATTCGGTGGATATCCGCTCCATATCTGCATATAATTTGAATTCAAATTATTCGGATTCGAATAATTCCCGAATACAGATTCAGATATTTTTTTGATATCCATAGAAGATTTGAATTCAGATTTGGATTTGGATATAGAGTCCTAAACGAAGCAAATATCCGGACTATCCGAAACCCAATAATTTGGCCGGACTCAAATAAAAGAGGAATTAATATTTGCTATAGGTGGGATTTAATCCCACGTACTCCTATCTCAAGTCTTTTGTACTAAGTTTCAAACCACTACATCACAAAATCTTTTGTTACCATTCCTTTATTTGATATGTATATTATATGAATAGATTATCTCCCATCTCTCCATCCACTTATAGTTATCATCAATATTTATATTTAACTTTTTAATTAATATTTGTATCTTAGAAATTCATACATCTTAATTATCCAATCATTATTCGTTTTATATCTATATTCGAATCCGTATTTATTGACTATCTGTTCCGTATCCATATCCATTTTAGACGGATTTGGTTTTAAATTTTAATATTCGTTTACTATTTGTATATGCTCATTATCTAACGAATGCGGATATAGTATCAGCATTATCCGCTCCGTTTTCACCCCTAGTCTAAAATCAAATCAAGTGTATTGCAAACTTGTCAAATACAATAAATAGGTTAAAAGCTTATAAGCACCGTTCACATAAAAAGAACGAAAAAATGCGTTCTCATTTGTATCCCATTAGTGACATTGACAAATATTTGTAAGAACTAATTAAATCAGTAAAATTAATACAGATCACAACCAATGTTCTTAAAACAACTTATACAATGTTTAATTCACGAATAAATCTCACTACCAATCATAGCAAAGGAGTAGACCTTTGAATAATAAAATACGGAAGAGATTAGTCCATAATTTGCAATAAATAGTAATAGATGCTAGAAACAAAATAAAAAACTATTAATTAGAGCATGCACACTCCATTTCAAACTACTTTCAATGTGGTAATTGCAACGTGACAACGTCTATAGTATATAGTAATTTTGTTGAAATTATCATATCATATCAGCAATTGTGATTGAGTATTTCAATTGTAAAAATAAATATTTTAAATGAATTTCACAAATTATATTTGAGAGTGAAATATACATATAAAAATAATCTAACATCAACAAAAAAAAAAAGTACTTAAGTTACTGATTGTGCAGAATATAACATCAATTAAGGTAGTATAAAATGTGCATATCATTTTTTTTTTGAGAAAAAATGTGCATATCAGTTTAAAGTAGTATAAAACTATAAATAATGACATCAATGACTTTAACAAAAGCACATTAAATCTTGGTTGAAACAATACACCACCTCTACAAATTTAAGGAAACAATATTTATGTTAATAATTCATCAATATAAATGTAGTTGTAAACATCAATATAAATGTGGTTCTGTACCATCTGCATTAACTCTGAATTTGAGTTAATGTATCCTGATTTGATCAGAATTCGGACTAATCTGACTTGAGGTGAAATGTACGGCCACTTTCATATATGTATCAACTCAACACTGATCAAACAGGCGATACAAATTCCGGAGGGGGGTTGGGTTAGCAGGGTCTATTAGCAGGAATGAAATCAGCTGTTATCCAATTTTTGCTACTCTTCCTACTATTCTTTCTATCTCTCTACCTTATTCTCTCTCCTCTCTCTCCTCCTCTTTTGAAGAGAGAGATAAACACAAAAAAAAAGCAAGAAGTTGCTATTCTTAGAAAAATAGCAACTGATTCGTATCCCTATTAGGAGACCTCGAAAATTGTATGTTGCAATTAAAAAAAAAAAAAAAAAAAAAAAAAGGAAAATGTACAAGGAACGAAATAGTAAGTGCACTTGTTGGATTAGGTGTGATCTTCAACAGTAGTTCCACTTCCACACTTCTAGTAGCGCCTTTTATTATTGTATGTTAAGCATCACTAGTGTATTTTTATTATTCACTTTGCAAATTCTTTAAATCTTTTATAGCTACAAAAATACTTTCGTAACTTATATCGTTCAATAGATTTTATATTATATTTTGCACTGGCATCAAATCTTAGAAAAAACTAATTAAACTTCGAGCACTTTTTGATTGAACCCTAAACTATAACAAAAGAAAAAAAACGTCAAGTAAAAAAATACAAACAAATTGTAAGTCCTATAACCAAGAACTAATTTCACATATACTTATTATTTAAGCGTGATGACAGTTAAGTGAATTCTTATATTTTTCTAAAAGAAATTAAATTATTCAACGTAATAATGGCTCATTTTTTTTTTCAAAATTTATGAGGTCCTTGGTGTAAAACCTTTTAAAAAGATATTGTGGATGCACAATCCAAATTTCACACAAGCGATCTCTAGAATATGTAGGGGGAGGATCCGTATCCTTCTAGATACCTGACTCAACACAATTGAAATGGATGGTTCAGATTTAATTTCAGCCAGTGAGTGCTCGAGATGGCGTGGGGGGGCGGGGGTGGAGGCAGTATTATTTGTGCTTTGAGATTTGTACCAAGTTAAAAATTGTAATTTCAGGCAGTACGATTCAATTGTACCCGGTTCAGGTAACCTGAGGGAATGTGAATTCGTAGGGGGAGGGGGCAAATTATGGATTGCCTATTCTTAGGGGTGTCAATGGGTACGGTACAGGTCGAGTGGAGACATTTTCATATCCATACCCATTAAAATTGACCTTATCCATACCCTACCCATACCCATTAAAAATTGATCTTACCCTACCCTACCCTTACCCGTTAATTTATCGGGTAACAAAACGGTAGCAGGTGAATTACGAATAATACTAATATAATAATTAGTTTTATTATATTTTACAAATTAAACATCAAAAACTCATTCATTTTAACACATATATAAGTGCATTTCTAATTAAAAAATAAAATAAATGTGCAATCAATTCCAACTAAATTAATTTTTATAAAGAATAAAAATTCAAAAACACAAATATACATTTCAGTGGGTTGGAAATTGAATTGAATATACATTTAAGTGGGTTGAAAATTGAATTGAATATATATTTAGATTTTATAATTACCCTATAGGGTAACGGGTACGAAATAGTTATTATCCATACCATTATCCATATCCTTACCCATTTATTTAATGAAAAAAATTCTTACATATACTCATATCCAATAAGGTAACGAAAAAAAACGTTATACATACCCGTTTTATCAAATACAATACGGATTAAGTAAACAGCTAAAAATGTACCATTGACACCCCTACCTATTCTTTCTAAAATTTGTAACTTTTTTTTTTTGATAGAAAAGATTTCGTTGGGACTTGCTGATATTATTTCCAAAGTGTTTGTACAAATTTTCTTCATTGAAAATCGTGGCAATTTCCTCAGTAGGCGAAACGCCGAAACCCAACGCAAGTCTACCGAAGAAACACCTAGAATCCTTTTTACAGAATAATCCTTGGTCAATTTTTTTTGTTTGGTCTCTTTTAATATGGCTCATGTGAAAAATCCTTTTTGAAGTAAACCTGTTGAATAGAGGTTTAGGAGAGGTTAATTTAGATAGATAACAACCAGTAACTATTTGTTGATCAGCTTGTCGGGTTCGCGAATTCCAAACACCAAAGCATCATTAGATGGACAAAATAATAAGGGCAAAATTAGAGTGTGATGTGCTTATCAAAAGAGATTGGTAAGTACATTTCTAAAAAATTATCGGATTGACTTCATACTACGAATTCAAACTGTTGAAATTTAAGTATTTTATGAGTGATGTATGTAAATGCAAAAAATTTTAAAATTCGAATATATTTAGTACATAGTCAAGCGATCAAAACAACAAACATTTTATAAGTTTTTTTTTAATTGTTTTATGTATTATTTTTTTATTATTTTTTTGACCGCTTGACTATGTACTGAATGAATTCAAAACTTAAAATATTTTGCATATATATGCATCACTCATGAATTACTTGGATTTTAACGGTTTGAATTTGTGATTTGAAATTAATCCAATAGTTTTTTGGAGATGTGCTCACCAACCTCTCTTAATGAGCACATTACACTAGTTTTGCTCAATAATATTATTTCAAGATCTAATCTGTCAATATATGGGTACAATTTAGATGATTTTACATATTGAAGGTAAATATCATTCTCCTTATAGTTTTGATGTGTTGTTATCTCTGTTCTATTATCAGTTATTCCTAATTATTGATATTTTAATTAATATTGAGAGTCAGAATATGAATCAAATTCAAAAGAATCGGATTCTGGATCATTTATCATTTACAAATGTAAAAATGCTCCTTGTTGATAAATTAAGCGTAGGATCTCGCAAGAGCACATCACAAGTCTTTTGTCAAAATTGCTCAATTTGATTTTCGAAATGAATATTTCGTAAGTCAAAACTCAACTAATCTCGAGGCATCATGACAAACTCTCTTCAACTGAAGAAAAAAATAAAAATAAAAAATAACTGCCTTTCAACCAATTCACGTAACTAATTTAACAAACGTGTGACGGTGTGAATTAATTATAACTTTTCAATTTCACACCTCCAGCCCACCACCCCACCATCCCCCTATAAAACAGAGGCGAATCAACCATAGCATTGCCAATCCATTTCGTTTGCACAAGCATAAACCTTACATCATGCTATCCTCCTCTCCCCCCTCTGCATGCAACTTCCAGCCCCACAAAATCTCCTCCCCTATTCACTTCCCTAGAAGAACATATAACCCTAAAATTGCATGCAAGTCCACTTCCGATGACAGCCAAAAATCCAACTCCAGCCGGCGTGAGGTCTTAATCAGCCTCGGTGGTTTATATGGCGTGACAACCAGCCTTGGCATGAATTACAGTGCATTGGCTGCGCCGGTACAAGCACCAGATATCTCCAAGTGTGGCCCCACTAACAACTTGCCGAGCGGTGAAACATCTCCCGATTGCTGCCCGCCATACAAAGGTCAAATACTCGACTTCAAACTTCCACCCAAGTCGGACCCGCTTCGTGTACGGCCTGCAGCTCATGCGGTGGATAAAGAATACATAGCCAAATATACCAAAGCTGTTGAGCTCATGAAAGCACTGCCCGCTGACGATCCACGCAACTTCACGCAACAGGCAAATGTGCACTGTGCGTATTGTGATGGTGCTTACGACCAAGTCGGGTTTCCAGATCTTGAGTTACAGATTCACGACTGCTGGCTTTTCTTCCCTTGGCACAGGTTTTACCTGTACTTTCATGAGCGTATATTGGGGAAGTTGATTGGAGATGATACTTTTGCGATCCCATTCTGGAACTGGGACGCACCGGCCGGTATGCAGCTCCCGGCATTGTACGCAAACCCATCATCGTCGCTATATGACAAATTACGTGATGCGGAGCATCAGCCACCGTTCCCCCTTGACCTAGATTATAACGGGACAGATCCAACATTTACCAAAGATGAACAGATTGACCGTAACCTGAAGACCATGTATCGTCAGGTATGTCATAGAATGGCATGTCTCCAAGCACATATATGAGATATACTCAAAATTCTATGGATCGAATATATATATATATATATATAGAAGGGATCAAGCTATAATAATTTTTGAGTTACAACAAGTTACTACAACTATTTTTTATATTTTTAAAGCTCAAATCGACGATCCAAACAGTTCAACATAATCTCCACAATAAAATATGCTTCCATATCAAATTTTACATTTTTTGAAAAAATTTTATCTATTTATTAAGATGGGCACAAAATTCAATGATCTGAATTTGACTAGTTTTTGTATCCATCTTAATAAATAGTAAAATAATTTCAAAAAATGTAAAATTTGGTCTCCAAGCACATTTTATTGTAGATATCACATCTAATAGTTTGGACGATGATTTGGACTTTGAAAATGTAGAAAATAGTTATGATAACTTGTTGTAACTTAATCCCTCCTCATATATATATATATATGACTTGGCTACGGTGCTATGGGTAGCTAAGAGGCCTTCTGTGCTATGGTTCAATATTCGACTTTTCAAAATTCTAACGGTCGATCTGAACCGTTCATCTTGTTCTCCATATTAATATGTGCTTGGAGACCAAATTTTACATTTTTTTGGAAATATATTACTATTTTTTTTAGATTTATTGAAAATCGCTGTTTTTCAGACAAATCTGAACCATAAAAAACAGCGATATTCAATAAATCTAAAAAAATAGTAAAAAATTTCCAAAAAATGTAAAATTTGGTCTCCAAACACATATTAATATGGAGAACAAGATAAATGGTTCGGATCGACCGTTAGAATTTTGAAAAGTTGAATATTGAGCCGTAGCACGAGAGGCCTCTTAGCTACCCATAGCATATTAGCCAAATTCTATATATATATATATATATATATATATGAGGAGGGATCAAATGACATCATTTTTTGGTGACATCGGATGACACCGTCCATTTTCAAAGTTCAAACAGTCGATCCAAATCGTTCAACTTGATGGATATGTTAAAATGTGCTTGCAGATCAAATTTTACATTTTTCTGAATTTTTTTTGGGTTTATTTAGAGGGGTTCAAAAATTCAATGGTCTGAATATAGCGATTTTGTTAAATACTTAATAAATAGTAAAAAAATTCAGAAAAATGTAAAATTTGATTTCCAAGTTACTCTTAATATATTCATCATATTGAACGGTTTGGATCGACTATTTGGATTTTGAAATTTCGAAAATGGACATTGTCACACAATGTCACCAAAAGAGTGGTGTAATCCGATCCCTCCTCTATATATATATATATATATATAATATAAAACTAATATACACTTAAGTGTACTGTACATTTAACCCTAGGACCGTACGATTTTTTTTAAAAGTCGTGTAGATTATTCAAAAGTCGTGCAGTGCGAATCTCAAAGCTAACCCTAGAGTTCTAGGGTTAAGTGTATGGTTCAATCGGTACACTTAAGTGTATATTAGGTTGATATAAATGTTTGTTCCTAGACTTTGAAACAAATGTTTCAGTTTTTACATTTTCAAAGTTCAAACAATCAATCTAAACTGTTTAATATTAAATCTATGTTAAAATGTGTTTCGACATCAAATTTTATATTTATTAAGCCAATTTTAAAATCATTGTTCAATGATTAATAAGTTTTTCAGTATTTATTAAAATTGACAGTTTTAAAACTAACTTAATAATTAAATAGTAAAAAAATTCAAAAAAATATAAAATTTGATCTCCAAACACATTTTAATATAGAGATCATATTTAATAATTTGAATCCACTGTTTAGACTTTGAAAATAAAAAAACTAATAATTGATTGCACCAATATTTAGGAACAACTGTTTTATTATTAGATAATCTACACAAACTAATAGTTGTTTCTAAGATCTAATAAGTATATATCGATCTCTTCTTCTTTTGTTAATTGAAAAGTACAGGTGGTATCCAATGGTAAAACACCAGAACTTTACATGGGGTCAGCATATCGGGCTGGCGACCAACCTAGCCCTGGTCGCGGCTCACTGGAGAACACACCGCATGGAAACGTGCATTTTTGGACGGGGGATCCGAACCAACCCAATCGAGAAAACATGGGCAATTTCTACTCTGCTGCGCGTGACCCGATCTTCTTTGCTCACCATGCAAATATCGATCGGTTGTGGTATGTTTGGAAGAAACTTGGAGGAAAGCATCGGGATTTCACTGACTCGGACTGGCTTAATACGACCTTCCTTTTCTATGATGAGAACGCTCAATTGGTACATATTCATATTATTTATTTATAAATTATATATATATCACGAAAGTCTATCTTTGAATAATTACTAATTAGTTTTATACATAACCGTTCAAATATTTTTAACGTTAATTTTCTCTATGCATGGTTGAACAATATTTCGTACATACCTCTTCCTTGATATAAACCTCATTGCATAATTAACATAACAAAGAAAACACACTGAATTAAAGGTCTTAGCTGATGGCTTGACTTGTTAACAGGTCAGAGTTAAAGTCAAGGATTGCTTAGACAATAAGGCCATGAGATTTAAGTACCAAGATGTAGACATCCCATGGCTCAATTCCAGACCTACACCAAAAAAGACGGTACAGAAGTTACAGTCTACGGCAAGGTCACTTTCGGAAACGGATCAGACCTCTGCACCTGCTTTTATAGAACCCAGTTTTCCGGTAACTATTGACCGGCCGGTAACTGCTACTATATCACGTCCCAAGGTGTCACGAAGCAGTAAGGACAAGGACGATGAAGAGGAAGTGCTTATTGTTGAAGGTATAATTACCTCAAAATTCACCCCTTAATCATAATTCATAAATTTATAATTATCAAGTAAACTAATATGTTATTATTTTCACAACATCACGAATCTACGGTTGCTACTACGATATCATGGTTCCATAATAAAAACCAGAAATCATACAAACACGTAGCATTTGGACTCAGAAATTGAAACAGCTTCTATCACTACTAGAATATGAGTTTATTGCATGCAAAACAATAAAGTAAGAATTATTTCATGTTGAATCATTTTCTAACTGCAGGGATAAAGCTGGACCATGACAAATTCATCAAGTTTGACGTGTACATCAACGCAACAGATGATGATGATATTACACCCAGTGCGAGTGAATTCGCCGGTAGCTTTGTGCATTTGCCACACAAGCACAAGAAGGGAAAGAAGGAGATGAAGCTCGAAACCGTGCTCAAGCTTGGCATCACTGATTTATTGGAGGATATCGGGGCCGAGGACGACCCCACCGTCTTTGTCACACTTGTGCCGCGTTCCAAGGATAAGGTCTCCGTTGAAGGCATCAGAATTGCCTTTTCTAAGTGAACATGAAGAGGAATAAATGGGTTATTAATTTGCTCAACATGCATGCATGTGCATGTCTATAAAAAAAATAAAAATCTTTTGCGCGTATTTTATTGAGGTGTAAGGATTTGGTACTTTGTTTGTACTAAATAAGAGAGAGAGGTAGATGCTTGCCAGAGATTCTGTACACACAATCGCCGGTCTGCATTGTTGTTATAATTTATTTAGTTTCTTTTTCTATCTTTTTTTCGTACCGCTTGAAATAATGCAATTGTGCTTGTACTTGGAAGAAAGGATAGAGGAAAGCATCTTCATTTATTTACTTTAGCGTGATATAAGTGTTTAAAATTTCAAATAAAAAATGGCATACATCAAATTTCGAAACAACAAGAATGAGACACTTTTCGCGAGGATAAAAAAGTGACTTTTTGCGACGAACTATTCTAATTTTTTAACTTTTTCTTTTTACGACGGTACTTTTCGCGAGGGAGTACCGTTGTAAATTTGTTTTTTCTCTCGCAAAAAGTATCTACATTGTTGTAGTCGAACTTTTTTCCAATTTATTCATTTATTAGATTAATTAGTAGAGGATTTTTATGGAGCCAGATAATTGTACCTCAAACAAAATTTCTGAGTGCGTCTCCCAAGTAGTTTAACAAAAAAAACTTCCAATGTCATTTAACTTTCATTTCCAGCACTAATATCCAAATATTTAAAGCTCTATTTATAACATTTTACAATGCTACTTGCAAGCATGTAAACCTCTATCTGCAAGTTTTAAAATTATAAATATGTATAGTTTTAACTCCTAACTACTTTTGTTTTCAAGCCAAAAACGAAATGATTCCTTTCACCCACTAGTTTTTATTTTTCTCTGATCATTCTCATCCATTTTCTTGATGATCTGTGATGAATTTTGCGAATCTAAAAGTATGAATGTTTTTTACCTAATTTTCTCTTTTAAATGAGATCCATGAAGAATAACTTTGAGTTATATATTTGTGTCATAATTTCTTTTACCACTTTAAATCTTTGTGACTTTTATTATTATTTTTTTGCTTCAAAATAATATAAACTTATGTTTACAAGCATATAGACATCATGTACAAGCATATGAACCTCATTAATAACACTTTAAGGCTATGTTTGGTTGTGGAGTAAGAGGTGGAGTAAACCCCTTACTCCACGCTTAAGGAGCCAAACGAGGAGTAACATAGGCGGCTTAAGATGGAGTAAGATTTGAGTTAAACCGGAGTAACTTACGCCACCGAGAGAGGTAGTTTAGCTTACTCCACCAAACATGGTTAACTTACACCGGTTTAGCTTGGAGTAAGAAATTTAATCCGGTTTAACTTTACTCCACAACCAAACATGACCTAAATCTCTAGAATAAAACATATAAATCTCATGTACAAAGAATAAACCTCAACAATAACACTTCAAAGCATATAAATCTCAACAATAACACTTCATTTACAAAGCTCATGTACAAAGCATATAAACCTCATGTACAAAGTCTTGAAAATTTTAATGGTTGTAGACTAAGATTTAAAAACTTGAAAATTTAAAATGCTCATGAGTTTTATTTTAAAATAAACAAATAACTTTAAAATTACTCAAAAAAATTTCTTTATGGATCTTATTTGAAAGATAAAATAGAATAGAAAACATTCATATCTTTAGATTTGTAAAATTCATCACGGATTATAGGAAAAATAAATTATAAGGATCAGAGAAAAAAAATAAAAAATAGTGAATGAAAAAAATCTTTTTTTTTTGCTTGAAGACAAAAGTAGTTGAGAGTTAAAACTATATATATATAAATATTTTCAGACAGAGGTTTATATGCTTGCGAGTAACATTTTAAAGTGTTATGAACATGACTTTAAATGTTTTGATATTAGTGCTGAAAATAAAAGTTAGACAATATTAAAAGTTTTTTCCTATTAAACTACTTGGGAGATGCACTCGAGTATGATGGCTCGGGGTACTATAACATTTCTCTATTTTTATTTTGTATACTATAGTGAAGAATATTAATTTTATCATTTTATATTTTAAACTAGGAACTTGGATGGTTAATTTTAGTTTGAATCGGCTTGAATTAATTGACTCCATGGATTTCTTTTAACCCTATATATAGAAGGGAATTGCATAAGTTCGAATCCAGCCATGTTAAATTTCATGCATAGATTTGCTAATTTCATATATCGAAGCAAATTTCTGAGGATATTAATTTTGGGCGTGCCTCGGACCCTCGGTTGTATGGCCTTCTCTGGGTAAACAACAACAAACAAATAAATAATTTTTCAAAACGTTAAAACTATGTACAATAAAAAATAAAAAAGCAATTAGGATAAGATATAGTTGACTCTTAATTTTTTACGTTTCTTTCTTCTTATTTAAAATAGATTGTGTGATTGCTATACCAAGAAATAGCCAATCACGCAATCTATTTTAAATAAAAGGAAAGAAACATAAAGGATTAAGATAAATAGCAAGAAAGAAATGGATAAGGCGTAGTTAGTAGTGAATATGACGTGGCATATATAGTTAAAAAGTTTGCAAAGTACATTTTTATAACTATGATTACAATTAATTAATACTGATGAATCATTATGGGGCTTTTAATATTTGCAAGAAAAAATAATATTATCCACTTGAATCCCACATGTCCTTGTCGTGATGCTAATGGTTCAAACTTTCAAGTCGAGGAGTACAAGTTTCTTTCGTCAAACATACGCCCCCTCTTACGGAGAAGGGAAATGGAAACTACTGCTGATGTTGCCCCTCCTAACCTTTATTTAATTTGAAGAAAACCATAGTACAAACCACTTGCTTTTTCTTCAGCGCGTGTTCGTTTGTTGCGGAATTCGATGTTGATGAAAATTCACTTTTACAAAAATAGAACTCATGAACACGGATATACACAGGATTGATTATTGGAATATATTGAAATGAGTGTTCGGTTGCACATGAGGGAAATTTTTTATTCATAAAAATTAAGAAAAATGCAGAGAGAAAAACAGAAAAAGTACAGTATTTGTTATATTGATAGAAAGATCGGTATAGATTCTATCGATCCAAAAATTCAGAAAAGTTAGGATGAGTAGAATTCCCACCGATCCTAACATATAATTTTTCGATTTTGCCAGTTGTAAAAACGGTGCCGCAAAAGATTCGAAATTGAGTATATGAAGTTTAGATCGGTGTAAATTTCACCCATCTAAAGTTTTTTCCATCTATTCCCCTTCCCCTGCCTCTCTCTTTCTCTTCTTCATTTCGCAAGGACTGTAGAGCTTCATATACTCATATAAGGAAAAAAAAACTTTAGATGGGTGAAATTTACACCGATCTAAACTTCATATACTCAATTTCGGATCTTCTGCGGCACCATTTTCACAACCGGCAAAATCGAAAAATTATATGTTAGGATCGGTGGGAATTCTATCCATCCTAACTTTTCTGAATTTTTTGATCGGTAGAATCTGTACCGATCTTTCTATCAATATAACAAATATTGTACTCTTTATGTTTCTCTCTCTGCATTTTTCTTAATTTTTATGAATAAAAAATTTCTGCACATAGAAATAGTTGTAGAAAATCTTATTTTTGTTTCTAAAATACTTGATAGCAATACAATTATAGCTATAAAAAAATCAATAAAATTAAATAAAATGATTAAACAATAACATAATAATATTTATTAATTATTATTTCTTAAATCAAAATTTTGTATAAAAAACTAACTGATTTTTCAAAATGCATTACATATTTCAAATTTAGATTTTTTTAATTATTAATTAGTATTTCTTAAATTAAAATTTTGTAAGAAAAATAACTGTTTTTATAAAATGCATTAAATAAGTCCTTGCATATAGACTTATTTTTAGTCATATATTTCAAATCTTATATTAATAATTTTTAAACTATTAGCTTAATTAAAACATGACAAATGATAAAATATATATTTTAGTTTTTTATGTTCCATGGACAAGTTAAGAAAGCATTTAAAATTTTTAATTAGTAGCTAAATCTAATTTGATATTAATAATTATGATAAAGTAGTATAATTATGCTAAGAAACAACAAAACTTATCATGGCTAGGGGTGTGCATTGCAACCAAACCAAACCGAAGCAAACCAAATTTTTATTTCGGTTTATTCATTTGTTCGGTTCAAAACGAAATATATTATTTTTTTTATTTAAAACAATTGATTTATAATAAACCGAAGTATATTAAGAAATAAACTGGAGTATTAAGAAATAAACTAAGATATTTAGAAATAAACCAAGTATTTAAAGCAATTGATTAAGAAATAAATCGGAGTATTAAAAAATAAACTGAGGTGATTCCGATCAAATTCATATTATATGAAAGTTCGGTCATTTCGGTTATTTCAGTTTTGAAAATTTTCAAACCAAAACAAACTGAAGTTATAATTCGGTTTTGAAAAGCCAACCGAACCGATCCAATAAACCAAAATAACCGAACTATTTAAACCGAACTAATTCAGTTCGGTCCAAAACTGATTAAACCGAACCGTTTGAACACCCCTAATCATGGCAGTAGCTGCTGCTCCGGTTGGCAAAAAGAAAATGAACTCTGACTCAATTTAATTTATCTCATTAGAATAGTGATTTTGAAAGAGGAAAAGCAAAGCATATGGGAACTTAATAGGAATTTAATTGGGAAAAACCTTGGCTGCCGAACACCCAATGGGAACAAATGATTAAATATTGTTTTTTCCCATCAAACCCTTGACCACCGAGGCCTGAGAGAGAGAGATGTGTGTGATTATTAGCTGATAAGGTTAAAGACTGTATCATGATAATTTGTAGAGACATAATTCAGGAGACGATGAATTAATTAATTTTTTTTAAGTGTTTAAGATAAATGTTGCATTATTAATCCTCTATTCACATCTTTGTTTTTTTCTGATTTCATATGTTTTATCTGTGTTGTAATTTTTGTGATTTAGAATTGGAATACATTCATGAGTTTGACCAACATTTATGACAAGTGCTCATATTTTAGGTAGTAATTCTTTATAAAATCTAGAATAAACAAAAAAAAATATCTCTTACCATTTTTATCTTTGGTATATGTATTCTTTTTTTAAGGAAAAATTATGATAATGTCACTCCAAAACCTTGAAAATGTGAGAATGTCACTTCAAAGTTGCAAATTGTAAAAATGCCATTATAGACTTAGTTATTTCTAAAATTACCATTTATACTCTATTTTTATACTATTTTGATATATATATTTCTGTATTTTTACTTTTTCCCTTTCTACAAGTAATTTATTTTGCCACTGTAGTTCAAAAATGCCTCCTCTTCATTTCACCTACGAAAGTACAACCGGAACTCTCTCCCTCGCATTCGTCTCCACCCCTGTTTCCTCTTCGGGTTGGGTTGCATGGGCGAAACCCCTCTATCTCTGCCTCTTCTTCTAATCGCCAAACCCCTCTTTCTCTTTGTGCAAAATCCCTCTGTCTCTGCCTGGATCAACGCTCGGACCACTGGATCAACGCTCAGCAATCAGTCTTGCGTTGGCCTCACCTCAGCTTGTGCCAATGGTCGTCTCTCCTCTGCCTTGCAAGAAATCAAAAGAGCACCATGTAAGTCTCTCTCTCCCTCTCTATCATAGGTGATTTTGGAAGCACCATTTTAATAGGTTCGCATAATTAGTCTCATGCATCTTGCCCCATTTTTGCATATTTTGGCAATATTTTGGCAAAATTTTGAACAAAACTGAAACTAAGTAATAATTCACTAATTTTCAAGTGATAATTTTCAGAAATTAAAATTTAAACTATAAGAACTCCAAACAGTTATTAAAACAAAGTTATTATTGGTACAAAAATACATCACGAAGTAATAATTCACTGAATTAGAACTAGGTCAATCTGGAATATATAGTTTGGCTTTCACTTTGTAGGCCTGATTAACTCTGGACAATGTACAGCTTGAAAATATATCTTGAGGTTGTTTAGACAATTGACTCAAGGGCTCGTGCCTTTAGAGAGAACGGTTCATAAGTTTGTATGAGAAGGGTATTTTAGTCCAAAATTATTATTATTATTAACAAAATTAATACAGTATAAATGGCAATTTTATAAGGCAAAGGCTTCTATAGACAAAAGGACCTATTTATAAAATGAACATATTTTTATTTTCAAAGTTCAAACAGTCGATCCGAACCGTTCATCTTGTTCTCCATATTAATATGTGCTTGGAGACCAAATTTACATTTTTATGAATTATTTTACTATTTATTAAGATGGGTACAAAATTCAATGATCTGAATTTGATATTTTTTGTACCCATCTTAATAAATAGTAAAAAAATTCATAAAAATGTAAAATTTAGTCTCCAAGCACATATTAATATGGAGAACAATATGAACGGTTCAGATCGACTATTTGAACTTTGAAAATAAAAATATGTTCATTTTACAAATAGGTCCTTATGTCCATAGAAGCATCACTCATTTTATAAATAATCAAGTTTATAATGACATTTTTACAATTTTCAATTTTGGAGTGGCATTCTCATAATTTTTTCTTTTTTTTTTTTAATGTGAAGGTTATGCCTTCATATTCCTCATATTGATATGGACATCAATAGTGCTAGGCTTTAATTAAATAGTTTTGATTAAAAAAAAGTAAATTAAAACCAAAAATAAAATAAAATATACACTAAAAGTATACAGGAATAAATTGTGTTTGGTATTAGCGTCTGCCAGCATCTTTTGTAGTTTTTTAGATAAAAAGAAAAGAGAAATTTAGATATATGTCCATCATAACTTCTTAATTTAGATATTTCTCCATCAAAATTTTCAAAATTAGTTATTTTCCCATCTAAATTCATTCATTTTATTAATATACCAATTTCTTAGTTTAATCAACAAAAAAATAAATATCAATATTGATAAAAAAAAATTAAAGGACAAATTTGCCCTTAGATATAATATTTGACTAGATTGTTTCGTCTCAAATAATTTGGTACAGATTCAAAACCAAGCTTTTTTTCATTCAACGAATCAAACTTCACCAAACTTTGTGCAGCAATGCCGAGTAAAGGGGAGAAGACAGAGGCGTCAAAAATATTGAATCGGGAGAATGTAAGAGATTTCGCAGGCTCCTCCCACCTCTCGACTTGTTGTCGCCGACTCCGATTAGTCACCCCTGGTTATGGTGAAGAGATACCTCAGTTAGCCCAACAAGCTTGCGTGGTGCATCAATTCTGCATCAATGGCCTTTTCTTCGTTGATGGAGGTGCTGAAGGGGGTCACCGGTGGGGTTGCAAGTGGAGTTGCATGTTAACTTTTTGGTGAATCAATTGGGTATTTGTTTAGAGAAATTGAACTTGAACTTTGACGGTGAAATTTGGGTTAAAATTGTTGTCGTATATATCTTATTATTATTTTTTTTTTTAATCTTGCTTGCATATTTATTTTTTCTTGCTTTCTTTTGCAAACAAAAATTATTCTTAATCAATACTGAAATTGAAGTTAAATAGATGGAAAGTAAAGTACGCAAAGAAACAAATGCAATACAATGCTTGTCAGAAATCCACAATCAAGGACTGAGTCTGTCAAAAGAAAGATATGAACAACTAAACAAGCTATCAAATTGGAAAGAAAAACAGAACAAATTGGAATTAGTTTAACAACTACATATTGCGATCCGCTAAATATAATACAACAAACTAAGGTTGGTAAAAAATCTGAAGGAAAGGGGGAAAGAAAGTAATATTGACTTTGCAGTTAAAGATCTGCAACTTTTACTGTCAAAAACACATTTGAAGATCAACCAGCTAATGCGTTAAAAATTAAAAAGGAAAAATAGAAATATACAAACAAGAGAGACATGAAATCACATGCTCATGTTGGGATGGGAAATAAAAATGGAACAAGAATAAAAAGAACGAAAAGACTGGAAATTAAGAGAGTTAAAATTCAATTTTAGAGGAGTTTGATCAGAAATGGGTAAATATGTCATTTCAATTTTTAAATTAATATTAAATGTATGTTTAATTGTTTAAGATGGAAAATGGGTTTATTAATAATATAAATGATTTTAGATGGAGATATAACTAATTTTGAAGTTTTGATGAGTATATATCTAAATTTTCATTTGCGTTCCCTCTTTGGTGGACTTTGTTTCTTCATCTGTATCAAACCACATTCAGCTATAGCACTTGCGGCCTCAGAATACAGCACAAACAATGGAAAACCACTTGGGCAGCGAGTCTATAGGCCTTATGGAGGGAACGCAACAGAAGGATCTTCACCCAACAATTTAAGCCGACCTCGGTGTTAGCTAGACAGACCTTAAGTGAAGTACAGCTATGGAGTAACCACTACTGAGGGCAAGATGTAAATAGCTTATAATTTTCTATTTCTCTAAGTATGCCGCTTAGGCCTTGTAAATACTCTTTTTTAAATGAAAATTTGTAAGATGACAGATTGTCACCTTACTCTCAAAAAAAAAAAAGTTTTGATAGAAAAATATCTAAATTAAGAAGTTGTGATGAGTATATATCTAAATTTCTCAAAATAAAAATCATTCAGTGCTATGCTATTTTGTAGTATTTTCTATGTGATGTCATGTGATCAGCTTGTAATCTTATTTGTAATTTTTATCATTATCAAATATGGAGTTTTCGCTTCTTATGTGAATACTTGTCGCCATCGCTCTCTCCACTGAATAAAACAAACTGTCGTGTGTATTTGTCTAATCTCTTTTGACTTGAATTGAGAATGACATGAACAGGTTTTCAAAAAAAAAAAAAAAAAAAAGGATGACATGAACAGATTGCTTCTGCATGAATCACGATCGATTTGGTTCTGAGTCGCAACCACTTCATTAATTACTACGTACATGCACATTGACTGGATAGATGTACATTGAACTTTTTTCATATCAATAAAAGTATATTTTAAAGTGACTACTTCGCAAACTACCAATGGACAACTTGGTATTGAATTCGGTCCCATTGAAAAAACCTTTAAAGCAAATTTTTGTATTTGGTATTTAGCGTCTGCCAGCATCTTTTCATCTTCTATTTCCTTTTCCACTAGTCAACCTACCTAAATGGCACATGTATTTGGACTTTTTTAAAAAGAAAGAAAGAAAATTGTGTGGAACTTGACTTAAGTTTCATACATTAAAGATTATTTAGTTATAATAAAGCATATTTTAAATAGATAACTAATAAAGATAAGTTTTTAAAACTATTCTACATAGTAAACACAAAACTCCGTCCTTAAATATTGACTGCATGCCTTTTTCTAGTTTGATTTTTAATTTATTCTGTCATCATCTAATTAAGTCTACAAACAAAAAATTAACTATATGTCAAACAAAGACAGTTGTTAATAGATTGTGAGATGAGAGATACACATAATATTTTTTTAGTAGCTCTTTATGTCTCTATGCGCAAAACATTCCTTGAGATAATGGGATGAACGTGTATTTAATTGAAAAAAAAAAAAAAACCTGCGATGTAGATGCTCTCAGGCAATGTGCCCTACAATATATAAGGAAAGGCCCATATTTTCTCAGCCGGATCAAAAGAAATTCGATGTAGTTGTAGACTTATGGTGTTTGCTTTGAGATTTGCACCATATTTTTTTTATGGTTTACATTAATGCCAATAAATATATTGATAAGAAATTAAGTTTATTTATACAAAGATTCTAAGCTATATCTAATTACTGAATTACAATGTCTTATTTGAGTTATTCAAACAGAATCTATTCATTAACAAATCTCTAATGCTGTATAAATTAAGCAATGCACCATTTTTTTTTGTTGGAAAAAAACCTCCTGTTTCACTTGTGCCATAATTCTCCGACTCCCGCAAGGCCGCAACCTAAATTACATTCCACCGTGTCCTTCTATTTGGTGGCAAGGCGGACCGTCCTTTCTGCCATTCCCACCCTGTATTGAAAGAACGGACTGGATTTAGTAACTTTACCCTCAGGTAATATGAGGGGATGTTGATATAGCCCAAGTCCAACAGGCTTTAGAGTTTAGCCCAAACCACTGTTGTTAGTGCGTTATAGCGTATTCCAAAAACATGTTGCATTGTTAGATATATACTTTGTGAAATATCAAGTTTCACTCGGTGCCATGAAATTGGAACTAATCTCAAATTGTAATAATCTAGACTTCATGAAAATCAGTTTCATTCCAAAATTTCTTAGCTATGGCATGTCACCTCTACTACCAACCGTTCGACTTACTTCTTTCTATTACTTATCTTGATCAGATGGTTCATATTTCTCACTTCTCTCCTCTCATTTAAAAAGTGTCTGATGTGTCTAAGGTAATGAAATTGATAACGTGATATTACTCTTTTTCCATTATTCTATAGAGATATTCATGCAATAAATTATGTTATCCTTCATTGTACGGAACTTTAGCATTTCGAAAAATATACTTGTTTGCAATCAAAGGCATTACATGTAAAATTTATCGAACATCTTTTAGGGATCCAATTATGACTTTTTTGGTAACACCGAGTTGCACTCAATTTTCAAAAAATTTAAAGTTCAAGAGTCGATTCAAACCATTCAACATAATAAATATATTAAAATGCGCTTGCAAATCAAATTTTATATTTTTTGAAATTTTAACAAAATCGCTATATTCAAACCATTAAATTTGATGAGCAATCACATTTTAACAAAAATTTAATAGTCTGAATATAGCCATTTTGTTAGAATTCCAAAAAATATAAAATTTGATCTGCAAGCATATTTTAACATATTCATTATGATAAACAATTTGAGTCGTCTGTTTAGACTTTAAAAATATAATGTAATTCAATGTCACAAAAAAAAAAGATGTAATTAGATTCTTCCTCTTTATGAGAATAAAGTAAAGTAAAAAAGAGTATAATTGGGTATCACTAAAAAAGATGTAATTTTACATTTTTTTAATGACTGAAATCCAATAAAATAAAGTAAAAGTCCCAGAACGCACAATTATATGAAAGCAAAAAAAAAAAAAAAACGGATGTTTATTTTTATTTTGAGAAACTTTCATCAGTCCTCAATTTTATTAAGGTCGAGTCAAAATTGGATTCGGTTAGAATTTTATTTCCCCCCTAATTTACAGTCTGAGAAAATATAACTTTTTTATTATCAACTTTGATACACAAAAAGAATGGCCGACAGGCGCTGTACAAAACTGTCTACAAGACTACTCTTACATCCCCCACCCCTCTCCCTATATTCTACATTCTTTAAAAAACTTGCTAATTTTTGCGTGCAGAATGGTACAGCTCCATGTAATCCAAGGCTGGTCGGTTCCATGACCAGTCTTGTTCCATCACTCTCTTGCACAGCGAGTTGAACCAGTCCCTCGCATCGTACCATGCCGAGAATGCCCTGACATTTACCAAAAAATAATAAAATCAGTGGATAGATAAGCAGATATCACATATCAATTTTTTAATTAAATGGCTGTACCTGTTGAGGGCATAATCGACACCTCCAGCATCAGCACCATCAAAATTGAACCCATTGGGTTCAACTCCTGCTGCTTGGGCTCTCTCCTTGTCGTTATCAACATCAAATACTGTGTCGTAGAGCCCTAAATTTCAAGAAAAAAGCATCTAGTTAGTTACTTCCTGACAATTTATTGGGAACAAAAAAAATAAGAACAGTTAAAGAGGAAAAAACAACCTACCTCCAGTTTTTCGGACAACAGGGATAGACCCGTATCTCATGGCTGTGAGCTGGGTCAACCCGCATGGTTCGAAGATCGATGGAACGAGTATGAAATCTGCCGCTGCATATATCTACAGCATATATAAACAACAAAAAGTTAGATAATATCATAATAGTATGTACGAAAAAATTGCAGAAAATTATTACAGGAAACAAAACTTACCAGATGGGAGAGAGGCTCGTCGTAGGTCAGAACAAGCCGGGCCCGGTCTGCATGAGATGAATGCAGATGGTTTGCAAGATCCACAAACTCATTTTGAATTCGTGGATCGGGAGCCGAACCCAGCAAAACTACCTATAATTCAAAAAAGTAGTAATTTATGGTCAGATCTCCTGCTGTAGTAGTCAAATGTTGAAAAAATAAACGAAATATTGAGAGAGAATGTTCATGCCTGGCCGTTACGCTCTAAGGTCCGATGAATTGCGTGCTTTATGAGGTGGATTCCTTTCTGCACAGTTAACCGGGTTATTATTCCGACTAGCGGGTAATCCCCTACCCGCAAACCCAGTTTCTGTTGCAGTGCGGTTTTGGAGGCCTTCTTGCCTTCTTCTACGTTTTCTGATGTATAAGGCACCTAAATTTTAACAAAAAAGAAATAATTTTGTCAGAAAATACATTCCCACTTGTACATAATAAACTAGGACTAGAACCGTCCAGAAAACTTGAGGTTGAGCATCAGAAATCGTAGTTCATTCACAAAGCCCACATTAAAAAGAAATACCAAACAGAATTGCAATGGAAGTCCTGGAAACTTGGTCAGAGCATCAGAGATCTGAACAGATCAAGAAGTAACAATGCCAATTTGGTCAGTGTGCCTTATCTGATTCATATCTACACCAGATCTGACAAATGAACTTATTCAAAGCATCAAAATAATTCAAAATCCATAATTTTCACAACAAAATCAAATGACAAATCACCAGAGAATAATAAAAAAAAGGCAAAAGAGGAAGTGGTTAGACCTCATGGGACCAGAGTGCTAAATACTGGTCACAGATTAGATGGGTGATTCCCATTTCTAAACATAGATTGAGCATATGAAGACAATTAAAGGTGGCTAGGAGGTATACAGTCTCAAATTCTGGTACCATACAGATTAAGATCAGGTCAGAGATGAGATCTGTGTGCAAGAGGGAAACATTCATAGCCTAAAAGAAAGAACTAGAGATCAAGAGAGGTTTTGCGGTGGAGACAGTGAGTGTGGTGAGGGGCAGTTAGATGGGATAGGAATTAGGGTTTGCGTGGTTGTCTACAAAAAGAGAGAAAAAGGCATTCTAGTTTTCCTAAAGACCAATTTGCCCCTAGACTTATCTCTTTACTCGAGAAAGGCGAATCCTATGTTAGGAACTACAAGGAAAGAAGCCACCTCACCTTCTATAACCTAAAAGTTAAGGGAACCGTAAAGCTATAATTACCATATTCCATCTTGCCACGAACTGAGGCTAAATTGGGGAAAATCCAAATTGATTCACACACGGCAGAATTGGGATTCATCATGGGTCATGGAGAAGGTCATGGAGAGAACGTGAGTGAGAGCGTAGTCACCCGAAGGTCATGGAGGAACCGTGGGTGAAACTGGAAGAAGGGGCAGAACGGGTAAAGTCAGCGTGTTTAAACCAATTGAAACACTGATAGTGGAACTCGAAGAGAATTACGGGAGGGCGACTGTTGAAGCGTTCGACTTATTAAGAAGAGACTGCAAAGTGGGACCAGCTTGTCAGAAGAAGAAATCAGAAATTCAATCACATCAGATCTGAGATGGCAAGCAGAGGTTCATTCTGATAATCCAACCGATGGATTGAAATGATTCCAGTTCAATAAGCATCGCCTATATAAGTAGGATTAGGGGAGATCATAGGATCATGTATTTTGTTGTTGGATATTTCTAATTTTCTAACTCTTAGCTGTTCTTTCTAATTCTTCCACTGTAACCAAGATTCTCGCTTTTAATTGAAATTGACAAGTTTTGAGCTTACCTTTTGTGTGAATTGAGTATCTCTGTATACAAGGGTCGTCTCACATCTCTTTGCAACCCCCACCCCAACCTCCCCCCAAAAATGAAAAAAAGTATATATATATCCAAAAAACTCCAACCCTAGAAAGTTAAGTGAAGTGGGCCAGATTCGGAAAATCCATTACGACCCAACACAAAAACTGAAATTAAGCTCATGCCCATCCTTCTAACCCATTTGTATTTTGAGATCCAAAAAGATCAAGTCCTAGTTATTATTATTTTTTTAACAAAAAAGTCCTGATTATTATTTATCATCTACAAAGCCAAAATCATCATTTTTTTTTCTGGTGTGGTAAGGGTACACATGTATGATCAATGATCAAAAAGCTTGATTAAACCATATAAAATGAAAAAGAGGAATAGAGAGAGGTAGGCATACAGGGATAAAGTCATCATTGTAGGGGTCCCAGATATCGAGGTCGATTCCATTTACAATACCATGGAACTTGTGTAGATGAGGGGCAATTGCAGGATTTCCAGAGACCTCCTTAGAATATGTATATGACACCTACACATCATAAACTTAACCTTTACTTGCTATAATTTGGTATAGCAGAGACAAATTTGCATTCTACAGGAGTATGATAAAGCTACTGACAGTGGTGGCCTTGTCAGCGGAAGACATGGCTTTGCTGATTTGGTGGATGCCAAATTCAAGGTTGTGAATAGTGAAGACAACTTTAGAGTTCAGACCATAGTGTATGTAATGCTCCTTGAATAGCCATGCAACCGGTGCACTTGACCAGTCATGGCAGTGTAATATATCCTGTGAAAAGAAGAAGATTAAAAAAGAGTATTTCTCAAAAATCTATTAGCAAATCGAGAGAAGATGAGAACATCAAATTTGTAAGAAAGACATACAGGGCGAGACCCGCTTTGCAAGAGAAACTCAAGAGCAGCATGGCAGAAGAAACCAAATCTTTCACCATCATTTCCTCTTCCATATACACATCCCACCCAAAACATTCTTCATATTTTATTTTATTTCAAAGAAAAATGCAAAAGAAGAAAATTAGTATGCAATGTCATAGAGATTAAACAAAAGATATATAAATTATTAGAGGCAGTTATAATTACTTACCCATTTTGGGGCTCCAAGAAGTACACAGGAAGGCCTTCGACTTTGCCAAACCAAACCTTTATCTCAGTACCTCCCCACACAAAGCTTTTTTGGCATTGTAAATCCTGTACCTATACCGTAAGAAGTCTAACACCCAGTCAACAAGTAAAAACAAAAGATTTAAATTTGAAATAAAAGTGAAAGGTGTGAATGATGAACTTACAAGATTGAAATTGATGCAATCATATTTTGGAAAAATAATTTCCACGTTGTGACCTAAATCTCGTACAGCACGAGAAAGGCTCGTCACAACATCGCCTAATCCTCCAACCTTCAAAAACAAAAGTATTTAACTGATTTAGCTAATATGTGAATCGAATAGATAAACAAGCTCAAAATTCCTTATTCTAAGTCTTGCTACTACATTCAGGGCCGGAACTAGAAATTTTTTATAAAGGGGGTTGAAAATTAAAATGCACAATGTAGTGAGTGGGATTTGAACCCAAGACCTCTCAACAACAAGATAAAGCTCTAACCATTACACTATAAGTAAATATTTGAATATTATTGAGAGAGATTGGACTATATAAAAAGTTCCGAAAAAATAAAATTTAATTAAATTTCAATATATATAACTAAAATTTTAAAATATTAGGGGTGGCTTAGCCACCTTTCTGAAACACTGAGATCCGCCCCTGACTACATTCTAGAACATTTCTAGATCAATACGAAAAATAATGTCTTTTGGGGGTACAACATGATCAAGGTTTCAGAGATGGTTATGTACCTAAAGAAAATTGAAAAAATAAATAAATAACCTTTGCAATAGGTGCCATCTCAACAGCAATGTGAACAATATGCATGGGGGGCTCCTTCACAACTCCTCCCAAAACAGGGATGTGGTAATCCATACCGTATCTATTGTCATAAATCCCACCATCCTCTCTTTCCGAGAAAACAAAATCCATCATGTATGCATCCAGTGGAACTTTAACTACAAAATAAAATAAATCCTATTGGAGTTTGGAAAATTTAGGACTGAGATCTACTTTTTCCCAATGTTTTAAAATGTCGTATTCATGCGGTATGCAGCCGCATATGCAGATTTTCATGCGGACTTATATATGTGGATATTAAAATAAGAATTCATATATATATAGAGAGAGAGAGATTGGCTATGGTGCATTGCAATGCATAGAGGGGTTTGTGCATTGGACCATAAATCAAAAATTCAAAATCCAAATGATCGATCCAAACCGTTCATCTTGTTCTCCATATTAATATGTGCTTGGAGACCAAATTTTACATTTTTCTGAATTTTTTTACTATTTATTAAGTATTTTACAAAATTGTTGATCCAACGGTGGCTTAACAAAACAGTAAAATCAGCAGCCACCGTTGGATCAATAATTTTATAAAATACTTAATAAATAGTAAAAAAATTCAGAAAAATGTAAAATTTGGTCTCCAAGCACATATTAATATGGAGAACAAGATGAACGGTTTGGATCAGCCATTTGGATTTTGAATTTTAGATTTATGGTCCAATGCACTATAGCCCATCTTTCTCTCTCTCTATATATATATAGAGAGAGAGTAACTAATGTGCATTCGAATGTATATGGGCCAAAATACATACGGTCCAAATTTGACTTTTCAAAATCCAAACAGTTGATCCGAACCGTTCATCTTGTTGTCCATATTAATATGTGCTTGGAGACCAAATTTTACATTTTTCTGAGTTTTTTTTGTTATTTATTAAGTATTTTACAAAATTATTGATCCAACGGTGGCTTAACAAAACAGTAAAATCAGCGCCCACCGTTGGATCAACAATTTTGTAAAATACTTAATAAATAGCAAAAAAAACTCAGAAAAATGTAAAATTTGGTCTCCAAGCACATATTAATATGGACAACAAGATGAACGGTTCGGATCAACTGTTTGGATTTTGAAAAGTCAAATTTGGACCATATGTATTTCAACCCATATACATTCGAATGCACATTAGTCACTCTCTCTCTGTATATATATATAAACAAGTATGCAGTAATATGCGGTATGGGTGATATGCGGTAATATGCATAATATGCGGTATCATACGAACAAGTATGTAGTAATATGCGACCAAATATGCGGTAATAAAATGAGACCAAATATGCGGTAGTAATATGCGGAACCACATATTGGACCACATAGAAATAATTTCTATGCGGATTGAAACCAAATACACATTTGTGACCGCATAAACCGCATTTTAATACACTGCTTTTGCCTCTTTACGAGCAATGTCTGAAAGCATCAGACTACAAATATCAAATCAGATATTTTCTTACCAGTGGTTTTCAAGTGGGTCCCGTTCTCTGCACTGACCATCTTCTGGGGTGGCAAAGGACCACTTCCATGGGTCCAGCGGTTGAAGGAACCCCTAAACCATACCTCACTCTTTCCATTTAAGACTGTGTTGGAAGGGTTGTAAAATACAGTAACAGTACTTCCCGCTTTTACCTCAAGCGGGTCGGTATAGACTATGTGCTTTTGTGATAGCAAAAATGCTCTCATAGTACGCTCTTTCATGTCAGCCTTCATGCGTACTATTCTCTCAGCCTGGAAGTAAAAATATATAGAAATTCAATAGGTTTTAGTGTCAGTAGGGACAAGGGACCACTGTAAAAATTTATCAATTAATTTCATAATTTTCTATCTTTCCTGTTTTCTCCTTTTTTCGTTTGTGCGTGTTTGGTACTTAAAGTGAACAATTTAGAGTGAGTCGGGATTAATTAAGTTAGACTAAGGCTTAATTTAGGCATAGTTATCAAATCAGGGAAAATTTGACCATTTGTAAGGACTGAGAAATTTGTTCATGCTCTTGAAAGAAAAAGAAACCTTTCTTTGAGCGGCCTCCTCCTTAGACTTTCTCTCCTGTTGGAGTCTCTTGAAGATTCTGTGCTCCTCGTCAACCCAGAGCTGCTCTTGTGAGATGGAGTTTGGCACAGTTGCATGGAAGTCCTGGAAATTGTTGTTATCATAATTCCGTGCTTCTTGCGGGGGCCCATCAGCAAATACCCAGTCTAGTGTCAGTGCCTTCTCAGGAATAACAACTGAAAAAACAGCACAAACAAAAAAATCTTAAAATAAAAGGAGAAATAATTGTGAAATGTTCTTACAAATTGTAAGTATCAGCATGAAACATATGGTACAAACCCAGTGGGCCCTAACAGAACACTCCACCATAATATAGCAATCTATATCCATTAGTTTACAACAACCAGTGTACCAGTTGGTTCCAATAGGTACAGTACAAAAATAACAGTACAGTAATCCTTGTAAGTAACAAATTTATATCAAAAAATAGCAAAAAATGAGAACCAGCCTTTGGTCTAGTGGCAAAGGCAGTGCTCTCCATGTGGGAGGTCGCAAGTACCCGGAAGGGGCAATCATTGTGGATATTAATTAGGTGAGTGGTTTAACCTCCAACCTTTTACTCAAAAAAAAAAAATTAAAAAAAATAGCAAATTCACATACCATCAGCACACCACCAATCTCCATCTATCTTATCAGTCTTTACAAGCTTCTCGACCAAACACAAACCATCGCACCAGTTGTTATACCCACCATGCAACCAAATATTTTGCGCATGCTCAAGAGATCTAGAGCTCCTGTTATAGAACAGCCTCACACAGTCCCCACCTCTGAACCCACACGACTCAAACTCCCACAGACCACTACTACTTGTCCCTGCAAGCGGCATCACACGACTCAGCGCCTCTTTTTTCTTTTCCACCTCAACCTTGGCCTGCGCAAGGTCAGCGTTCCTCTCTTCCTCTTCTCTCTCTCTCCTCCTCTTCTCCTCCTCTGCTCTTTCTCTCTCTGCCTGTTCCTGAGCAATTCTCTCTAATTCCCTCTTCTCCTCCTCTAATAAAAACTCCTCAAAAGATATCTCATCCATATCATTTTGCACATTTACCAAAAAGTCCCTTGAGTTGTTGTTTTCGTACACATCACCCCCATCAAAGAAGACGAAGTCAATTCTATATGCTTGCTTAGGAACAAATAATTTGCATGACCACCAATCACCATTAAATTCAGTTTTGTGCAACCTCTCGGTAAAAAATTTCCATCTCCAGCCATTGAATGCGCCCTTTATCTGTACATCCAGCCTGTCTCTTAGAGCTGATTCACTGCGATTCAGGAAAATTTCTATCTCCCGATCGGGCTCCACATTTTCAGGATAAATAAAAAAGATATTGTCATTTCTCAAATTTTTTTGGGCAAGGATTTGAACTCTTCTCCTGTATTCTTCTGGATCTATTTTTGGCTTTTCTATCTCCTGCACCTCTTCTTGCACCGGCTCTTCTATTTTAGAAGCTGCATCATTTTTGACTTCATCTTCAGCAGACTTAACATTTCTTGATTCTACTATATTTTCTTTCTCCTCTAGTATGGTGTTACTTATGGTACTGTACCGGCCTCCAACATGAACGGTTTGTTTATCAAGGAAACTCAACAAATCAGGTTTCTCAGTCTCCTCTTCTTCAAATAAGGAAGATTCCAAACCCGCCCTTAACTCTGTATCATCTTCAGTTGTACCTTTCCCATTACTCACATTCTGGGGTGTTTTTTCTTCAACTTCCTCTTGTTGGTTAATAGGGGAGGAACCCTTCACATAGAGGTCTCTAGTCTTTGGAGCAACGCTTCTCCTCGGCTTTCTCCTTGGACCTAATGATTGCAGTTAATAAAATCAAAGGCCTAGACTAAAAATGAAAGTGATTAAATCCGCATATTCTTTTATTTCATGAAACCTGAACTTGATGAGGCACAAATGACTTGGCTCCTTAGTATTCCATTGAATCGCACTGTCTGCTGAAACATATAAAAAGAAACTAATTACTAGATAAAGTTTGTCCGATTACACTATTTAATCAGAATGGTCATAAATTAATGTCATTTTAGGAAAGGTGGCTGTCAGGTCGAGTTGTGTTTGGTTCAGTCTGCGAGTTAATGTTAGGTTATGTCGGGTGAGGATTCACACCAATCAGGTCAAAGTTTGGTTCATGATCAAGGCTTAGTCAGGCTTGAGGCTCATCGGTTTAGGACATTAGGTGTATACATAAGTCTGTATCAGTCACGTTTATAACTCTTCAGTAAATCAAGTCAGGTCAAGTCATGTAAGTTTCAGGTTGAATCGAATTTTCAGTCTGCCATGTTAATGTTAGGTTATGTCAGGTCAGGTTTCGCATCAATCAGATCATGGTTTGGTTCAGGAGGCAAGCTTAGTCAGGTTTGGGTCCGTCGGGTTAGGCTCAGATTCACGTCATGTCATGGATCAGTCAAGTTTCAAAATTATCAGAGTTCGGCTCATGTCATGCCCGCTCAAGGTCGAATCAAACTTTCAGTGCTCAAGGCTAGTTTCAGGTAATAATAGGTTAGGCTAGAGGTGGATTATGTAGATTAAATGGGGGTCAATTGACCCCATTTTTTTTCAAAATTTATGCATGATTGTTTATATAATTTATAGTAAAATGCTATGGGTACTGTAAAATAGACCCCCGTTCTCAGCTTAAAAATATTATATAATTTACCCTCGTTGTGTGTTTGACCCCCATAGTTTGAAAGCCTAGCTCTGCCCCTATTAGACTTCAGGCCAGTTAGTTCAAGTTCGATTTAAACTCTGGGCTTAGCCGATCTTGAGGCTAATAGGTTCTGGATCAGTCAAGTTTAGAACTCATCAAGATTCGGATCAGGTCATGTCAGGTACAGGTCATGGTTACGCAGCCCAGATATTGGAAAACAACCCCCCCGCCCCCCCCCCCCCCCCCCCCCCAACCCAACCCTTCCCTCAGGTGCCTGCTAAGGTGAGGCAGCATCCGAACCATCCATTACAAATCCAAAGCTGACAGGCCTCCTAAAAGGCTGCCAGTCCATCCATCGGACAGCCGCATGCTGCACA
This sequence comes from Carex pumila, assembly GCA_033356055.1. Lineage (NCBI taxonomy): Eukaryota > Viridiplantae > Streptophyta > Magnoliopsida > Poales > Cyperaceae > Carex > Carex pumila. The sequence goes on along the minus strand of JARJHM010000005.1, from coordinate 677,151 downwards.
ACTTAGTCAGGTAACCAAGGGGACCAAGGGGATGTAGACTCCACCCGATCCCCACAGGCCACAAACCCCAACCACCTGTTCCCCAACAATCAAACAGAATACCTACAGTCCAATTAAAATACCATCTAATCACTAGAACCTTTACGGATAAATAGCTGCTAAGGACTGTGAAAAATGGAACCATAAAGCCACACAAGAAAAAAAAAATATGGGATCAAAATCGTTCTTCAGAATATGCGTAGCACAAAATAAAAAGAGATAGAGACGCTTACTTGAGTGAAAGCTGCCATGTCCGGTCTAAGCTTAAAGTCCATTTTCCCTCTCGAGCAAAGGGGCCTATTCGATCGAAGAAAAGCCGTCTCCATCTTGCCTCCTCCTCTCTCTCTCTCTCTTTCTTCTCCGAACGAAGATGGAAAGGAGATCCGGTGCTGATTGTGACAGGGAAAAAAGAGAGTGCTAGAAATTGCTACGATTATTTAGGAGCGAAGAAAAAAAACTGTCGTACCTTTGTTAAGAGATAACTACGGGTTGTTGTTTAATTATATAATCAGCCTGGTAATAAGAAATTGAAGGAAAGAGCCAAAGAAACTTGCCAACACATTATGGGAGTTCCGTCTGGGAGAAATCAGAGATGTCAGTGGGGCTCAACTGCCTGTATTTGCGGCTGTGGATGAACTATGGGTCATTAAATAGGCAAAAAAAAAAAATAGGCAAAAAAATTATGGCTCCCACCCACCTGGCTTTTTGCGCGGCTGTCCTGTGGGATGTTGTGAATTGTGAATAAAAAATTTAGCTATACACATTTATTTCCTTGACGACCCCACAAATATCTGCAGTTACATTTTCAGCCTTAAAAAAAAATTATAGTGCAATTGTCCTCCGAAATTTTTATTAATAAGAAAAATAATAATTAAATATCGAGATTGAACAAAGCTTTTGAATTTTTTTCAGAAATAGGGAAAACGGTATGGGGCATCACGGGCAATGGCCGTTCTGGGGCATCACGGGCATAGTTAGTGCCTAATTAACCTTCCCTAAACTCAATAACTGATATAACTGATGAACCGGAAAAAAAACAAAAAAAAAACCAGTCCGTTATGGCTTAAACCGGACATTGTCCGTGATGGGGCAATACGGCCATGGGTTAAACCATGCCATGCCTCAAAAGTGTCATTTTTGCCCTCTGCTGGTAAAACAGTGATTCTGGACTGATACAGGGGTTAATTAATAAAAATAATTACACTATTATGTGGAGAATAAAAAAATATGCAAAATGGATTCAAATTTCATATTATTTGGATTTTTATTCAATTTATTATGAATTTTCGAAGTTCAGCCTTTTGAAATACCGAAAACCAGCAAATACCAGAACCAGTTCTGAATCTGCCCCTATGTTCAACTCCCTGTTTGATACACCTAGGTAGCTCCAAAGTTCATGAAATTTTACCAGAATATAGAAGATTCTATCCTGAGAATTTTCATATAAAAAACATAAAATTTGGACCAGCAGAACTCTTGAAATTAAACTCTGAAGTTAGCTACCAGCATGGTAACAACAACTATTTACAAATGTTTCAAAACAGCAAGGCAATGTATTTTTCTGGTAAATAGTGCAGCGGTATTTTTCTGACAGCTGATCTTTAGAGATTAATTTCCACTAATTGGCTACACTAAATTTTATGTTTTTCATATGAAAATTCTCCTCAAGTCATGGTTTATATGCATGTAAAACAGTTTTGTGAAACTCAATTCAGAACTATATGAAACAGGCATTTTTGTACAGGAAATTCTGCTGGTAAATAGCTGTTGTTATCATGCTGGTAGCTAACTTCGGAGTTTAATTCCAAGAGTTCTGCTGGTCCAAATTTTATGTTTTTTATATGAAAATTCTTAGGACAGAATCTTCTATATTATGGTAAAATTTCATGAACTTTGGAGCTACCTAGGTGTATCAAACAGGGAGTTGAACATAGGGGCAGATTCAGAACTGATTCTGGTATTTGCTGGTTTTCGGTATTTCAAAAGGCTGAACTTCGAAAATTCATAATAAATTGAATAAAAATCCAAATAATATGAAATTTGAATCCATTTCGCATATTTTTTTATTCTCCACATGATGGTGTAATTATTTTTATTAATTGACCCCTGTATCAGTCCAAAATCACTATTTTACCAGCAGAGGACAAAAATGACACTTTTGAGGCATGGCATGGTTTGACCCATGGCCGTAATGCCCCATCACGGACAATGTCCGGTTTAAGCCATAACGGACTGGTTTTTTTTTTGGTTTTTTTTCCGGTTCATCAATTATATCAGTTATTGAATTTAGGGGAGGTTAATTAGGCACTAACTATGCCCGTGATGCCCCATACCATTTTCCCTATTTTTGAAAAAAATTCAAAAGCTTTGTTCAATCTCGATATTTAATTATTATTTTTCTTATTAATAAAAATTTCGGCAATTGTCCTTACGAGTATATTTTAATATCGGTTCAAATGAATAATATTTTGACATGATTTTATGTTGCAGATTGAATAAATAAACCTTTGCAATAAGATGAAAAATGCACATCTCACTAAAAAAACTTGCTTTTGGTCCACATAACAAGTGAATTGAATTAAAATTTGAAGTGTTTTAATAGATGGAATGAGAAAATTATAAATTGTACATTAACATATAAAATGTTAGATGAAAGAAGATAAAAAAAAAAATTCAAACTTTTTTAATTCGTAAAGTACCACTAAAAGATAATGCATATCTCGAAAATAGAATAGCTCCAAATTAAACTAACGCATTATTTCAATAACGCATAACTTCTTACGTTTCGTTTAAATTTTTCACGTATATCATTTGTTTGAGACGTGTTGTTGACAGTTATTTTATATGTGGCATCATAAATAAATAATAACTCAACAGTCAATAATAATAAAGTTTTATTAATGTAAAAATTAGCATTGAAATGTAGGTGAAAGAGATTTGTTTAAGAAGAACAGCCCTTGGTTAATGATAGAATAATAAAAAAATGGAAAATAAATCTGCTGTAATTCTTGGGGAATTACAGGACTCTGTAATTCCAATTGGAATAGTTGGTCTTGCTCGAGATTTGTACATGAAAACTTATTTTTTTTGAGATCTGTGCAGAAAAAATTTAGACGGTTGATATTGGAATTTCAGGACCTATAATTCCTCCTAGGATTACAGCAAATTCGAACTCAAAAAAATGGCCCTTTTGCATTCTCTGAAATTGGAATAAAAAATATATCTTACAAGCCTTTAGACGTACATTTGTATCGTGTCGTGATAAAGTCAAATTTTTACTTGTTGTTTGTGTTGTGATCAAATTGGAGGAACAGGTCTTCATATTTTTTTTCATAATTTAAGTTAGTTTATTCAAAATTCACTATTCGATCAAGATTTAACGGTCCTCATCACGCGTGACTTGCGTGACCCCATGACGTGTTGTGACCAACCAGTTCATGCGTCGTGTCGTACCGATTTTTTCAAAAGATAATCATGTCACACGAATGGTCACAATACGGAACACGCAAATCACAAAACAAAACCAACATGCATACCAAACTATACATGGATTTTTTTTACATCCCTATATGGCTTCTTCTCGAGTAGAACTAGGGGGTTCCTGAGTTCACCCAGACTCTTTGTGAACTCAACTCTAAAATCTATCGATTTGGCTTCACATGACGAATCTGAACCATTAAAACTCATCTACCTTACAAGTGATGCATCTACATGCAAAAAAAAAAAAAATTCAAATTAATTTTGTATAGAGTCAAGTGGTCAATAAACGTACAAAAATGAATGTATTAAAATTAATTTATAAACCTTCTTATTTTAACTACTTGACTTTATACTAAATTAATTCGAAAGTTTAGAATTTTTACATGTAAACGCATCACTCGTAAATTAGATGGGTTTCAACGGTTTGAATTTATCATTTAAAATTAATCCGATAGATTTTAGAGTTACGTTCACAAAAAAAATTGGTAAACTTGGGAACACTCTAGTTCTACTCCACATTCTCTTTGCAATATTTGTCTTCCTCTCTTTCCTATTCCAAGAGCCAAAAATTCTAGCTACTGAGATGAAGAACATATTTTACCGTTTGGCCAAGCTCAAGGCACCGCATAAATGTACACGTCATGATTGACTAGAGTGTCATGTTTGTTTTTAAAACGCTATATTAATTACTTTAAATTATTAATTTAGATTTTCAATTTCCTGTATGGGACCTTTATATGATTAGCCTTAAAACCGAATCTCCAAATGGCTTAGAACTGACAACTTGAACCATTTGCATGTTTTAGCAGTGAAGTTTATGAAGTACAAATATTATTTTAAAGAACATGCGGATCTTAATATATGCTAGTCGCATGGTATTTCTGCACTTACATTGCACCTAAAGTTCCAGGATTTGAAATTCTTGAACTTCATGTACACATGTAACACATCTCATCAGCATCATTACTCACTCAATTTCAGTTCCTAGCATTCTCTTTTAGAAGGTAGGGTATAATTGTAACTACAGGATTTTTATAAATATCATCATTCATCAAGCACTTTCATGGTTGTAGACTTGTAGTACTAAAATTTCTCTGACTTGCAAACTTAACCATGTACTTTTTTGTCCAATGAATGATATATATTCCGTCAAATGTTGATTTAGTTCTACTACAAAGCTCGAATTCAATTGAACAAAAATTGAAGCCAAGGTATTAAGAAAGATTTCAACAATTCAACTTCATAGTTCAAGAAGTGAATCAGTTATGATAGAGTTCTATTGAGTTATTATAAAAATTATGGACCATTTTGTCAAATTTTGTATTTTCCATACTGCAAAGTATACAAGTGAGGACATGATGGGAATCTAGAATGTTCGGGACTTCGTACCTTGACAGTAAATTCTATAACTTTTTTCATTTTGTAATTTCTACTTCGATGATTTCATGGGTGAATCTGTGAAGGCATTAAGGATGAAATGGAGACCAGGGAGCTCACTAGGAAGTTGAAAGTTTGTTGTGTGCATCAGCAATTTTCTCAAACCTTTGCTCATTGTTTAATAGAAAAATGAACCCTAAAAAAAAAACTTAAATAGAGCAAAATGTATGAACCCACAATATTTTCTCATTTACATTTCATTATCTGACTGATTCTATGCATTCAATTTCCTCAATTAACAAAATAGAGATAAGATTTACAAATAAAAGAAGGAAAAACTACCTTTTGAATTTTGTCTATTCATACAACCAGTAATTTACATTAAACAACAAAAGCATCATCCTTTAGCTCCTAAATTAGAAGAAATAACAGAAAAGCCTAAACGCTCCATACAACCCAAAAGAAAAGAGATTTAATCAATGTGCAGCAACCACATCAGAACCAAATAGATCTGCAACTGGAAATGCTAGATTAGGAGAAGACGGCACCAACAACACATACTTGGAAGCGAATAGCTTCTTCCTCCGGGGACAAATCGGTCCGTCCAGTCTCTTTCCAAGGAAGCAAGGAGAACTGGCTGTTTGCTGATCTGCAGCAGCGGATTGCTGATGTGGTGGAGAGAGAGGCGGTGAGAGAAGAACGAACGGTGTAGACCGCTGTACGGAGAGAGAGATCAACTTGTTGTCCCGGATTCGAGCAAGAGCACCTGGTCGGAGGAACCGGTGGTGGTTTTTGAGATGGATTCCTCGTCTCAGAGAGAGGGGTCGCTTCTTCATAGTTGAGGCAGAGAGGGTGACAGCAGGGAGAGAAACGGGAGATATTATTGGGGAACTGGATGCTCTACAAAAATTGGGGGGAAATATAGGAGGGAAAAAACAAAGGAGGGAATGAGATTTTGAAAACCAGAGCAGCCGAGCGCAGTAGGATGCGATGTTTGGGTTAAAAACGCTCGCGGTGACGCGGTCTACGAAGCATTTTCCGGTTTGGGTTCAGATCGGTGTGCTACGCTGAAATTCGTATCCTCTGCATTAACTCAAAAGGGCATCTTTTTGAGTTGATGAATCTTGATCATCCGGTATGCTTTAAGATTCGTGTACATTAGTCCGCACGAATATTAAAGATACCCTATATCATAAGCAGGGACCGGATTGGCTCTGTTTAAAATCAGACGGTTGAGATTCATTAACTCAAAAGATTCCTTTTTAAGTTAATGCAGAGGATACGCATTCGCTAGGCTGCTAGCAGGGCCGGCCTTGGCCCAGGGTACCCAGGGCGATGGCCCTGGGCCCCAAAATCCAAAAGGGCCCCCAATCATAAAAAAAAAAAAAATTATATATGTTAAATTAAGTAACGCAACCGGTATTCATTTACGTTATTTCAATTGATTCCGACGGCTGAAAAGATGTCTCTGTTATTTCCTTTGTTTGGTTATTTCCGACGCCCCAAAGGCCTGCTTTAATTTCGTTATTTCCTTTTTTCAGTTATTTGCTTCTTTGCCCAAAAAATTTATTTCCTTTGTTTCGTTATTTCCTTTCATTTAGTAACAGCAATGCAATAGCTGACTAGAAGAAAAAAAATTCCTTTTGTTATTTCCTTTCATTATTGTCTCTCTGAATTCATTCTTGAAAACTTAATTTCGTCTAGAAGAAAAAAAATTAAAAATCTAGTTTCATTGTTCTTCTCTTTAAATTAATAAACAAGGGAAAAAAAAATTAGCTCTTCTCAAGAGTAGCGATTGCGGCAGCGCGGCAGTACGATAGCAACTGGACTGGGTGAGGCAAGGCGGTAGACCGCGGCGTCTGGACTGCATCCGCCTAATTACACCTAGGTTCTATCCTTCTATTACTTTGTATTATTTTTTTAATTTGAAATAATGTTTCCTAGAAAATATCCATCAGGTTGCGAAAAAAGAAACAGAAAAAGAGAGGGAGAAGAAAAAATAAAACCCCAAAAAGGTTCTATTCAAAAACTTTGGAAGAAAATTAAACCCCATAATGAGTCTTTGGAAAACCAAATTGAAAGTGAGGTGCATGAAGAAACAAGAAATGTATCTGAAAACCAAAATCAAAATGAGGTAAATCAAGATGTGGTAAATCAAGAAACAACAAATGTGTCTGAAAATGAAAATGAGGTAAATGAAGAAATAACAAATGTGCTTGAAAATGAGACAAGTGAAAATAGTGAAGAAAGTAATCATGTTTCTAAGTGCTTAGACTCTTCGTTATCTGTAAATATATATGATCCTAGAGTGTGGGATGGATTAGATTCAAAATTGAGAGATTTGCTTATTGAGAATGGTCCTATTAGAGATTCTAATATTAATTTTCCTAAGGATAATTACAATAGGGGGTTCTCTACATATTATTTTGATCAAAAATTAAGAAATGGAGAACTTGTTGATAGAAAATGGTTAGTTTACTCAAAAGATTTAAATAAAGTGTTTTGTTTTTGTTGTAAAGTTGTAAGACATGTTCGTTCTAAAAGTCAAATAGCAACTATAGGTGTTGATGATTGAAAACATCTAAGTGAAAAAATTAAACAACATGAAGATAGTAGTGAACATTTTACCAATCTTAAAGCTTGGGCTGAATTAAGAGTTAGATTAGGAACAAATCAAACTATTGATAAAGAATTACAAGAACAAATCAAGAAAGATACAGAACATTGGAAACAAGTTATGATTAGACTAATTTCTGTTGTTAAGCGTCTTGCAATGAATAATTTGGCATTTCGTGGGACAAATGAAAAGATTAATGAGGATTCTAATGGAAATTTTTTAGGCTTTTTAGAATCTATTGCTGAGTTTGATCAAACAATGAAACATCATTTTCGACTCATTCAAGATAAAGAGATTCATTATCATTATCTTAGTCATAAAATACAAAATGAATTAATTGCTATGTTGGCATCAAGTGTCAGGAATTCAATAATAGATAAAATTAAAGAAGCTAAATATTTTTCTGTGATTCTTGATTGCACTCCTGATGCTAGTCACACAGAACAAATGACTTTAGTAATTAGATGTGTTGATGTTGTAAGTTGCCTAATAAAAGTAGAAGAGTACTTTTTAGAATTTTTAAATGTAGAAAATACATCTGGGTTGGGTCTTTTTGGTGAATTACAAGCTGCCCTTAATTCTCTTGATTTAGATATTAATGATGTAAGGGGACAAGGGTATGATAATGGTTCTAATATGAGAGGAAAACATCAAGGTGTCCAAAAAAGATTGCTTGACCTAAATACTAGAGCTTTTTATATGCCATGTGGTTGTCATTCTCTTAATTTAGTACTTTCTGATATGGCAAATTCTTGTTTGAAAGCCAAATCTTTTTTTGGAGCATGTCAGGCTTTGTATAATGTCTTTGCTAATTCAACAAAACGATGGAACATTTTACTTCAATATGTGGATGATTTAACTTTGAAGTCTTTGTGTGTAACAAGATGGGAAAGTCGTATAGAAAGTGTAAAAGCAATAAAAAATCAAGCTCCCAAAATAAAAATGGCTTTAATAAAATTAGCTGAAGTTTCTGATGATCCAAAGATAAGTTGGGATGCTGATAAATTAGTATCAAATGAATTATCAAGCTTTGAATTTATTTTGAGTTTGGTTATTTGGTATGAAATATTGTTCAAAATAAACTTGGTGAGCAAAAACTTACAATCTAAAGATATGCATCTTGATGTAGCTATTGAAAGTTTGAAAGGGTTAGTTTCTTTTTTTGAAAAATATAGAGAAAATGGGTTTACTTCTGCTATGATTGATGCTAAAGAGATTGCTAATGAAATGGAAATTGAACCAGTGTTTCAGGTAAAACGTAGGGTCATAAGAAAGAAACATTTTGATGAAAATCCTGATACAGATAGAGAGCAACAATCTGCTCAAGAAAATTTTAGAACAGACTATTTTCTTATTTTAGTTGATATGGCAATTTCTCAATTGAAAATTAGATTTGAACAAATTGAACTTTTTGAATCTATATTTGGTTTCTTGTTTGATGCATCACGGTTAATTTCATTAGATGATGAAGAAATGAAAAATTATTGTTTGAAACTTGAAAATGCTTTGACACATGGAGAGAACTGTGATATTGATGCACAACGTTTATTTTCAAAATTACAAATATTGCAGGTAATGCTACCAGATGAAGCGTGTCAATATGGAAATGCATGGAACTCCATTAAAGTTATGGAGTTTGTAAAAAAGATGGACATGTTTCCAAATATTTTGGTTGCCCTTAGAGTTTTACTAACTGTACCTATTACTGTGGCATCTGCAGAAAGAAGTTTTTCAAAATTAAAGTTGATAAAATCTTATTTACGGACAACTATGACTCAAGATAGGTTGAATGGATTAACAATATTAAGTATTGAAAAAAATATGTTGAAAACTATTGATGTTGAACATATAATTGATGATTTTGCTTCAAAAAATGCAAGGAGAGGTCATTTCAGATGAGAAGTGATTTATGTGTCCTTTTTGTGTAGGTACAACATACAAGGAAGGTTTGAGAATTAGTTTATGGAAGAAGCAAGAAGCAAAAAACAAGTAGCAAGAAGCATGATATAGGTATGTTAATAATTGACTCGTTGTATATATTTTATTTTGAGGGGTATTGGTTTTATGTCGTCCCTATTTTGTACGGTAAATTGACATATTAATAAAAAAATTTGTTTATATTAAGATCCCAAATTGTTCTCTCGCCCCGAGCCCCAAAATCTTCAGGACCGGCCCTGGCTGCTAGTGCCTCAGTGGCTCAGAAGTCAGAATACACGGCTACAGTGTATGTGCATGTGTAATCTGTATTTTTTTTTTTAGAAAAAAATGTGTAATCGGTTTTTTTAAATACCACATTGAGTCATTTATTTTCATGTGAGCTGTTAAACTAGAGAAATTGAAGTTGCACAAATTACATGCAAAAATAACTAAAATAAGTTTTAGACAATAACAATCTAAATATTTTCTTATCCATTTAAGAACATGCAGTTTTGCATGCATCAAGATAGTATTCTTTCACAGAAATTGGAATAAACATATGGTAATTATTATTTTTATAAAATATTTGATAGAAAATTTTACAATACATAAATAGAGTTCGGCCTTCAAGTTTTTTTGCTGTCGCATTATTTATTGTACTATCCGTCTGATTTATTTCAGTATCCTGAGATGATTCACGCATCGTATTTTTTTCTCCTCATCTGAAAGTTATTTGTATCCGATACACCTCTCTTAACAAACTATAACTCTTTTATGTGGTATTTAGCAATTTGAAAATAATATTTTGTGTCCAAAATTTAGTTTATAAAATTACCTCTTCTAAAAAATTTAACTTCTTGTAATAAATGTTACTTTTCATTATCCAAACACTTATCATTTATCTACCTAGTTTAATTAAACCTTGCACATACACGATAGCTGTTATAATTCTCTCGGAGACCGATGCATCAGAGAAGGATAACGGCTCCTGGGATTCAGAAGAAGATCCCTCTCTTGATTTAGAGATGTCAAACCTCTCTAAATATCTTAGAAACAGAGCAGAGCTTGATGCAATAGATGCTGAATACTTCTATCCTGAAGATCCCTTTGTTCAAACTACTTCCTCTCATACAAGCTCTGCTACTACTACATAGGCCTACTTAGTTCTATTACTAGTTTTTACTATTTTGAGCCTTTGATATGTGCTGTATAACTTTCTAGCAAACTGCTTTTATATTTGTGTAATATGTCTGCCAGCTTAGATACATTCTAGCTGCTTATCAGTTAGAGTGGTACTTTTGTAATATTTCCTATATAACTTTGTATGACTGTAAGACAATACCCTAGTTTCTAATCAAACAGGTGGTTCAATCCGCTTTTCTCAAAAAAAAAAAAAAAAAAAAAAAATTAATCCTCGCACAGGATTGCATAGGTCTCGAATGTTAGCATCCCGCCACAAAAGAAAAACAAAAATCCGACCAATCCAAAGAAAAAATATATGGGTTTGTTAAAATAACATGTTCAAAATTTTATTGAAAATCTTACAACCAACAAATCTCATTTTTGAAATAAGGTGGGAACTTCAAGAATACTTGGATGATTGCAAGGTTAAGAATATTGACATGGTTAGGATTGTTAATGAATTAATATTATAATCCATATATATTACATAAATGAGTAGAACTAGAGTTACTAAAGTGATCCTAAGTTTACTAAATCTCTTCACGAACTAAACTCTAAAATTTATTGAATTGATTTTATATTTTTATATGACAGATTCGAACCACTGAAACTTGTCTTCCTTACGAGTGATGTGTCTACATGCAAAAATTTAAAATTTTTGAATTAATTTTGTAAAGATTTAAGTGATCAAAAAACATTCAAAAAATGAATGCATTAAAATTAATTTATAAACATTTTAATTTTGACTGCTAAACTTTATACTAAATTAATTTGAAAATCTAAAAAAAATTACAGACGTATCACTTGTAAGATAGACAGATTTCGATTATTCAGATTCATCATTTAAAGCTAATTCGATCGATTTTAGAGTTCAATTCACAGATAAACTTGGTGAACTTCGAAACACCCTAGTTCTACTCTATATGAATTACTGTAAATGGATTCACTTGAGAATTTTGAAAAGATATGAGTGAGGCTATGGTAATGGTAGTATGCATAGTGCACATTGGCTTGCGTTCTAGATTCAAATTTTAGCTTTGAAAGTTTTAGCAGTCGATCTGAATCATTCAACACAGTTTTTTATATTAAATATGGACTTGTAAAATAAATTTTATATTTTTTAGAATTTTTTTACTATTTGTTTAGATGGGTAGAAAATCACTGGATCTGAAAAATAAATTGATCTTAAAAAAAGTGAAAAAAATATAAAAAATATAAAATTTAATTTACAAGTACATAATGAAGACTATATTTAGTAGTTTACATTGAATGTTAGAATATTAAACACATAAATTTTGATCTAAAATATAGACTAATCTAGGTTATACATGCTACCATAGCCTCACTCGAAAGATATCTACAAACATACTGAACTTGCATTTGGATTCTGAAATAGAATCCACCAATGTTTTAAATTCATATTTTATTTGTAAAGATCCAAATTGGATTATGTCACAGGTCCGACAATAAAAAACACTGATGGGCAAAATTTTCTAATTTTTTTAAGTGGCAAGATATATATAATTTATAATTGAATTTTAATATTTCGTTCCCTCCAACCTTTTTATGAATAACTGAATATGGATCCAATACAACACTAACAGCCTCAAATGCACTTCTCTTGTTTGTATGGTACTACGGTTTTTTATTTTCAGAATTCGCTACGAAAAAAAAAACTATTGGAAAGTACTAGTTTTTTAAATAAAAATAATTTGCATTTATTAAAATTTGAACATTAAAAATTATCACTTTCCATATAAAAGGATACAAAAATGATAATAACATAATTAACAAAAAAATAATTCAACAAAAGAGAAGAGCATTAAAAAATTATATTGTTTTAAGAAATACGTTGTATCTTAGACATATCATACAAACTTTTAAATAGAAAAGACAAGTACGATATAAAAGTCATACAATAAAAATATTAAAAAAAAAACGAAAGGGTAAACTGGACCGATAAAAATATTAACGATGTAATATAACTACAAAAAATTCTGAAAACTCAAGACATTTTTCATGGAGTGTGGCAACTGGCAACACAGGCAAAGTGGCAATTGATGAACTCTTTCTCCAACACAAAAATTTGAACCCAAACAGGCTATTCTTCTCCAACGCCGACAAGTTGCGCTCATAAGGTACATGAATACACTAGAGAATAGCTGGAATAGCTACTGTTAAGAATAGTAGGTTAAGAATAGCTACTATTTAAAAATAGTGTTTTTATTCAGAATGTTGTTTGAATTGAATATTTAGAATAACGAGAACAATGATTGAACATTTGAGAGAGTACGTTTGCTATTCTAACTTTTTGTAGAAATAGTAAAAACAGCACTATTCTCGCTGTTTCTGAGTATATTTGGATGGATCAGAACAGCACTATTTTCGCTACATCAAAACATACCAATATTGTATTGGGCTTGGGCTAGATTTTAGCTAAACCTACAAGTCCAAAATAGCATGCATGACTAGAAATGGGCCTTAAAGCCCATTTATGCGCCGATATCGACAAAACCCAATTTAATTTATCTCGTCTCTCCCTTTTACCGTGCTGTCGTTTCGCGTCTACGAAGCTCTCCCTCGTCTTCCAAGAGCGAAACCCTAACTAGTAGTAGAGACGATATGGTCTGTGGGAAGTGTAAGATCTGAACACCTTTCAATTTGCGTATTAGAGGAAGCTTTATTCTACAATTTCGTATTAGAGGAACCTTAAATTTGAGTTATTTTTTGTCTTACCTTCGATTTTTCCTTCTTTTTTTTTCTTTTTTTTTTTCTTCAGGTGAGAAGAAATTGGGGAAGGTGATTGTACCGGACAAGTGGAAGGAAGGTGCGAGCAACACCACAGAGGGCGGTGGTCGCAAGATTAATGAGAATAAGCTACTCTCTAAGAAGAAAAGGTTCGTCCTTTCTTGAAAGCCAATTAATTTTTCTATTTCTTGTTTAATTTTGATCTTATTCTGAGATGATAAATCAGTTAAAATTAGAGACAGATGGGAAATGTTAAGAGATTGGGGCAATTGGGTTAATCAAGGATTTGGAGTGATTATTTTCTGTGCCTTACAAAGCATTCCAGGTGGATAATAATCAAACTAATTACCACCAAAAAAGAACCTGAAAGTTAAAAGACCTGAGATCTCACTGATCTGCATCACCAATTGAGCTTCTGTTCTTTTTTTATGATGAGTCTCTTTATTAAAATGATTTACTGATTTCATTCATTTACTTTTTGTGTAATTGCTGGGTAGATGGTCCCCATACGGTAGTACTCTTACCAAGTGCATGATATGCAAACAACAAGTGCACCAAGAAGGCAAGTACTGTCACACCTGTGCGTATTCCAAAGGTATGTAGCCATTATTTGTGCTGTATCACAAACCCTGTTTTATCCTTGTGATTGAAAATTTCTGCTGTAACTCAATTGTAACCTTAATTTAAGCTACATTGTTGACAGAATATCCAAACAAAAAAAATTGACCTGTCATAAAACAATATAGTTGTGAAATATAGCAGAAAGAATCTTTTGTTGTGGTAAATCATTGTCCAAGATCTCCAGCAATATATCCTTGTCTTGTTTTCAATTTAGATCTTCTTTTGTTGACTAGTACCAATTATTTGTATTCCTTTGGAAGTTAGCCATCATCTTCTAGTTGAATCTACTGGCCTATGTAATCAATATTCTTCCTTTTCTTCTGAAGTATTTTTTATTTATACATATTTTGTCATTGATAGGTGTCTGTGCAATGTGTGGGAAACAAGTGCTGGATACCAAGATCTACAAGCAAAGCAACGTGTAAATGTAAAGAGAATTGACAATTTAAGTGGATCCAAAAATCATGTACAAGTAGTAGTACCTGTTTTGCGGTTTCTCGCATTTCACAGCTTAGTACTTAATTCACATGTTCTTGGAAATAATTGCTCGTTAATATTAGAACATTTAGCTCGAGATTGATTTTCTGTGAATTGAATTCATCTTCTGTGGGTTTTAGTCCAATGTATCAGATTGTACAAAGGCTGTGGACTGCAGTGAAAAATTAGCACAAATTATTGTTGTTGTTGTTTTTAATTGCAGGCGTGTTTATTTAAATTTTTTTGGGCCGTAGTTAGACCTTGTACTGTGTTATATTAGCAAGGTACAAGTTACAAATACAACGAATACGCCTAGTAAAACAATCTTGTACAGTTGTACGAGTCCGAATAAAGGAAATCACCGATTTTCCAAACAGCAGTTTAATATATATGTGCTTGTACGTGATGCCGAACACACATATTTGTCGTTTGATAATAAAATTTAAAGATATTAGAACTGACTATAAAATTGAAATTTTTTATAAATAAATAAATTGTACGGACGAGTTCTGAATTCACATCCAGTGCAATAAATAAATCCGGACTCTAGTACGAATTTTAAATTTTTCATAGGCATGAAATTAATTTGGTCCGTTAATTTTCCGTGCAATAACCTCAGGTAACTAACAGATGCATACTGGAGTTCTTTGGTTGGAAGACTCATGTTTTATAGTAACGAAACTGTGTTCCCCGTAATATAGGTAGTTATACAAATACCGGTAATATAGGTAGTTATACAAATATTTGTATAAGTGTAAATTTTATTAAATTTTAAAAAATTATATATAAAATTTGCACGTTGCAGACTATCATTGATGGACGGGTACTGATGACTTTTCCTTTCACTTCCTTTTTCACTGAATAGGTAGGAGGAGGTAAGCTATTGCCTATTGGTGAGAGTAATACATGAGGATCTTTATGGAGAATTTCCATCATGGAGAGCAGCGTGACGGTAAAATAATGTGCCAACTACTACAGGGCGAACAAACACAGAATACACGTCAAGCACATCACAAGAAAGGCCCACTAGACACCGCATACAATTGCAAATTGGGCAAGAATAATGGATCGTCAGTATGCACCCGTCAAACTCAGTATCACACTATCACACCTCCAGCTGGACGAAAGGATCAACCAGAAATATTTTAGGATAGAGTAATCAGCAGGTTTTAATTAGTATGTATAGTCCTTTTCTTAGATGTTATTTCCTTAGTTATGTGTAAGAGTAAGACCTTTTAACAAATTATAACAGAATGCATGGCTAAGGACTTTCAACCAAAAAAAAAAAAAAAAAACAGGTAAAGGAAGAATGTGCTATTTCCCGGGGGGTCCACATCCTATGAGGTAAACAGTAATCGTAAAACACCTTGGCATATACCACGGGGGGGTCCATATCCTATGAGGTAACAGAATATTTCTGTTTGATCTGGACCGTCCGATCAAAATTCAAGCTAATCCGATCCAAGATGGAATGCATTGGATCCCTTTAATAGTTGTGTGAATTCTAATTGAACGGTCCAGATCTAAACAGAAATATTTGATATTACCGCAGTAATATGAATTCATACCGTGGGTCCCTGGCCCAAAACCTTACTATTTGCAGAGAATGTGAGGCAAATAGATGCAATATTTTCTTGGTACATTTAGTGGTAATCAGGTTATCTGTTTCGCACAACAGGAACACAATTAGCTAATATATCAATCATTAACTTGAAGCGTAATTTTTTAATTTGTTAATAGTTTGAAGAAACAGTTCTGAAAGAAGACTATTTCAATTCATATTCATACAGGACAAAGGTTAACATGCTAACAACATAAAGCGTAAACATCTCTACCGGAAATACTATTACATCTAGTATGAAATGGACAAGCATTTCTAAACGATTATTCCTGAATACTGAAATCTTCAAAATCCTAGAATCAAATTTTTTGTTTTAGTACATGACGTAATTGAACCTTCTGGCTTTCCATTCTCGCCTCCAACAATTTTGCCTTCAAACTGTGCTTCTGTTGCATGCCACGTGGACACTCAATACAACCTCTAAACCCCCTTGGGTATTGCAAGTTCATAGAATCCGGCGAACTCCAATGGTCCCCCAAACTTTGCGAAGGACTCAGTCCAATTTCATGCAACCCCACTTCAGGTGAGTAGTTCCCAACTGAAGTTCTTGCATTAGAAATCCGTGTATTTGAAATCCTGGCATTGGAAAGCCTAGGATCCAACACCTCTTCGATCTCTCGATTTTTCTGACGGGAGGGTTTCCACAGAAGTCTCGAAATTGCTGATTCCTTTTTCCTCAGTTGTTTCTTGTTATCAGGTGAATACATTTGGTTTACCTCATCGATTCCACTCACTGCATTTTGAATTTCTTCACGGAGTTTTTGGTTATTAACAGATAGTTCGCTTCCTCCATTTGAATTGCCTGAATCCAACCCCTCTTCAGTTCTGCTAATTGTCTCCCAACTGGTCACCTCCTCAGTTTCACTATCATTTGAAATCCCACTTTCAAATAACTTTTTGGGGTTCTCTAGAAATATATCCGTATCAGGGCTTGCCACTTGGATTTCCAATTCACGATCTTTCGCCGGGCTATTTTTACAACATGACTCTATCCCCTTCAGTTCTTCAAAAATGGTAATTATATCTTCAGGATCACGAGGTGGCTCGTAAATTAACCCATCAATCTCTTTATCTCTAGTTACCAAATTAACAACCCTCAATAGATCATCAGCTTTCTTAATCACCTCGACTTCCCCATTATTACAATTTTGGGCTTCAATTAGGAACCTTTCCAATTCTTTTTGCAATTTATCCAATTCAGAGAACTTGTTCTCAAGGGTAATTTTGGCATCCATGAGTTTCATTTGAACCCTCTCTTCTCTCCAAACTTCAGCCATCTGTAACATTTTTCTCTCTTCATCAACTTCTTCTCGAATCCTAAAACATTCTTGTTTTAATATTTCAATTTCAATCTTATCCTCTTCTACCTCTTTAGCCAGTTCATCACAAACCTCTTCAATCAATTCCCGATTTTTTCTTTCTTTCTCATAATCTTGTATCAATTGTTTGGAAGACAACCTATTCTCTTTTGCCTCACTTAAAAGTTTTGAATTTAGAACCTCTAACCTCCTACGGGTTTTCTTCTCTTTATCAAGCTCAGCCTTAATATCATCTATTACAGCTCTAACCTTCTCATGCTCTCTCTTACGCCAAGCAGCCTTATCTTCTGAAATTTTATTCAAAAAGCTATCAATTTTCTTCTTTGCATTATGCTTCTCAGTTTCGAGTTTAGTTATCTTGGCACAGGCTTGTTCGAGTTCTAGTTGGAGATCCAAAACTATGCTCATCTCATTTGGTTTTTCTGTCAGGTTTAATTGGGTTGCGAGTTTGTATGCACCCTCTTCTGATGAGTGTGCACTTTCTGGGTCCCACTTTGTTGCTTTCTCGGCTGAATCAATCTATATTTGAAGACATTATAGGTAAATAAGTTATTACTGTAACTGGATGTAAAGTAGCAGAGCAACAAAGGCTTTTGTATTTAACAAGGGGAAAGAAAAACCAAATTAATGCCCAAACTACAAAACGAATAGGCATCTGCTTTGCAATAAGATTCAGAGAAGACCAACAATTTGCCTGTTAGAATAAAATGTGGGCTTGCAGGCTTTCTATCTCAAAAGTAGCTTATTCCAATTGACTGTGAAATTATTATACTAGAGAGAGACTGAGAAAGAGAGCTTCACTTGGAATTATGCATCCTAGACCTTAGTCAGAAAACTACAAATTATTTGGGAGATAAGAGCACTAAATCAAACTATTATTCCTACATACTCCCACAATATATGAATTACCAGCACATGTAAATTTAAAATTTACCTTGTTAAAATCACAATATGTGGGGTTTAAAACTGAATTGGGACTAGAAATCTCAGCTTTAGAGATGTGGTTGAAGCTTTGGTTGGATGGTTTGAGTAGCTGCACATGAAGATGCCTTGGTATTGCCTGAAACAATGAAAGCAAATCAACGTCAGTTACTTTCATCTACAAGTATAATTAATGCATGCTCAAATTTTGAATTATGTGCTACGAATTAAAAATTAATTCTAAAATATTTGCACCCAATATATTTGAAATCCAATCACAGCATAGCTAATTTAATATAGAGTGCAATCTTGAACAATTAATGACGCACAACCCATTTGTTAATTAAATAAGCCAATTAAAGTACAGGATTTCACATCACAGTTATTCAACAATCCATTTATAGGCCACTCTGTAGCATTGATCTAACCAGCTACATTGACTGATATGAAGTACTTGAAGAGAAGGTTTGAAATCATTAACAAGAAAAGATTTATTACTCTTTTAGATCGATCAAATCTTAATAATGAATTGTCACTGGAAAAGTGGCATTATTTAAAATTTTCTTTCCTTTTCAAGATTCAAATTTTGAACGGCCGTAACTAAGCCTGACGTAAAATTAAGTCGATCTCTGGAATCTGTCTGAAATTTCCCTCTTTTATCCCAAGATCTTAGATATAGCGAAGAAACGATCTCCCTATTTACTGTATCACCACAAAACAGACGAGAGACCATTTAAGTTCTAAACCCGAGTCAGAGTTAAATGAAAGAAAAAAAAATACTAACCTCAGAGTCCACCATTGAACACCTCCCAAGTCCACCACCTCCACCGCCACCTCCACCATCGGCAACGAACTCCGGCGGTTGTAGACGCCAGACGGCCGCGGCGAGTCTCCTTACAGATAAATCTTTAGTCAGTTCACCTCCATTAGCAGCATCGCCACTTGTTGCGCGGTTATCCGGCAACTTCTTCTCAGGTTTAGAAATTCCATCTGGAGGTAAGCTCACCAGGTCTTCTAAGCTCCAACTGAGGAGAGGAGTCGAAGGTCCGCTCCTCCGAGCACCGGCACCTCCTGACGGGCGGCGACGGTGGCGATTTCCGCCGGTGGCGAGGCGCTGAGGCATGTATTACGGTTTTAGTGAGGTAGATCGGATGGCATTGTGGCGTTCTCACTTCTTCCCCCTTCTAACCTAATCCTTCTCTCTTTTAGGCTTTTATCCTTTGGAAGGAAAATAGAAATGTCGAAAAAAAGCGCCCAAAATTTGAAAACTCAAAACCTAGAAACACACAAGCACGAAGATAGAGCTCTACAAAAGAGGCGAGCACAGTCACAGTATGAGAGAAGGACGGAGAGAGACGTTGGACAGAGGGAGCGTGAGATAATGAGCCCGCAACTGGAGTGTGTCTTTTTGTTTGTTGGGCTTTGGAAAACCGCGGTTGGTTATTGATTAATATTGGAGTAAGAAGGGAAGTTACTCCTCTGCCCTTGGGAGAAATAATGGGCTCCTCGAATGGCAGCGGAAGTTTTGCGAAGTAGGTTGGGGTATTTGAGGAATTAAAAAGCTGCTTTGGTCGCATACTTCGTTTCGTCCGAGCCTGTGAAATAGGTCGCCGAATAGCAAGCAGCCTAAACTATCAACAGGGTATGACGTGTCACAAAAATTAATGTAGGTAATGCTGTTTGCTGTTAAGTTTTCCACTCCATAGGTAAGAAACCTCGCGAAGCGGGAAAAAGAGTATCCAAGGGACAGTGCACGAGGGCTTGGAAGAGGTCAGACTCGATTACTCCACGTCAGCACAAACATCAATAGACGACAGATCTGAGCTATTTATTAACCCATTATGTGGGTCCTCGGTATATTATTTTATTACTCTCCATTCAAAGGGCTCCGGAGATGTCCTGGTTTCGCACTGCTCCTAATTTCAGGACAGTGCAAAAAAAAAAAAAAAAATCAGCAATTTTTGTCTTCCAGTAAAATGATTTTTGTACTGTCCTGAAATTATATTACTACATCGATTTACTGGAATTTGTCTTTCATGTCAAACCATTTCCAATCCTTACTAAAAACATCAATTTTTCGAAACTATTTTCTTAGAAAAATATCAGATTTAGAATATTAACTACAACATGGCTTAACCACGCTTAGACAAGTGGAGGCACTTGCCCCTCTATAATTGATCCGTAATAATTTACAAAATAAGTTCAATGTGTAATATTTTGTAGATAAGATTAAAAAATAAATTTTGGTATCGAGTAATTATAAAATTTTGTCTTATTTCAATTATATAATTTGAGATTGATAACTTCGATCTCCATCATTATTCCTACCTTGTTTAGTACTTATGCATTGAAATTCCCCCTGGTCCAATCTTGAACCCCTGTTAATAATGCATGTATTTTGAAAGTAAGGGATTGTCTTGCTATCTTTTTTTTATGATTGAGGTTTTGGATCCATTAACGACAACTTAATCTGACAAAATCGACAATATCGTTTCAAATTATATAATTTTTTTAAGAGAACGAATTATTCGATAATAGTTATTGTGACAACTCTAACAATGACTATGCAGATCAATCAAAATAAAAAAGTGGATTTATAATTATATTATCCGACATATAAATAGTTATGATACATCTAGAATCGTAAAATGCTAAACTTTTTTTATAGCATGATACAAGGAAATAAATATCTAATTCCATTGATTTTTATAGCATGATGCGCAAAATATTAATTGTACTTCAACTATCATATTTTGAAAATAACGAGTTATCTTCTACAATCCAAGGACTTAATTATTTATCATAAATTACAAAACCTTTTTAAAGTTCGGCTTAAGATTAAAAAAAAAGAAAAAAGGAAACGAACATACGCAGTCGCTGGGGAGGTGAAACGAGGGATGTCTCCAGTATTTACGAACGGGAGGAAATAGGAAGTAAGAAAACCTTCTAACCATGATTCCATGAACAGAGACTATGAATTCCTTGACTTGGGGCAATTCGTCAAAATAACAATAATAACAATAATAATTGTTTGAGTTGGTTTAATTTTTATAATGCCATTGCCGACGTACCTGCAGCATAACATCAGCTATCAAAAGACGGTTTGTCTGAATCGAGCAAATCATTCGGCGATCTAGAAATAATAATCAGAGCCAGTTATATGGTAAACAGGCGGAGGTAACAAATACTTAATAATTATAATTACTGATTTAAAAAACATATTATTTAATAAGTACGACTGTACGAGTGACAAATTGATTTTTCTAATACAATATATGGGATTTAAATTAATTATATATAACAAAATTATAAAATTATACTAAGAAATATTTACTGTAATTCATCAAAATAATTGCCAAGTATATCCGTCCCTGGTGATGGTTTGGTAATGTTGCAAAGCCCCGAGAACAAAGTAAAACCAATTAATTTCATTTGGGTTTACACGAGTATTTGTGTAATTTTTATCTACATCCTTCTAAGTACGGTGCACTGATGTGTTTAAACAAATATAAATTATATTTAAATTTAGTGGTTTTCAATAAATTAATTTATTTAAACAGATTAAATGTTAGAAATATATAATCTACCATTACTATAATGTATTCATGAACAATTTTAAAAAATATGCTTGTTAGCAATAACTTTACACCAGTAAAATATTTACCAGTGTGCATCAATACAATTAAGTTGAAATTGAGATTTATTTGCTTAATTGAATTTGTTGAAGGCATAATTAAACCGCTTGGATTAAAACTTTCGCACACGATGAGAAAATATAACCAAAGATGGGACTAATGAGACAATACATTTTTTTTGTATTAAATTTGTTTCCCGAGACAATTCGTCAACTTTAATTAAATTAGTTCTCTGCAATCTTTATTTGAAGGACTCGTGCAATGAAATTTCGTCCAGAGAATTCTCGTGAGAACCAATTTGTTACATGCCCATGAAAAGAAAACCGGTGGCAGTGCATATAATTATAATATATGTTTCAATCAGAATTCAGAACAGACGGTAAGAAATCGAATCCAATGAGCTTTCATTAATGCTGATATTTTAACTCGGATCGTAGGATTTTACTTTTTTCTATTTTGAGCGTTGATTTAAAATAAACGCAACAAATTGTTTCACTGATGTCATAATAGAGAGAGCACAAATACTCTATTGCTTCCATGCCTCAATCATATTCAATATCATTATCTTTGATTTCAAAGTTCAAACATATCATTTAAATCATTCAACGTGATATCTATATTAAAATTTGTTTAGAGACCAAATTTTTTATTTTTTAGATAGATATAAAATTATTGTTTTTAGATGGTCAAAAAATTTATGAAAAATAGTGATTTTATATCTATCTAAAAAAATAGTAATTTTTTTTAAAAGATATAAAATTTGATCTCCAAATATATTTTCATATGAAAAATCATGTTGAATGGTTTGAATCTCTTATTTGAATTTTAAAAATAAAAATATAGACGTAGGTGCCCTAGTATTTAGGAGGTTTATTTCAATAGTATGATGGCTTTTACCCATCCCTCCCTTCGATAGATGTGCTTTTTCCCTGCTGAACAGAACTGAAAGTTAGACCTTTACCTACCAGACAGAACACTCATCCGTGAGAGGCAGCACGGATGGGAGCTATTAAACGAAATCAAATCCTTTGCCCTCCGGGGGCAGGAATTTCCTGCCCCCAAAGTCTCTGCAGGTGGGACCGGGGTGGGACCGGTTGCTGTTTTAAGGGCTTAACTATTGTTACTGTTTTTAAATGGACCCCACCTGCAGAGACTCTGGGAGCAGGAAATTCCTGCCCCCCAGAGGACAGAGGATTCGGTCTCCTATTAAACACACTACAGAGTTCCAATCAATCTCACAGTAGCTACCTGCTGGTTTTTAATATTGCTCATGGTATGAGTTTGTTATGTTTGAAAACACTAAGACTATTCTCATGGTACTCACTTAAAGTCTCGTAAATCTCTAACTTCGAAATCAAATAAAACCGGGTTTCGCGCTTACTCATCTTTTCTTTCCTTAGTGCGTATGATTGGAGCATGAAAGTAATAAAATATTTGAGTCCTCATCATCATAAAATATCTATCATCAATGATAGCTTAGTTTATAGCAATGACTCGAACTAACCAAAAAAAAAAAAAAAACAGATAATACAATTCAAAGTTGAAACTAACTTATTCATTTAATTAAGTATATCAGAAATTCTGCTAAGGAGGGGCAAGAATCGAATTCAAATAGTATGTAGGGTTCAAACTCATTAACTAATTGGATACTAGATAATAAACAATTAACATTATAAAACATAATAAAAATAGTATACTCTTACATAATAAAAACAACAAATAAATATCATTTTACATAATAAAAAAACAACAAAGTTGGTTCAGACTCGTAAATTTCTATAATTTTTTTATAAAAACCAAGGTTCTAAATAGCGATTATAGTGTTATAGCTAAAATTTCTCATTAAAAATGCTTTTGAATTGGTCTGACGGACTTTACAGTTCCAGGGAGGAGCAAAACAATTTTCAGAGAGATGCAAAGTGGTATCGAACCCATATTTTTCACTGAATTTCAAAATTCAAAAGGACAGTTGACCTCCCTAGCTCAAGATGGGTCCACCCCTAGAAATTTACTTAATTTTTTTTAAGTTTTTATATAGTTCGGTCTTTCTTAAAATTTGTACTTGTAAATTGGTGGTTAGAATTTTAATATGTGATTGTCGGAATTTAAATTTAAATTCTAGCTATGAATTTGAGTTTCAGATCATCATTTTAAATTTTCTAATTTTATCCCTGCGTGAACTGTAATATAGAGAAAAATGTCGGTCCAATGACCATCGAAAAATAATTTTAGTTTTTACGGACATCAAAACTGTTTGATGCACTTTAAAATTCGTGTGCGGCTCCAATAATTATCCTACCCAAATTTAATTTTAATGCCCATCGGACCTAAACAGCTCAACTGCACTCGTCAATCTAACACAAACCATAATATCTCAAGAGTTTTTTTATTTTACAGTTTGATTTGTGTGCGCCTTTGCGGGCACGCAGGACCCATTCAAATTCTTAAATGAACGTAAAATTAAGTGATATTGGGACCAGTATTAAATGCGATATTCGTTTTCCCCGTCAATTCCAAATGCAAATATCTTAATACGGATCCAGGGGATCCAAAGCAACACAAGCAAGCAATCAAGGGTAATAAGAGGAAAGTCAATGTTAGTATCACATGAGTAAAGTCAGCAAAAAGACATGGTGATTATAATTTTAAAATTTATCGAATTAATTCTAAAAGATAAATTTAAATTGTTGAAACTGATTTACTTAGGGGTGAAAACAGAGCCGGATTATCCGGCGGATATCCGCTCCGTATTCGGATATAATCCGAATCCGAATAATTTCCGGATACGGATTCGGATAATTTTCGAAAATCTATGAAAGATCCGGATACGGATACGGATTCGGATACGGAGTCCTAAACGGAGCGGATATCCGGATTCGGATAATTTGGCCAGACTCATATAAAAGAGAAATAAATATTTGCTATAGATAGAATTTGAACCCATGTCCTCCCATCTTAATGCCTTTAGACTAAGTTTCAAACCACTACACTACAAAATCTTTTATTACCATACACTTATATGATATATATATATATTATATGAATAGATTATCTTTCATCTCTTATAAGTTCATTAATATTTATATTTAATATTTTAATTAATATTTGTATCTTAGAAGTTCATATATCTTAATTATCCGACCATTATTCGTTTTATATCCGTATCCGTTTAAGGCGGATTTGGTTTTGAATTTTGATATCCGTTTATTATCCGTATCCGTATCTATATCCATATCCGCTCATTATCCGACGGATGCGGATATGGTATCAGCATTATCCGCTCCGTTTTCACCCCTAGATCTACTTCATGAGTGATGAGTGTAAATATATAGTTTTAAAATTTATGTAGTACAAAATTAAGAGGTAAAAATATTATAAAAGGTAATTGCATTAAAATAACTCATAAACCTTCATTTTTTTTTACTGCTTGATTTTGTGCTAGATGAATTTGAAACTTTGAAAAATTTGTATGTACACGCATCACTCGTGAAGTAGATTAGTTTTAACAGTTTGAATTTATCGTTTGAAGTCAATTAAATATATTTCAAAGTTATGCTTACCAAATCTTCTGGATCAACACAGTGTGCTCTAGCTTTAGTTCATAATAGTTTGTAAGTTGAATAAAGTTTGAACGGATAAAAGTTAAATCACCCAATTCAATTTTGAAGCATTTTGTTTTTGGAAATGAGAAGTAATAGTTAGATGAAGTAGTGTTGAATAAAAAAAATTATAGAATTTTGAAGCATTTTTGTGCACCCAAATGCATTTTTGTCCGAATAGTCAATCTGAATCATTAGATGTGATCTATATATTAAGATGTGTTTGGAGACCAAATTTTACATTGTTTGGAATTTTTTTACTATTTATTAAGTCATTTTGAAAATCGCTGATTTTACATTTTTTGGACTATTGGATCAGCGATTTTTTAAAGTGGCTTAATAAATAGTAAAAAAAATTCCAAAAAATATAAAATATGGTCTCCAAGCACATCTTAATATATAGATTGTATCTAACGGTTCGGATTGACTATTCGGACTTTGAAAACTAAGAAAAAAGATAGAGTGCATTTGGGTGCACAAAAATTTGAGTGTATTTGAACTCTCCTCTAAGTATAATAACTATATTCAAATTACCAATACACCCTTATATGGTTATATCGGAATATGAGATGGATTATTAGAATGTTGCATGGGTAAAAACGTAAAAATAACTAGCGAAATATAAAAAAAAATTCCGTCTAAGATAATAGCTGCTGTTTTTTTTTTATATATATACTTCTATTTCTAAATGAACCTCCAATTTTAAATGACCTCATAATTGAATATGTGCTAAAGTTTCAATTGGTATATAGTTGAAAAAATGGTTATGGCCATAAGTTAGATTGTCTTTCTCGCAGAGGGTTATAATTGAATCTGTGCTTGAGTTTCAATTGCCTTCTTAGTCTCACACTATACATTTGCGTTTGGATGAAACAAGGAATAGTTTGGAATGACAGTTATTTCTAGATTTGAAAGAGCCGCTAATCCAACATTTCCTAGAAATAGCAGAATAACAGCTAATTCGAGTTATTTCTTTGTTGAAAATAATTTTTTTTTTTATCCAAACGTGTTGTGCTGAGAATAACTCGTTTAAAATAACAATTATTCCTGAATTAACGCTATTCCTGTATCATCAAACGTACCCCAAACTGGCATGCAATAGCAGAGTCTAAACCCAAATAAATAAAGTGGTAAATATAATCTTCTTCTTAATTCAACTATGGGCATTAAAATCAGGGAGGGCTAAAATGATAATTTGGACATTAAAATAATGGTTGAGGAGACTATACCTTGTCTATCCCTGTGACCCTATCAAGCTTCTTCTCTACTTGCATCGACATGATATGTCACTTTTCAATCAAAAAAAGAAAAAAGAAAGACACGATATGTCACGGATTTGGACATTGCACACATGAAATGTCACGTGTCATCTCAGGCAGTAACGCAGACGTGTGATGCTTGGATTTTGACCAATTCAGTGGAAAGAGTCAAATAGATATGCTATTATTATTTTAAAGGAGTAACAGGAACTTATTATTATAATTCACAGTACCAATTGCATATAATTCATACGATGTTCTCAATTTTGAGGTAAATTAGTTCCACAATGTCTGTTAGGCCCAAGAGATTGAAAAGTTTTCAATTTCAGAAATTGGTACAGTACCAGGTGGACTGAGCACCAAAAATATTGTCTACAACCAAATTGCTAGCAAGAGGATACTATATTTCTTTTTTGCATTTTAAAAAAAAATAACTTTTGATGGAAATGCCAACATTCTTTATATGATATAGGATTTAAGTCTCTCACCTTGCAAAATATCAATTATAGCCATCTTTGGAGGTTCGGCAATGCCACCAGCACTACTAGCAATTAAAATTATCGAGGAGATGAAGTTATGGGTGCAGTTTTGCAAGGAACATGGTCCAACCAGGTATAGAGGATTTTTGGATCCTAGACAATTAGGAGAATAGCATCATATATAAGTTTGTCTAGGAAAGTATTGCAAACATATTTACTAAGGATGCGTTTGGATCATGCAAGGATTAGTGTAAGAATAGCGATTTTTGGATTAGTGATTGAGAATAGTGCTAACCCAAGAGATTCAATAATAACACTAATTTTGACTATTCCGAATTAGTAGAAATGTTGTTTGGATTATATGTTAGGAATAGTAAAGGCATTTAATATATTTTTCTATATTTTTCGCTAACCCCGACGGGTGCTAAATCGCTAATCCAATGTTTTCACGGAATAGCGGAATAGAGCTAATCCTACGCTATTCTTAATTTCATTTTCACGTTTGGATGGTCTGCTCTGAGAATAGCTCTATTCTCTAAGCATCCAAACGCATCCTAAATGTAAACTTAGCAATCTCTACTAAGTTTTTTTTTTTTTTTCAAATTATTCGTTAAAATTTACGTATCAAAAAATTTAAACAGTCGAGACTGTAATAATAGATTCCTGTTATTTCTTTGAAATAACAACAAAATTTATTTTCCAATTGTATATGTAAATATTGTACTAAAAGTGGACCCGACAGATATTGTGCCGAAACACATACAGGCACAACACATGTTAAAGTACGTCTTACACCGTATGTGGTACGTCTCGTTTGAGCAAATTGACAAAAACAAATATCAACACACCTTGGGGAAAAAAGATTATAAAAAAATATTAAAAAAAACCACGTGGCATTGTTTAATTGGTCCCGCTTAAGTCAAAGATTGTAATTTAGAATCTCAACAGTTAGATTAGACCTAGACGGTTCAAAATATTGGCAGAAATTTGCATCCAACAGGTTACTCTAACATTCAATCAAATATAAGATCAGAGCACTTTAAATCAGCATAAACCTCACCAGATAGCTTCTATCCGATTTTCAAAAAAAAAAAAAAAAAAAATCAGCATAAACCTTAAAGCGAACACACATATATTAAAGCAACATACACTGATCTTAAAGAAAATTAGATTTGAGTCTGATAAGTATGTCTTCTAATTTTGACATATAATTTAGATATTGCGTGTTTTATTGAAATTGGCTATAAAAAATTTAAAAATAAATTAATTTAGTGGTTAATAAAATAAGAACAAATTTTATTTTGAACTTGTCTCAAATTTTTTACTCTCAAGTTACTATGACTCAATTATTTATTTCATATTTGTATTCATGAATTATCTGTTATTTCCGTTTTTTATTCATATTCTTTTTGTATTTTGACATCTGTTTATTATAATCGTATCCACTCAATAAATGTGAATATGAATTTAATACTAGTATTTTCCGCTCCGCTCCGAATTCGCTCCGTTTACGCTCCTATTCGCAACCCGTTCCTCAAAATATTACTTCTAAAAACACATTTTCCGCTCTCCACTCCGGCCTCTTTCTAGAAGCCTGCTACACCTGTTGGGCCACCTCTCCGTCCCAAGGCCCAAACCCATACAAACACATAGTGAAGGCCCATTTATTTTAATCTTTCACAGCCCGTAGGCCACCCCTATTTGTCACAGGTGCGGGTTTTTATAAATTCTAACATTTTTCTTTATAAAACCAAAATGACCATTGTAATCTCAAATGAAAGGAAGATTTGTTAATAGCATGATAGAAAGATTTTATTAGTAATTTATCATTTGGAACCTCCTATTTGACTTCATGCAATTTTGTTATTGCTAAAATGCCAATGATTTCATACAATTTGGTTTGGTCCGGGCCTGAACATCTCCTCCTCCTATTTTGTTCGGACAGTTCAAGGTTTGAACAGAAGGTCGACCCATTAGCAGACCTAGACATACTGATAGTGTTGCTAGAAAACACTAGCCAGTTCCATACGGCCCAATTCGATTGTACTCCAGACTTATCCAGGGCTTTTTTTTTTTTTTATGAAAAATAGGAATCAAGTCCCTATTTATATATTGATAACAGCACGGTTACATCGGTTATGTAACTTCAGAAAAAGAAACTAAAACTCAATGAAGACTTATCCAGGTTTTGTACCCTATTGCATAATTCTCAACCCAAAGATGTTTTATTTGGCAAAAAAAAAATATATATATATATATATATATTTGGAGATTTGCTCTACTAGTATTTACGAGACAATATTTTTATAATCTTCGAGGCTTCAAGCGGATAAATTAAAATTACGAAGTCACACACTGACGCACATACGATGTTGTACTAAAATAATTCCTACCTCCACTAATACTCCATATGTTATGTACAAGCTAAATTCTCAGAGCGCTATATAGGAAGGGGAGAAATCCAGAACAAGAAAAAGGTATTAAATAATAAAACAAAATTATCATTAAATTCATCCCGGCGCACTACTCTGCTGCCTCTGGAATGGTCAGCAAAGCCGGTCGCCAATGCTGATTCCTGTCCCGTGCCGACTCGTCACACCCTCTATTCACGACATGTTTAAGGAGCAACTCAATTGGCACTTTATGATCCGTATTGAGCCCAGCTTTTCCTAACATCTCTTCCAACTGCTTCTTTGTCAGCTTAATCTTTACAATTGTGGAACCGCCATCAACCCTTGGAGGTACCCCTTTCAGTTGCGGTGTTGCATCGCAACTTACTGATTCGACGTGGTCCCATCCATCGTCGACAGCCCATGTTTTTACACCTTGAGCGAGACAGTTCCCCATGTATATCTCTAGATCTTATTTCGTGTGATTCTGTGGGCAATTTGTGTGAGTGTGTTGCGGGCTTGGGACGAGTAACTGAGGATGCGCAGTGTTTTATAAAGGACGGGAGGTACAAAATGAGGGGAGCCTACTAGCTAGGTTTTTTGTATTCTTTTGTATGTGACATTTCCTGTGGCGAGTCATTTGATTATTACATGAAATTAAAAACCAAGTACAACAAATTGATAAATTAGTCTATTTAAAGTATTCCTTTGTATATATTTATTTTTCTACGAAAGAAAATCGGAAGGGAAAAATTGAAACTATAAAGATATTATTTCTGAAAACCAAATGAACAGGTTGCATTTTAAAATGGAGAATATTTCTTAGACAACTCGTTACAACTTATGTTTCGAAATGGGTAAGTGGTCAACATCCGGAGTAAACGCCACGTACGGTTCCGACCAGTCAAGCACGCACTAGAAATTTTGTGGACACTTCGTTTCAAAATAATGTTTTCCTCAACTATGTATTTTAATCCAAAATTTGAATTTGAATTTCAATCAAAAATCTACACCAATGTTAAAGAGGACTTCCAAATTTCTAACTTGGATCGGATTCTGATCTGACAGTATCAACAGTGAATTTGTGGATACTGTATTTAAAATAATATTTTTCTCAGCTATGTAATGCAATCCAAGAACAAATATCTCTGCATGCATCTTACACCTTCACACCTCGGTATCAACTGTAAATTTGTGACAACAATTTATTTATTTTCTAAATGAATGTTCGGTAAAGTTAAGATGGTTAATACAGAAAAGAACATGCATGATTTTCTTTACTCAAATTATTACAATAAATATCCGCATGCAATCATGCAAAGTCTTTAATGTTGCGTGGGATACTGAAAAATTTCAACGAGCATATTCTTGCTTTACGAAAAGATAATATAGATATATACAATCGCAAGTGTAAAATACTTAGACGCTGATATGCCTTAATTAAAAATTATCACTTATCGAACTTTCCGAATTTCCTTCCACGGGATAGACGCCAATCGCAAGTGACCAATTAATTTTTTTTTAATTTGGAGATGGCAGCTTAGACGTCCAGGAGCAGAACCATATGTTTATAAGTTTAGCAAGTATTTTAGCGAGATTAACTTTAAAATATATTGGATTCAACGATGAATTCAAATTGTTGAAATTGATGTA
Organism: Carex pumila; assembly: GCA_033356055.1. NCBI lineage: Eukaryota > Viridiplantae > Streptophyta > Magnoliopsida > Poales > Cyperaceae > Carex > Carex pumila. Next base: position 645,817 of record JARJHM010000005.1, on the reverse strand, counting down.
ATTTAGGAGTGATGCACTTATATATAAATTTATAAATTTTTACTTAATTTTGTATGAAGTCGAAAGGCAAAAAAATGTTTGTTAGTTATTTTATTTTATTAATTTTTGTTATTTTCGGAATGTTTTGATTTATTTTTAAATTAAATCAATTTTACACGTAAACGTATCAAATTTTCAATTTAAAAAACAAGAAGGTTAGTATGTGGCAGTGTTGTAAATAACGGTATGTGGTCGTTAGATGGACAAAGTACTGCTAAACGATTAATCGGTATGCGGCCGATTAATCAAAATTATGCGGACAATTTAAAGTTTTTATTAAATTTATGTATATATATCATAATCTATTAAAATTAATTTATTTAACTCATTAAACTTATCAAATAAATTTAATTAACTTAATTTCATTATTATAACATGACACTACACTTATTTTTTCTTAACGCATAAACACTATACATGTGTCAATAACACATTTACTTAATGAAAAAATAAATTCAAGAGTTAAACTTTTTTCAAATACTAATAACATATTATGTGAAAAAATGAAACATTCTAACATAAAGTCACTAAATTTAGTTTATAATAACAACTTAGTTTCATAAATGAATATGTCGTACTAATTGAAAAATTTACATTAGTAATTAGTAAAAAAAATATTTGATAAGTATATAGAAGAATAATTAATCAATTTTAAAGTGAGTAAGAATAAAAAACATATATAAAAAATATTGAATGTATGTCAAAATACAAATAAAACTGTAATACATGATTTATAAAATTTATTATCACACACTATCACATAAAAAAAATCAATATAAAAAAAATATTTACAAAAATAAATTGGAATAAACAGGAATAAACGAGAATAAACGGACAATTAAACGGTAAAACAGTCGATTAATCAGAAAAATCCGCCAAAAATCATCCGTTAAGTATATTTATAACAGTTTGACCGCCGTTAATGATTAAACAGCCGTTAAAACGTTTTTTTACATCTCAACAATTTAGATATGTTGTTTAAAATTAATTCGTTGTGATATTGTAAACATTGAAGGGAACTCATAAAAAAATAGCTACGAAGTAAACGACCAAGTCAGAAGTGCTCCTCAGACCAACCGACCAAGTCTTGTGAGTGTGAAATCCGAATCCTCTGTGGCAGAGCAAATTGCGCACCTTGGTGTGTGATATGTAATATGCACAATACACTGTCATAGTGTATGATGTATAAAAGAGTTCAGTTAGTATGAACTAGCATCATACAACACAAAATTTGGAACTTATTAAATAGATTTTAAACGACTAATTTAAACCGCTTTATTTTATGAGTCAAAATATTTACATTTAATTTATTTTTCTAATTATTTTAATACCATACCAAGCGGTCAAAAATATTAAAAAAATGAATGCATTAACATTAACCTAAAAACTCTCACATTTAACCACTTGACTCGATACTAAATAAATTTGAAAAATTATATATTTTGTATGTAAACGTATAAGTTCTAACTAATAAAGTATATCAGTTTGAACAGTATGGATTCATTATTTAAAGTTGATTCGATAAATTATGAAATTTGTATTATATAGACTAAAATGATACTTATGTGATAGCTAAATTTGTATAAAAATATACAAGTCTTTGGAATGCATTTTTTTATTGTTTATTTGTAATTGGGGATGCTCAATTTGCTTTATTTTGTTCTCAAATTTATAATAATCATTGGTGTCTCATCTCGGAGCATAGTTTATCAAAAATAGAGGTTTGTTTGTAGTATGAGACGGTTATGGTTTACAAGCTATGATGAGTAAATTTATGGCTGCAATTTTTTTTTCTTTCTTTTCTCATTTGAAATTTGGAATTTGAATTATATCACGAAAGAAGGGCCTGAAAGAACTTCTAGATTTTCGTCTATGAACCTTATATAACAAATTGAAGTTCAAAACTTAAATTATAACACAATTTACTACATCCCTGGGCATGGATTTACAGAATAACCCCTTTCTAGGCAAAGAACAAGTCTAGTTTGGGATGAGAACGTGACCAGGTCAAAGATGCCTTGCCCTTCTATTCATTCTCTTTTATGTTTAGAGTAGGTCCGATGTTCATCTGATTTACCTTGGTTTAAATTTAAAATTTTAAAATTCAAAGAGTTGATATGAACTGTTTATTTTGTTCTCCAAATTAATATGTGCTTGGAGGCCAAATTTTATATTTTTTCTGAATTTTTTTACTATTTATTAAGCTACTTTAAAAATCGTTAATCCAACAGTTTTACTTTGTTGTTAAGCCACCGTTGGATTAGCAATTTTCAAAGTGGCTTAATAAATAGTAAAAAAAATTTAAAAAAAATGTAAAATTTGGTCTCTAAGCACATATTAATGTGGAGAACAAGATGAACAGTTCAAATCGACTTTTTGAATTTTGAAATTTCAAATTTGAACCATGTGTATTTCGACCCATATGCTACCGAAAGCACATTAGCCTATCTCTCTCTCTCTCTCTATATATAAAATTTTATTTTTAGAAATTATTTTATACAATATATATAACTTTATTTTTAAAAATTATCTTATACGAAAATGGGTAAGATAACAGAAAAAAATCATTGCTCTTATCCGTATCCAATTAGTTAACGGAAAAAGAATCTTACCCTTACCCATATTTTCGGATACGATACAGATCGGTTAAATGGGTAAAGGGGTGCCATTGACACCCCTATCTTGCTTCTTCCCACTCTATGTAGTCTCCGCTCCAACGCCAAAATATGCAAACCTTGGTAGTCCACACGAATAGTTAAAACTGAACTTCTCTCGTGGCTGGGCGGAGCCATACTTAAAATGTGGGATAAGAGTAGAATACATGTGTTTTTTTTTCAATTTCATCAAATTCTTTTGTAAATTCAATTCTAAAATTTATTAGATTGTATTAAATTGATTTCAAACAGTTCAAATCCAACTATTTTATGAGTGATGTGTCTATATATAAAAAAAAATTAACTTTCAATTAGTTTATTATTAAGTCAAGTGGTCAAAATTAGAAGGTTTACAAATTTTTTGTAATGCATTCATTTTTTTAACGTTTATTGACTATTTGACTCTATACATAATTAATTTGAAATTTTTTTAATTTTCACACATAGACGCATCACTCGTTAGTAGATGGTTTTCAACGGTACAAATCTATCATTTAAAGCCAATTTAATAAATTTTGGAGACGAGTTCACAGAGAAGCTTTGTGAACTTTAAGAGCATCCAAGTTCTACTCGTGGGATAATATATTTTGGGTGACCCGATTTTATAATTGTTTTGTAAATTAAGTATATTTTTATAATTCTTTAAGAAAAGTATTGAAATAGAAATGTATTTTGGAAGAGGTCCAATATCTCATACCTTTTATACCTCATAATATTTCATATTTTATATTATTTTTCTCAAAGTTCAAACTGTCGATCCGAACCGCTCAATGTGATATCTACTAAAAAATGCATGGGATGAAATTTTTTACTATTTTAAGTTGGGTATGAAATGACTGTTTTCGGGCAATTAAAAAACAGTGATTTTCTACTTATCTAAAAATTTAGTAAAAAAGTTCACAAAGAAAAATCATCTCCAGCATATTTTAGTATGAATATCATGTTGAGCAGTTCGAATCGATAGTTTGAAATTAAAGATATAAAATATAAGTTATGATGGAATATGAAAAATATGAGGTATTATAATCCTCTACGATACTAGATATTTTTTAGGAAGCAGCTAACAGTCCCCCAACTCCAGTTCTCCAAAAATTCTCGAATATTTTCAACTAATTCTGTAAACGTCAATACTAAATCCTGTAAACTAATTGCACAAATCCTGTCAACATAAAACTTTCAATTCTGTGTGGTCCCCAATAACTTTCACTTTAACTACCACTCTAACCACCACGTTAACTACCTTAACTACTTTGACTGGGACTAGAGGATTAATTTTGCCTGCCTAGGGCATGCCCACCCTGCCCGCCCATGTACTCATGCCCGAGCCCGGGTATAGGTCGGGTACTCAGATACACGGGTACAGGCAAAAAACGGGCCGGACTCGATTTTTTGGGCAAATACCTGACCATACCCGGACCAACCATACTCATACCCAACCATACCCGTGTACTCGTGCCCGTACCCCTATACCTGTGTACCTTTTTTTTTTAAAAAAATTCAAAATTCAAAAAAATATCCCTCCAACCTCTACATTATATATATTGTATACATATATCAAATTTTAAAACACTTAATATATTGTACAAAAACCTAAGTTATATATAATTATATGTAAATATATTATATATACATATATTATATTATACATATATTAATTAAATTTATGCAATTTAAAGTAATTGATTTAAGTAACATTGTTTTAAAATAATTAGTAATTGATTTAATCTATTAAAAATAAAATGAACGTTTAGAAAATATATTAACAATTTAAAATGTAAACTAAAAATTTCGAGATATAAATAAATTATGAAACTATATAATTAGAATGAGAATTTGAAAATAAAATAAAATGACTCGTGTAAAGAAATAAATAAATACATTTGTACTTAGCCGAATAAATATATAAATTTTTGCACGAATAATTTTTATATATAAGTTAAAATTTTTATTTATTTAGAAATTATAAAGATGTGACTTGATAATTTTATGTATATATATTTACACTATTTGATATTGAACTATTATGTCTATTAAGATTTTAAAAGTCGAATTATAAACACGTATTAATATTCGTACAACACCTTAAAAAAAAAGGAAAAAAAAAACAGTTTTGAAAAAAAAAAAACTAGACTTTACACTAGTTGATATTGAACTGTTATGTCTATTAAGATTTTAAAAGTCGAATTATAAATACGTATTAATATTCGTACAACACCGTCAAAAAAAGAAAAAAAACAGTTTTGAAAAAAAAAAAACCAAAACTGATACCCGGACCGCCCTGCCTCATGCGGGTACCGCGGGCAAGGGTATAGGATGGGCAGGGCACGGTTTTTCAAAAAGAAACCCAAGGATGCCCGGTCCGTGATACCCGTCTACCCGAGATACCCGTGCCCGAGCCCGAGCCCGGGTATGCCCGATCCGTTCGGCCCAGCCCGGCAATTAATATTCTAACTGGGACTACTTTTAAACCTTTGACTAGGACCACATCTAGAAGATCTCTAACAACTTTTCAAAACTAAAAACTAACCAAACATTAAAACTTTGTAAACAAAAATAGGTAAAAAATATTCGAGTTTTTTTTTCAAATTTAATTTCAATTTTTTTTCCCAAAACTTTATTTTCGAACTTTTTATTCGGAATTTTTTTCAAAAAAAAATTTTCAAAATTTTTTTTGAAAATTTTGTTTCAAAATTTTGTTTCAAAACTTTTTTCAAAATTCTTTTTTGAAATTTTTCTTCAAAATTTGTTTGTCTCCTTCTAGATACTACTTTTAATTATTTTGAATTCTATAAACCTTACTATTAAATCCTATAAACTGGTAAAATTTTTTTTTAATTTTTTTCAATATTTTATTTTATATTTCAAAATTTATTATTAAAAAATGTAAAAAAAAGAATTCGAATTTTTTTTTCAATTTTTTTTTTCCAAATTTTTTTTTTCAAATCTCCTTCTAAATATACATAGTATCCTGTAAACATACACATATTATCCTGTAAATATACACATATTATCCTGTGAACATACACATAATATACTGTAAACATACATATAATATCCTGTAAACATATACATATTATCCTGTAAACATATACATATTATCCTATAAACATACACATAGTATCATGTAAATATACACATATTATCTTGTGAACATACATATTATACTTGAAATTATAACAATTGAAATTATGGCAATTGAAAGTGCGTCAGAACTACTTACACAGTGACAAAATATAAAACAACTCAGAAGACGTATCACTCTATGCACTTCAATTGTTTGCCGGTAATACAATGACGCACTACCAAAATTTTCAGTATAATATTCAATCATGAGATGTTCAGTACTGCAATTCTTTGTACATACAAAACAATGAAAAATTAACAAAACTAACCTTCTCTACTCACTAGATGAGGTATCTTAGAAGAAGGTATGAAGGCCAAATTGCGTTGACCATCTCAATGATTTCGTTGAAAAAAAGAATTGCCATATTATTTCAAACGTTGACCATCAAAATGAATTTGTTGAACACACAAGGATTGCCGTATTGTTTCGCTGTATTGTTTTCTTGTATTATTGAATCGGTTTCTAATATTTTAATATTTATTATATTAAAATATTATAATTCAACCTTTCAAATAAGTTAACAGTGCTGTGAAAAAAAAAAACAAAATGTCATGATGAAATTTTATGTTAAAAATTGATTCAACATCTCAAACCATAAACTTTATATTATTTTAATATAAAAAAAAGTAAAAAGGACAAACGATTTCGTTCTTATTTGGCAATTAAATTTTGAGAGGTGAAAGTGAATAGAGAGGGATTGGAAAAGCTTTAAATAAGTAGTTTGAAACGGACCGTTAAAAATAATTGAAACCGCGTGAAAAAAGTCGGCGGAAATTATCGGGGGACTGAAGGTGGGGGGATGATACCTTTTCTCTTTTTTTTATAGTACAAGCCCATAGACTTGCAATAATTAATTATAGTTTAGGCATAATTATTAGTCTGCTTTAGATTTTGTTTAGCACATATCTTTTCTATATATGGTGAAAATTTAATCAGCTCAATTCAAAGCTGGATTTGCTCAATTTTCTCCACGGATTGATGAAATACAATACACAAAAACAATTTTAAAACATTCGTAGTTAATCATGAAACTCGGGTGTATCAAAGATATTAGACTTAGATTTATCTTATTGTCTTGACTTCACCCTTCAATCGATAAAATTGTTGGACTGATCTAAATTTATAAAAGAAATAAAATGACCGAAGATGTAAATTGTATTACACTTAAAATTAGAAGAATTTTATTTTAAAGAAATAAATAAAAGTGTTCTCCTCATTTTTATTTTTGATAAAGCTTTTTTTTTTTTTTTGATAAAGCTTCTCCTTATTTTTATTCATTCACCTTTTTCATCTTTTGAAATTAAAACTCGAGATCAAAATAAAAAGATGCTTCTTCCTTTTTTTAATGTAAAATCTGTAAGTGATTTTATTTATTTAAAAAGTTACAACAAGTGTCTTAGAAAGTATATAGATGTAAACAAACTAAATATATATATATAGATATATCATATATGCATCATCTGAACACAAATTTGGTCATTCCTACTTGATGAAAATTATAGGAGCGTACTAATTGTTTTCTTTGTACGCAAAGTTTGTTCTGCTAGTAGACTTTATCGTAGAAGGCATTGAATTAAACTGGATTATGAACTGAATCAACCATACCGGTACAGTCACCATTCAGAAATTCTAATGGAGGCATTGAATCAGACCGGATCAGAATATGAATCAACCAAGGACAGTCACTACTTAGAGATCCCAATAAATAGCCTCCAATATGGGAGCTAGAAAGAAGGGAAAAGAGGAGAAGAAAGAGAGCCATAAAAAACAGCAGTACAAATCAAAACAGACAACAACATATAAACTAAGTATAAACTAAGTATCTATATGTACAGCCTGTTTCACCTACTCTTTTATTGTCAAAGAAGACAAGAAAAATCAAACCGCTTGTTGATTAAAACCTCCCCAAAAATCAAAGAGAAGAGCAGTGATCAGATCTATTAGACGAAAGCTCCGATAAATGATAGCAAGATCCGCTAGAGAAAAATACCAACTCAAACGAAGAAATAATAACGAGCGATAGTGAGATCTATTAGATAGAAACATAGAGAGCAATAGTCAAATTCATTGATTAAACAAAAGCGCGTATTATAGAAAAAAGAAAAAGAAAAAGAGATAGAGGTGCAGATGAGAGGTGGAATGAGATGGATGGAGAAAATTGTCATAGACAAACTTTAGATGGCCTCACAAAAGACTTGGAAAGTATTTGGCAGAACAAAGGGAATGAGAATAGAAATAAAAATATAAAATTTTTGAACTAAAATTTACCGTTTGTGTGAAATTTTTTTTTATTATAATTAAATTTTTTTTTTCACATATAAACAGTATTATGTCGAAGAGGACCTTAAGCGGCACCGCTCTTTCTTACACACAGATAAAGTACATTTTTTTTCTTTCTTTTCATTCATCCTCGTGTATTCTTTCCGAAGCATACCCATAACAGCGATCAATCTTATAGTTTACTATTTGACCCGCTGTTGGATTTCTCTCCATAAATTATTATATATTTTATGTACAAGTTTTTGGCCTTTAAAAAAATGTTTAAAATTTACTGATTGAAATGTATTGTTTCCAGAAGTTAGTTTATTTAATAATTATTTATGTTTCAGTCGACAACTTTATGTTTGAAAGATCAGATAGAAGACTGGGATTCAAGTCTCCGTAGACGTGGCCTACGGGCATGAATGAAGCAAAAAAAAAAAGCACGTCACAACAAATGTTACATTGGACGGATTAAAAAAGACGGAGACCGCTTTTATTTTACCCTTGACTTGTTCCATTCTATTTTACATTTTTGGATCCCAGTGACTGCAATTAGAACTAGAAATCAAATCAGAGGCAGAAGCGCCACGCGCTCTCTCTTTCTCTCTCATTAAAGTCATAGATAAAATAAATGAGATAGGAATAGGTCCGATCGACATTGGATCTATTTTAAATTTAATTAGTTCTAACGTCATACGATTAACATTATGATCAGTGTACACGGAAATTGATACAGACACGCATGGATTTTAATACATAGTGCACGAATCGTGATGTAATCGAATGGTGCCTACACCCATTGAACCAAGGTAGGATGTCCGCTAAACATAAAATGAGAATGAATAGAAGGGCAAGGTATCTTTGACCTGGTCACGTTCTCATCCCAAATTAGACTTATTCTTTGCCTAGAAAGTGGTTATTCTGTAAATCCATACCCAGGGATGTAGTAAATTGTGTTATAATTTAAGTTTTGAAATTCATTTTGTTATATAAGACTCATAGACGAAAATCTAAAAGTTCTTTCAGGCACTTCTTTTGTGATATAACTCAAATTCCAAATTTCAAATGAGAAAAAAAAAATTGCAGCCATAAATTTACTCGTCATAGCTTGTAAAACATAACCATCTCATACTACAAACAAACCTCTATTTTTGATAAACTATGCTCCGAGGTGAGACACCAATGATTATTATAAATTTGAGAACAAAATAAAGCAAATTGAGCATCTCCTATTACAAATAAACAATAAAAAAAAGGCATTCCGGAGACTTGTGTATTTTTATACAAATCTAGCTATGACATAAGTATCATTTTAGTCTATATTATACAAATTTCATAATCTATCGAATCAACTTTAAACAATGAATTCATATCGTTCAAACTGATCTACTTTATTAGTTATACGTCTACATAAAAAATATATAATTTTTCAAATTTATTTAATATCGAGTCAAGCGGTTAAATGTGAGAGTTTTTAGGTTAATGTTAATGCATTCATTTTTTTAATATTTTTGGCCGCTTGGTATGGTATTAAAATAATTCGAAAAATAAATTAAATGTAAATATTTTACTCATAAAATAAATCGGTTTAAATTAGTCGTTTAAAATCTATTTAATAAGTTCCAAATTTTGTGTTATATGATGCTAGTTCATAATAACTGAACTCTTTTATACATCATACACTATGACAGTGTATTGTGCATATTATATATCACACACCAAGGTGCGCAATTTGCTCTGCACAGAGGATTCGGATTTCACACTCACAAGACTTGGTCCGAGGAGCACTTTTGACTTGGTCGTTTACTTCGTACCTGTTTTTATGAGCTCCCTTCAATGTTTACAATATCACAACGAAATAATTTTAAACAACATATCTAAATTGTTGAGATGGATCTACATACCAGTGTTGTAAAAAAGGTTTTAATGGCTGTTTAATCATTAACGGCAGTCAAACCGTTACGAATATATTTAACGGATGATTTTTGGCTGATTTTTTTGATTAATTGACCATTTTACCGTTTAATTGTCCGTTTATTCTCGTTTATTCCTGTTTATTCCAATTTATTTTTGTGAATATTTTTTTCACATCGGCTTTTTTTATGTGATAGTGTGTGATGCTAAGTTTTATAAATCATGTATTACAATTTTATTTGTGTTTTGACATACATCAAATATTTTTTATATATATTTTTTCTTCTCACTTACTTTAAAATTGATTAATTCTTATTCTATTTACTTATCATATATTTTTCTTACTAATTACTGATGTAATTTTTTTAATTAGTACGACATATTCATTTATGAAACTAAGTTGTTATTATAAACTAAATTTAGTGATTTTATGTTGGAATGTTTCATTTTTTTTTCACATAATATGTTATTAGTATTTGAAAAAAGTTTAACTCTTGATTTTTTTTTTTCATAAATAAATGTGTTACTGACACATGTAAAATGCTTATGCGTTAAGGAAAAATAAGTGTAGTGTCATGTTATAATAATAAAATTAAGTTAAATTAAGTTTATTTGATAAGTTTAATGAATTAAATATTTTTTTAATAGATTATGATATATATACATAAATTTAATAAAAACGTTAAATTGTCCGCATAATTTTGATTAATCGGCCGCATACCAATTAATCACTTACTAACCTTCTTGTTTTTTAACTTGAAAATTTGATATGTTTATGTGTAATATTGTTTTAATTTAAAAATAAATCAAACAGTCAGAAAATAACAAAAATTAATAAAATAAAATAACTAACAAACATGTTTTTGCCATTCGACTTTATACAAAATTAAGTAAAAATTTATAAATTTATATATAAATACGTCACTCCTAAAGTACATCAATTTCAACAATTTGAATTCATCGTTGAATCCAATATATTTTAAAATTAATCTCGCTAAAATACTTGCTAAACTTATAAACATATGGTTCTGCTCCTGGACGTCTAAGCTGCCATCTCCAAATTAAAAAAAAATTAATTGGTCACTTGCGATTGGCGTCTATCCCGTGGAAGGAAATTCGGAAAGTTCGATAAGTGATAATTTTTAATTAAGGCATATCAGCGTCTAAGTATTTTACACTTGCGATTGTATATATCTATATTATCTTTTCGTAAAGCAAGAATATGCTCGTTGAAAATTTTCAGTATCCCACGCAACATTAAAGACTTTGCAGAATTGCATGCGGATATTTATTGTAATAATTTGAGTAAAGAAAATAATGCATATTCTTTTCTGTATTAACCATCTTAACTTTACCGAACATTCATTTAGAAAATAAATACATTGTTGTCACAAATTTACAGTTGATACGGAGGTGTGAAGGTGTAAGATGCATGCAGAGATATTTGTTCTTGGATTGAATTACATAGCTGAGAAAAATATTATTTTAAACATAGTATCCACAAATTCACAGTTGATAATGTCAGATCAGAATCCGATCCATGTTAGAAATTTGGAAGTCCTCTTTAACATTGGTGTAGATTTTTGATTGAAATTCAAACTCAAAATTTGGATTAAAATACATAGCTGAGGAAAATATTATTTTGAAACGAAGTGTCCACAAAATTTCTAGTGCGTGCTTGACTGGGAATTCGTATTCTCTGAGATATCTCAAACTTTGCATGACTTTATGGAAAATCCCAATCGTTTAAATATGTTCTTCACGAATCTCAAAGTACACATAATACTGACCCCTACATCACCCCGAATAGCCACCGGACACGTCGGTCACGCAAAAGTTGAGATATCTCAGAGGATTCGCACTCGCTTGACTGGTCGGAACCGTACGCGGCGTTCACTCCGGATATTGACCACTTACCCATTTCGAAACATAAGTTGTAACGAGTTGTCTAAGAAAATATTCTCCATTTTAAAATGCAACCTGTTAATTTGGTTTTCAGAAATAATATCTTTATAGTTTCAATTTTTCCCTTCTGATTTTCTTTCGTAGAAAAATATATATATACAAAGGAATACTTTAAATAGAGTAATTTATCAATTTGTTGTACTTGGTTTTTAATTTCATGTAATAATCAAATGACTCGCCACAGGAAATATCAAATACAAAAGAATACAAAAAACCTGGCTAGTAGGCTCCCCGCCCTTTGTACCTCCCGTCCTTTATAAAACACTGCGCATCCGCAGTTACTCATCCCAAGCTCGCAACACACTCACACAAATTGCCCACAGAATCACACGAAATAAGATCTAGAGATATACATGGGGAACTGTCTCGCTCAAGGTGTAAAAACATGGGCTGTCGACGATGGATGGGACCACGTCGAATCAGTAAGTTGCGACGCAACACCACATCTGAAAGGGGTACCTCCAAGGGTTGATGGCGGTTCTACAATTGTAAAGATTAAGCTGACAAAGAAGCAGTTGGAAGAGATGTTAGGAAAAGCTGGGCTCAATACGGATCATAAAGTGCCAATTGAGTTGCTCCTTAAACATGCCGTGAACAGAGGGTGTGACGAGTCGGCACGGGACAGGAATTGGCATTGGCGACCGGCTTTGCTGACCATTCCAGAGGCAGCGGAGTAGTGCGCCGGGATGAATTTAATGATAATTTTGTAGACTTGTCATTTTGTTTTATTATTTAATACCTTTTTCTTGTTCTGGATTTCTCCCCTTCCTATATAGCGCTCTGAGAATTTAGCTTGTACATAACATATGGAGTATTAGTCGAGATAGGAATTATTTTAGTACAACATCGTATGTGTGTCAGTGTGTGACTTCGTGATTTTAATTTATCCGCTTGAAGCCTCGAAGATTATAAAAATATTGTCTCGTAAATACTAGTAGAGCAAATCTTCAAATTTTTTTTTTTTTTTTTTTTGCCAAATAAAACATCTTTGGGTTGAGAATTATGCAATAGGGTACAAGACCTGGATAAGTCTTCATTGAGTTTTATTTTCTTTTTTCTGAAGTTACATAACCGATGTAACCGTGCTCTTATCAATATATAAACAGGCACTTGATTCCTATTTTTCATCAAAAAAAAAAAAAAAACTGGATAAGTCTGGAGTACAATCGAATTAGGCCGTATGGAACTGGCTAGTGTTTTCTAGCAACACTATCAGTATGTCTAAGCAAACTAAGCCCAAACCAAGTCAGGCATGGCCTTCTTGATTTATTTCATCTTGCCCGAACATTTTTCAATCTATGACATGATTTGTTACATATTGTCTAGATTATCCATGAATGATTACTTAAATTGTGTGGTGTGAATTGAAAAATTATATATGCGGCATATTTGCTTGTGAATGATACCTAACGATAATAATAAGCACCTTTTAGCGAATTTTTTCTTTTTTAAAGGTTATAAGCGATACTTTTAGCACTCAAGATTTCTTTTGGTGGAATTTGAGTGAAAAATCGTACCTCAATTCCTCAAACGACTTTAAATGGAGGGAATTTTACAAACTACCCCACTTTCGAAAAATTTCAAATAAAATATCCTCTCATTAAATTTCTTGACAAAATGTTCTTGTAGAACCCATCCACATCAAAATTTCCCCTTCCTCATATTACTTCCATTCTTTCCTTCTTTCTTTCTCGTCTCTTCATTTCTTCCAAATTTTTGTTCTGTTCGCTCTTAAAATAAACACAAACCAAAACCAATAAAAAAAATGAAAAATAACACTAAAAAATGTTTTTCCTAGACAGAGTTGGCATTAAAATTGAACCAATAGACTACTAACATGATATGGTATGAAATTATACAAAATAATTTGACTAGTGATATACCTCATTTTCTGAGTGCAACTCCCATGTCTTCTTGAAGTTTAAATCGCCAAAACTAAAAGATGAGAAGTACCTCAATTTATCAAACTTTTTAATCTACAAATATTATTTTGAGCCTGCTGAAATTTTAGGAGAACTTTCTGTAAAGCACCAAAAACTCAAGTACCAAAACTTTATTGACAGGCTGTAGATATATAACCTTGACATGTGTTTTTTGTTGTATAGGCCAAATTGATCATATGTTGAACTATTTTCCAGTTTAAGCTAGACAGAAACAAGGATTATCATAATTTCTGGTACTTGGATTCCAACATTATCAACACTCAAATCCTGAAGCTGTGTATTTAAGCTGCAATTCACGTCGAGGTTTAACTAAGAAATGAAGCAACGACAAAAAAAACAATTACATAAATTGATATCCAACTCGCAAGCATATTTGTATGGGTATTAATCTAGAATAGCTACTATTTAAGAATAGCGATATTCGGAGCTATTCAGAATGTTGTTTGAATTGAATATTTAAAATAACGAGAATAGCGATTGAACATTTGAGAGAGTATGTTTGCTATTTTAACTTTTTGTAGGAATAACGAGAACTGTGCTATTCTTGCTGATTCTGAATATGTTTGGATGGATCGGAACAACACTATTCTCGCTATTCTCGCTGCATCCAAACACATAATACTACTGCGACCCTAAATAAATGAAAAGGGAAAGCTAGAATTGACAAACTCTTGCGAAGCACACTCGCCTTATTTTGGTCTCCCGTTTCTATAAGCTCCTCATTTTCAACTTGTCAATTGGTTTTTCATTTTCAAACTAAAAAGTTAATCAATTGGTTATGAATTGATATTAAGGTGGGAACTAGATCGGGTTTTGAGTAAGAGTAGATAAAAAGTTGATGTGGATCGCAAAAATAAATAAGGTAAGCGAAGAAGAAATGAAGTATGGGTTGGGAATTGAATTGGGTTGGTCAGGAATAGAAAAATTCAGTTTTGAGTTGTTGAATTTATTAAAATGAGACAGAGTTTGAATGAGAAAATTATCTATTTCATTCTTAGTTTTTGTTGTACAGTTTTAGCCTTATATAAACAAAAGGAAAAATATAGCTGTTGGGAATGATAGCTGTCTATGTTCTAACGGGTTTCTATTCTATAAAAAAAGTGAAAAAGGTAATAGTAGCTCTATTTTATTCTAAACGGGTCTAAGCCTAAACGGGTCTAACTTATGATTCATTCTCAACACTCTCCCTCAAGTTAGGCGTATAGATGTCGATCAACCCTAACTTGCTCAGATTTTCCTCAAATGGTTTTGGATCTAAATCCTTTGTGAAGATGTCCGCTAATTGTTCTTCACTTCTAACAAATGGAGTTTCAATTTCCTTTGCTTGAATTTTTTCTCTAATGAAGTGGCAATCCACTTCGATGTGTTTTGTTTTTTCATGAAACACTGGATTGGTTGCTATATGTCGTGCCGCTTGGTTATCACAAAACATTTTTATTGGTTCTTGAATTTTTATTCCAATATCCGCAAGAAGTTGTTTGATCCAAGTTAGCTCACTTGCGGTGGATGCCATGGCTCGATATTCCGCCTCGGCGCTTGATCTTGCCACGACACCTTGTTTCTTGCTTTTCTATGTGACTAAATTTTCGCCTACAAATGTGCAAAATCCGGTTGTCGATTTTCTATCAAAACTTCCGGCCCAATCTGCATCGGAATAGCCACACACTTTATTAGAATTGTTATTTTTCATAAAAATCCCTTTTCCGGGTGTTCCTTTTAAATATTTTAGAATTCTATTTATTGACTCCAAATGGGGTGTTCTTGGAGCATGCATAAATTGACTAATTTGGCTAACGGAAAATGATATATTCGGTCGAGTTACCGTTAGATATATTAATTTCCCAACAAGTCTTTGAAATCGATTTATATCATCTAATGGTTCACCTTCTTCGCTATTTAATTTATGTCTACCATCTATTGGTGTTGAGGCCGGTTTACAACCTAATTTACCGGTTTCTTTTAACAAATCTAAAGTATATTTTCTTTGAGAAATAAAGAGACCATTTTTTGAATGTGCTATTTCTATTCCTAAAAAATATTTTAAATAGCTAAGATCTTTGATGTCAAATTTTTTCTTTAATTGAAATTTTATTTTATTGATTTCTTTTTGGTTATTTCCAGTGATTATAATGTCATCAACGTACACTAATATGATGGTAATGCTAATTCCTTCAAATTTTATAAATAATGAATGATCGGCACTACTAATCTTAAAATTACAAGATTTTAAATAAGAGCTTAGTTTGCCATATCATGTCCTTGGAGATTGCTTCAATCCATAGATTGCTTTCTTCAATTTGCAAACTAATCCATGGTTTCTTTCTTTTTCATGACCGGGCGGTAAATTCATATATACCTCTTCTTCAAGTGTTTCTTGAATAAAGGCATTTTTGACATCCATTTGGTATAATTTCCAATCTTGGTTAACCGCAATAGAAAGTAGTATTCTCACCGTATTCATTTTGGCCACGGGTGCAAAGGTTTTGTGATAGTCTATACCATAGGTTTGAGTATATCCTTTGGCAACCAAGCGAGCTTTGTACCATTCTACGGTACCATCACTATTGTACTTAATTTTGTATACCCATTTACAACCTACGGATTTTTTATCTTTTGGTAATTGAACAATTACTCAAGTTTCATTTTTTTCAAGAGCTTTCAACTCTTCTTTCATGGCTTTCTTCCATACGGGATTTTTTATGGCTTCCTCATATTGGTTTGGTTCTTGTTCTTTTTCAATTGAGGTTAAGCAGATTCTATGGTTGGAGGATACATTACCATATGTAATCAAATTTTGTATAGGATATTGTACCTTGTAGGTTATAAAATCTCTTAGCCTCGTTGAGGGTTGTGTTGTTCGAATTGACCTTCTTAAAGGTGCTTCTTCAACATTTCTATTTTCTTCACTTGAAGAAATTTCCTCCATTTCTTCTTCATTTTCACTTTCATTTTTAATTTCATTTTCGGGTGCAACCTCATTTTCTATTGGCCTTACCTCTTCTCTTGGTGAGTTAAGATGAGGCAATGCAAATTCTTTAAGAGGTTCTACAATATTTTCCTCATTATTTTTTTCTTTGTAATAGGGCTCATTTTCAAAAAAAGGTTACATCTCTAGAGATGTATAATTTTTTATTTATTGGATCATAACATTTGTATCCCTTTTTTTGTGATGAGTAACCTAGAAAAATCGCTTTAATTGAGGTATAATCCAACTTGTCTTGTTTGTTTTTGTGTACATAGCATGTGCAACCAAAAATTCGTATATGCTCAATGTTGAGTTTTCTTTTGTAAAGAATTTCTAATGGACTCTTATAATTTAAATTGGCACTTGGCAATCTATTTATCAAATATGTTGCGGTGAGAACGGCATCCGACCAATAAGTTTTTGGTACATTGTTTTGAAATAAAAGTACCCGAGTCATTTCAAGCAAATGTCTATTTTTCTTTTCGGAAAAACCATTTTGTTCGGGTGTATAGACACATGTTGTTTGATGTAAAATTTCCTTTGATTTGAAAAAGTTTGAGAAATTTTGGTTTATAAATTCCGTTTCATTATCGGATCTAAAAGTTTTAATTTTAGCTTCATATTGGTTTTCTATGAAGTTATAAAAATCTAAAAATTGTGAGAACACTTTACTTTTATTTTTTAATAAATATAACCAAGTTGTTTTAGGGAAATCATCTATAAAGATAACAAAATATTTGTATCCATTAAAAGAATCAATTGGAGCGGGGCCTCATACATCCGAATGCACTAAATTAAAGGATTTTTCACTTTTACTACTTGATAAATTAAAAGATAATCTACTGTGTTTTCCTAGTTTGCATGCTTCACAATTACTACTATCTAAACTTGAAAAATTAAAAAGGTTTTTTAAAATTTTGTCAGAAGGATGTCCAATTCTTCTATGCCAAAGAGTGCTCATTTCTTCCTTTTTTGCATTGAAATTGAATTTTTCTTCATTCAAAAAATAGAGTCCATTTTCTAAATATCCTTCACCAATCATATTTTTGGTTAACCATTCTTGAAAAATCACCTTTTTTGATGAAAAAATAAGTTCACAATTTAATTCTTTTGTGATTTTACCAATGGATAATAAATTAGATGCACAATTCTTTATAAACAAGACATTTGGAATTCTTTTTGAAAAAATAGTTATTGAACCCTCTCCAAGAATTTCCATTTTGTCATCATTTGCAACCGTAACAAATTGTTTGATTTTGTATTTTTCAAAGTTATCTAACAAATTTTTATTTCCGGTCATATGATTTGTAGCACCAGAATCTAGAATCCATTTTGTATTTTGAAATTTATGAGTTAAATAGGCTGCTATACCAGAGGTCTTTTGATTATTTTGCTGAAGCAACATGGAGAGCAATTGGAGAAGAAGTTGTATTTGATCTCGGCTAGGATTGAATGTGGCGCCTAAGTTGGATCCAGATGAAATTGATTGAATTTCTTTTCCTCTTTCTCCCAGCGCCGCTACGCTCTCTCTTTTTTCTCCCAGCCCCAAATTTTCTTCTTTGCCGCTTGGGTTGCCCTCCCCCTTTCGGTCTCTATAGAAATTTATGGATGTAACTCAAGATTTCTAAGAGTTTTGTTGTTGGTTGGGACATGGTGATTTTTCTTGATTTTTGTTTGGTTCTGATATGATACGAACAGATTTTGTGCTTTGCTATTTTCTCTTGGTACAAATCTGATAAGAACAAATTCTTGCTTGCTTTTGGTGGCCTTTAAGGCACTTGATTTGGGAATTATGGATAGTTGTTTTGGTCAGCTCTTGGTGATTTTTTTTTTTTTGATTTTTCAGCTGCTAGTGCTATTGCTGTTTTTCGTTTTTTGACAGCTACTGGTACTGTCTTTTTTCTCTGATTTTACAGCTACTGGTGCTGTTGGAAATTTTTCTGTCTTTGAGTTAAGATCTGAACTACAGCTCTGATACCATGTTGAATTTATTAAAATGAGACAGTTTGAATGAGAAAATTATCTATTTCATTCTTAGTTTTTGTTGTACAGTTTTAGCCTTATATAAACAATTGGAAAAATATAGATGTTGAGAATGACAGCTGTCTATATTTTAACGGGTTCCTATTCTATAAAAAAAGTGAAAAAGGTTATAGTAGCTCTATTTTATTCTACACGGGTTTAAGCTTAAACGGGTCTAACTTATTCTTCATTCTCAACATGAGTATGCACAAGGTCTGTTTTTCTACTGTGATCTATTGAATTTTTTTTTTTAAAGAAGTAATCGTGTATCCGTGTTTTATGCTGGCTCCGCCTTAATTACACGTAAATCAATATACAATCCATCTCAAATATTTTATGTAATTTATTTTATTATTTTTAATCTTGTAACTTAATTTTTAATTGTATTATAAAACCTATTAAATTAAATTTTAGCAGCGAACGTGAATAAAATTTGGGCTGCTCTAATGATTCTCTATCCTTTGTTATAAAATTTGGGCTGCTTTATAGCGTTGTTACTGCAATTGAATTAGCAGCGAACGTGAATAAAATTTGGGCTCATTCCACTTTTTTCTAAGAACGTATTCGGCGTGCCACTGTGTCAGAGTTAATTTTTTTTTCCTACTCAAATTTAAATTGTATCCGAATCCAAATCTATTCTCACTTGCCAACCAAATACGTTCTAAGATCTTGTTTGACGGAACAGATGGAATGAGAATAGGAACAAAAATAAAAAAAGTTTGAACTAAAAATTACTATTTACACAAAGAAACAAAAATTTAGCATGAGTGAATTTTTTTTTTTCCACATGAGCAATAATTTGGTTGATGTAGCCAAACAGGCCCTAAAGGATTGCAATTAGGCTACAGCATTGCAAGTTCTATGCTAAAACCCGTATTCGGATACCTCGAGTAACCCAAATTTTGAGTTTTGGTTCGGACCATCCAATCTGATTCGGTACGAATATTAAGGCCACTGTGCATTTGACCACATGCCAGATTGACCCGAATTTCTGATCGTACGGTCCGAATAAAAACTCAAAAATTTTAGTTAGTTCAGAGAATGCGGACTCGCCAAGAGTGCGTATCCTCTGAGATATCTCAACTTTTGCGTGACCGTGTCCGGTGCCTATTCGGTGATAGCGTGGGGACGTGTATTATTTATGCTTTGAGATTTGTGCAGAACTTATTTAAACTGTTCAAATTTTTCGTAAAGTCACGCAAAGTTTGAGATATCTCAGAGGATACGAATTTACTCGGCAACCCCATCTAGGGGTGAGTAATGAGCGAGCATGAGCGAGTTAGGGTATGCTCGTGCTCGCTCGTTTAATAAATGAGTGAGTTGTTAAATGAGCGAGTCGGAAATGAGCGAGTTTTAAATGAGCGAGTTATGAGCGGCTCACGAGTTATGAGTACTAAAATTTAATAAATTGTCATAATTCAATTAAATAAAATAATAACAAAAAATCAACGGTATTACAAAAATATAATAATAACAACATAAACTAACAATAGCATCAACAAACAACAATCAACAAAAACTAAAGCAGCACTAATAAAAATCCAACATAAATCCAAAAACATAAACTAACAACAACACATTGTTTTGAGGCGTCTATTTAAAAAAATAAATAAATGTATAACCTATGAATATTTGGGATTGAATGTGGCGGTGGGATTAGATGTGGCAAATTTTAAATGAGCGAGTTATGAGCGAGTTGGGGCATGCTCATGCTCGCTCATTTAATAAATGAGCGAGTTGTTAATGAGCGAGTTTAAGTGAGCGGATAAATGAGCGAGTTCAAGTGAGCATTTAGTGAGCGAGTTATGAGCGGCTCACGAGTTATGAGCAATTTACTCACCCCTAACTCCATCCGGCCAGAATTCGCAACCTCTGAGATTTCTCACATTTTGCGTGACTTTTTGGAATATCTTAACGGTTCAAAGACGTTATGCACGAATCTTACAGCAAAACAACACTGGCCCCCGCGCTATTCCCGAATAGGAAGCGGACACGTAGGTCATGCAAACCATGAGATATCTCAGGGTATGCGCACTCATCCTGCCAGCCCTCATCTCATTATCGGAAATAAAAGAACAGAAGCGGGAGCAATCGCGAAAAAAGAAAATGGCGGGATCCAAGTGAGTACAAAACACAATTCGAAACAACACTTCTTCGGTTCTTCCCAATCACTTTCCCTCTCATCCCTCTGTAATGGATGATTTTCCTTCCTTCTCTCTGGGCCTCGGTTTGAGTTCCGATGAGGAACAAGAACCAAATCGAGAAGATAATCATATAGACAAGCAACTACCTACAGTACCACAGCAAGAATCCAATTTTCCTTCTTTCGATCTGTTTCTGGAGGAAGAGGGGCTCGATTTTGATCAGGTAAGAGCACCAGATCCGGATCTCGATCCTGAAGAACCTCGACCTTTTAAACGCTTGAGAAGAGGCAGCTCTACTGTTTCTTCCACCACTGACATTGAGACGCCTCCTAGGTTTTATTTGCCGAAGAACAAATCTAATCAGACAGGTGGAGGGGTTGATGGATCAGGGACTTTCTCTAGTCCGGTTGATGAGATAGAAGAGTTTTCTTCTCAAGAGGAGCCCGAAATTCAAGGTTAGTGTCCGCTCTGGTTTTACAGCTTCCATTTGGGATTAATTGCTTTGTTTTTTCAGAAAATCTTAACACAAGAGTGGGTTTTTGCCGTATAATGAACTTGCATTAGTAAATAGGTAATGCAAATTGTATTTCGTTGCCTTTTGGTATGAGTTACAATTTGGACTCTTACCTGCACTGATGTCATGGAAAAGGGTACCAGCGGGGTACCGTATGAGTTCTGAGGTCTTTTCTTGGTTGAAATTCTAGTTTCAATTAGGCTCCAAAATAGACTTTGATGTAGCATTGAAGGAAACAACTAGAGAGAGAAAATTTCAAAATATGGATTTCATGACAAAATCATGAAGTATTTGAATCCCCAACACCAATTCAGGCTATAAAGTATAAAAATGACCCTGCTTTAATAAAGCAATCTGAAATCATTAAATAAGAAATGGTACCTGATTCTGATATTGAATTTTTTGGTCCTATAATAGAATCATCCACATTGTTCTCTCAGAGTGTAGCGTATATAGATAAGGGATAATTTTTCCTCCTTTTTTGGTTCACATATCACATTAATTATTTTTCTATCAGATGGATACAGGAGAAGTGCAACCAGAGATGCTTCCAGCAGCTCAAAAGTTTCACTACGGAATCAAGGTGTTTTGACAAGCCAATCAACAACCAAAATGAAAACAAAAAAAATGGCACCGAATTCAGTTTCTTCCACCCTGTCAAATCTAGAGAAAAGCGACAGAACAAAGCTGTTGCCAAAAATAACCATCAGCCCGCTTAGAAAAATTCATGTACTAGATACTGATTCTGATTCCGATAACTATTCTGATTTTTGTTTTGACCAAAAGAAAAATGAAGCAAAGATGGGTAAGAAGCAGAAGGAAAAAGCAAGCATGACCACACCAGCTTTGGATGAGTTCTGCAAAGAGTATTTCAGGTCGGAGAATGGCTTCAATGCCCCTCTGAACATGGATGAGCCTGGTACTAGTGTTTGCAGTTCTAAGGTCTTTGACCCGGTTGAATTCACCAAAGACTTTGAAGATATTTTGCCTAAAGAGGTCTCATCCAGTGAATTTTCTAATAAGGGGCTTCCTTGTTACAAGTACTTTTATCATAATGATGCAAGGATAAGCACTCTAGTGAAAGAAAGGTTGCTTCATTTTACACCTATTGGAATTGTAAATGGTAGGGCTGATGCACAAAATGGAAGAGGAAACTTTGATTACACGTGAGCGTTCCTCCACTCACTACTAATTTTTGTTCCTCAATATAACGTAATCTGTAGTTATCAAAGGGTGCTTTGTAATACCTTCCAATACTATATAACCTGTTATTTGTTTGAATAAATGAATTTTACGCTTCTAACTAACCGCTTTAGATCAATGTAAGTTAGATTTAATTTAGTTGTTAATTTGTCAAAATGACTATTTGGAGTGCAAATTTATGTGAAGAAAGTATTTAGTGACTTTGAAATTATTGGTACTTTGATAGGAGACAAACTGATCCAAAGGAGAGTGCTAAATCCAGAAGGTCAAAGAATGCACGGCAGAAAGATTCTCTGACAGATGTTGGTAAAAGAAGAGTCCAAGCTTGTGGTAATAATGCTGGTCAATGGCTCACACAGGATGGTAAAAAGGTAAATAAAATAAAGCATCTATATGTCATTATTCTTTGCTAGTTGCCCAGGTACTTGTAGCACCTAATGTCTCATATATACCAAGTAACTTCCAAATATGCTTGTGGTGAGTTTGTAAATACATTTCCTGCCTCTTTATCCGTAAAGCCGAGATTAAGCTAATGTCAAGAAGAATAAGTTTAGATTTTGGTTTGCATGCTTGTAGGAGCTGATTATGAATCATTTGGGTCATCAATCCTTTGTCTTTCGTTTTACTTGGTTTTAACAATTGACATTATTTTAAAAAGACCCTTGAAATGTTCATTGTTGTGTGCAAACATCTGGAATTTGCTGTAAAGACCAGAAATTAATTAAAATTTTGCTGGAATTAACATCTGGTAAACTGTGCCAATACGTTCTCTTATAGTTTGAGTTTTGAATTATTACTTCAGATTTATGTGACAAAAGATGGGAAAGAGATGACTGGCCAGCTTGCATATAGACAATATCGAAGGGTAATATATGAATTTAGACCATATGTTAATTTTAAGCATTTTTATACATAAAAGTAATGTACTACTATGTGAAATATTCAATCTATTCTCATAGTGTGCTTATTTTAGGAGAGTGGGGCAAAGTACCGCAAGGCAAAGAAGCGAGGGTCTGGTAACAGAAAGAAAGGGAAACAATAATAGTCATTGATAAAATGGTAATGGAAAAATCTTGATTAGAAAGTATTTTTTGTTATGTCATGGTGTATTGTGCGAAGAACATCATATCAATTACCCATGTGCAAATCAATCTACCATGCTAGTGTTCTTAGCTAAATGTGGTGCTGTATTTTACAAAAACTATCATTATTGTGTACATAACTCTTAATCATACCACTAGTATGAGCAGTAATGGAATTTGAGGGCTTGACCCTCATGTTTCTCTTTCAAAAAAAAAAAAAAAAACTATCATTATTGCAAACTAGAAGAAAGTTACATGAGTAATAAAAAAAGGAAAGGAAACATATGCTCTATTCTAGTGCAAGTATGAGCTCAATTCTCAATGAACCGCGTGCCAGTGTTTCTTTTTCTTTTTTGGTCTCAGCAACTGTTGTACTATATATTGCAAATATGTTTGCTTAGGTGAAGAAGCTATCCAACTTCTGTTTTGAATTTTTGTTTGCGTAGGTGGAGGCCAGTTATGAAGAAACGAAATGGGTAGGCTAATGTGTCAAGCATTGGTAACATAGGCCAATTTAGAATTTAAATTCTCAATTTTCGTGTTACCCTCCAAACCTTATTTTTCATTTCTTTGAAATGGTTGCCGAATTGTTAGTAAAAACTTGATTGTCCTAACGGTGTAAACAATGATTTTTTCTGTAAGATTTCGTGCAACGATCTTAGAACAATACCCTCGAGAGAAAAATTTGCAGCTAGGTTTATTAGACTGAATGGACGGTCATTTGTTTTACAAAAAGGATTTAGAATTAACAAGTACTGCTATTCTCTACAGAAAAGAGCAGATCGTCGTCATCTTGAATTTCGGAATTTAGCTCTGCATGTCATTAAATGTAACTTACAAGGAATGATTCACAGGCACAGTTCATTCTTAGAAAAAAGAAATTGATATACAAAATCATCATCAGCTCTGCGTGTCATTAAATGTAACTTATAAGAAATGATTCCCAGGTCATTCTTAGGGAAAAAAAAAAATTATACACAAGATGGTCAGGTATAGTCGATTGTAGTTGTTGTAAAGACCCAGATATGTTTAATTATTTACCGAAGAGCAAAATTATTTTTCTACGAATTTAGTTAGTATTTCGATTGTTGAATGAAAAAGTCATGGAGTAACTTCATTAAAACAAATAAAATATTGAATGATTTTAGAGGGACAAATCAAGCTTTAATGTCCAATTTGTGACAACGGACGAAGTTTAGTAATCTCTAACAAAATTTATCCTAAAAAATATCATATCTATTTTAATGTTTATCAATTATTCATATCTTATCCGATAAGTTAATAAAAAAAAATCTTATTCATACATATATAATAAGTTAATGAAAAAGAATTTTATTCATACTTGTCTTATCGAATACAATATAGATTAAGTAAACATTTAAAAGAGTTCCATTGACAACCATTACAACAACCATTTCTTCGAATTTTCCACTAACTCTAAAAAAAACATTTCTTCTTTGCTTTGAACAATATGAAACATACAACAACAACAATAATCAAATCTTTAGTTTTAAGTTGGAATAGGTTAGAAATGAAATCCAACCAAAGTCACAAAAATATAATTTTGGGTTCATTTTTACACAAAAGATTGTTTTTTGACCGCTAGCTCACCACACCTATCACGACACTCTTTTTTTCTGGCTTGAAATAGAATGTGAAACAGGTGGAAAGAAGAAAGGAGGATATAGTTTATGGAGCCTTGACCGTGCCAAGAGGAATAAAAAGGAAGAATTACACAGCGATAGTCATTGAGTTGCAACTATTTCCATTTATTGTATTTTATAATGAATTTTAATCACAATATACAATAATAAACAACAACAATAATAACAATAAATATAATAATAATAATAATAATAATATCTGAAAAACATAGTGATGAAAGCGGCCATTTTTTTAATACTCCAAAAAAAAATATATATAAAAATAACCTTTGTGAAATTTTTTTTTATATATGCCCTAATCGCCTGGAAAGCAGGTGGGTTGAAATTTTAGCAATCCGCCTCCTCCCTAGACGGTTTGCTATTTATTTTTTTATTTTTTATTTTAAAAAATGCCCCACTGTTGGGCGGTTTGATTTTTTTTTTTTTAGAAATCTTAATATTTTGATTAAAATAATTTTGTGAAGAAAAAATTGTTTAGAGTGTATGTCAAAAAATAAAATATTTGATATATTTATGAAGTAATGTCGTAATTCTTTATAACTTTGATTTTTTTTTGTGAACTTTGGTTTTATTTGTCAGTTGGATGTCACAAGTCTAAATATTTTTTGAAATTTTTTTACTATTTATTAAGATGGTTTGAAAATTGTTGTTTTCATTAAAATTATGCATTATTAAAAAACAGTGATTTTCAAACCATCTTAATAAATAGTAAAAAAATTTCAAAAAATAAAAAATTTGGTCTCCAAGCACATTTTAATATAGATTAAACATCTAACGGTTTGGATCAGCTATTTGGACTTCGAAACTAGAGATATGAGCGCGAATTAAAACACCCCGTTTAATTCACGAAGTAGCGTAGCCTTACTCAATATTTGAGTAAGGCTACGCTACTTCGTGAATTAAACGGGGTGTTTTAATTCGCGCTCATATCTCTAGTTTCGAAGTCCAAATAGCTGATCCAAACCGTTAGATGTTTAATCTATATTAAAATGTGCTTGGAGACCAAATTTTTTATTTTTTGAAATTTTTTTACTATTTATTAAGATGGTTTGAAAATCGCTGTTTTTTAATGTCTACTGTCGAACGAAAACTTAAATTGAATTTTTGAGGCTCCAAACGACACTTTTTTGAAATTATGATGCTTCCGATATGATGATGCTTGGTGTACCACCAGGGCAAAACAAATCCGTCTTGTCCTCCCCTTTTCGAAAAGTGCTCATACGCGTAAATCCGAGTTTCCTAGCCAAAGTTATGACTGTTTAAAGTTTTTTTGAAAATTAAACTTTGAAAATTCACAACTTATCATAGAAAAATCCAAATAAGTTGAAATTTATATCAATTATGTGTATTTTTGAATGCTCTACATGCTGGTGCAATCACTTTTGTAGTTTGGTCATTGTATCTGTCCAAACTTGCTGATTTACCAGTAAAGATCAAATTTGATATTTTTAGTGTTATATTTAGATTTGTAACATCCAACTGACAAATAAAATCAAAGTTCACAAAAAAAAATCAAAGTTATAAAAAATTACGACATCACTTCATAAATATGTCAAATGTTTTATTTTTTGGCATACACTCTAAACAATTTTTTCTTCACAAAATTATATAAATCAAAATATTAAGATTTCTAAAAAAAAAAATAGTAAACCGCCTAAGGAGGCAGTTTGGTAATGGCATGAAGCGTCCCATAAGAATGCGGTTTGCTAAAATTTTGGCCCGCCTACTTTCTAGGCGGTCAGGGCATATATAAAAAAAAAAAAAAAAAAATCCACGGAGGTTATTTTTATAATTATTTTTTTTTTGGTATTAAAAAAATGGCCGTGATGAAAGCCAATCAGCCATAACGGATTCGACAACCTTCTTATCCTTTTAAATCTCTTATTAATAAGAGTTCAAAGCCAATCACAATAGACTATCCCCTTTATTTTATTTTAACATGTAAAGGTTTTTATTTCCAGATTACCTTCATTATTAAGAGTTAACAATACGTGTCGAGACCTAATTTAATTGGGTTTTGGCCCTTTTATCTGACCGGGTCATTCTCATTTGTCTATCTTCACCTGACCCAGACCAATGCGGTAACGACAAGTGGCAGAAACAAATAATTACAGCTTCTAGAGCGGTTGGTTCTCCACCTGGAAACGTATAGTTTCGTATCCATTTATTCATCTTTCTTTTTTAATTATCAGTCTCACGGATTTAAAGAGCACCACTATTTTCTTGTTCTAAGTATTCTTACCTTACAAATCAATCGAGATTCGAACATGTAGGCCACAAGTGAAAGTGTGACGCATTTCTCGATTCCAGAATCTTCTCTTCTTTGCATTTTCTCGACATTCCATATATCTGGCCTACGGGCTTTGAAATAAAAAAAAAAAAAAAAAACCAACATATCATATCCTCACACGAATTCTATTTCCCTGATCCACTTCTCATTTCCATATAATAAAGCTCACAACTTTCCAACGATTCCAGCTCCCAAATTTCACCTTTAACCTAATTTGATAGATGGAGCGATTATTCAGTTCCCTTTTAAGGGGAATTCTATCACACCAATCAGAAACCAGCTCTCAAGTGCCGATCAACGAAAAAAGGAGGACAGGCGCCAATGAGGATTATCCACGTGGAGAATCCCGTGAGATAGTGGGATCTGAGGACTGTGATGACAGGTGGGTCACAGTGGCAGTGAGTGTAGTCAGAATCGTGGTTCCTGTGTATGATGGTAACGACTTTTATCTGGACTGTGATAATGATCTTGCTCCTTCCATGGCCTTACGAGAGAATTAAACAGGGGAACTTATATGGCCATGTAACTGGTCGAATGCTAGTAAGGCGATTCTTCTTTTTATTGATTTTGAGAATTTCGTCTTTTGTTGGTAACATTGAAACATTGAATTTTTGCAAAGTTAGTGCTTCTTTGGTATATCTTCGTTTTTCTATGCTTATGTTTGGTTCTTACTTTCTGTTTACAAGCGGTGTTTAGTGTTACTCTATTCAACCTATTAGTTTAGCTACACTCTGTTTTAAACCACTTTTTCACGCACCATTTGCATAAAGGTTATATTATATATTACAAAAGTTTGTACATCGCCTCTAGGTAGCTGCTACATATAATATGTTTCTATTTAGTACACAAAATTTGTAATGTTGATCTCTATTCTAGAGGTCCTGGATTTGATTTCCATTTGTTATGTGTTAAGAATCAATATTTAATATTTAATTTAGTGATAAAAATAATATTTTCTGTGTGGAAGATTACAAGTTCGAAATTCAAATAAATAATCTTTTATAAATAATTAAAGTTTCATACAATTTGAGTCTTATTAGTATTTCATCAAAGATCTTTATACAAAAATTGTTGTTAGTTTCAAGTCATGAACAATAAAATTTGTATAAAAGACTTGTAAATTTTCATGTGCATCATATAAAATTTATTTAAAAATTCAGATTTCAAAATTACAAATTATTTTTTTACTTTTAAATTATAAAATTAATATATATTTTCAATGAATATCATCCTTTTATTTTTAAGATGAATTTTGATAGGGTATCATCACTTATTTGGCCATGTCACCAATCATAACCGAGTTAGGCTAATATGACACTAGTGTTATATCAAATTAAATAACACCACATCTTAAATCCTTAGATCTGCTTTAAGATTCGTAATATCCGCTTTTATTGTTCAAACACTTCATTTTGTACGAATCTTAAAACAAATCTAAGAGTTTAAGATGTGGTGTTATTTAGCTTGATATAACACTAGTGTCATATTAACCTAACTCATCATAACCTAACTACCCCATATATTGAGTAGAAGGTTCATTTGGGACACCTGACTGTCTAAAGTAATAAAGAAATTTATTAGTAATTGTAATAGTAATAAACTAATTAATAATAGTAGTACTGTACTAGATGTAGGTACTACTTTCAGGTACGGATATTTAATAATATTGGCTTTTAATAAAAATCGGTGGATTTTTCTATTGTTATTAAAAAAATAATAACAATAATGATAACAATAACAATAATAATAATGGAGAAGAGAAAGATGTGGGAGGAAATTGAGAAATGGAGAAGCTACTGAGTTGTTTGTTAGAAGAGAGGCGTATTAACACAACTGGGATAAAAAGAAATTTCTGTGCAATGAAGCATAACATAATTATTTTCAACTTCAAACATATTTTACAATTTTTTATATTCGGAAATCGGAAGTATAATTTAAAGATATATTTAAAAAAGAATGTGCCTCCTGACTCCTCTTCTCTACACGTGACTCTTGACTGGTCGCTTTCACCAAGTCAATGCTATTAGTTTTTTTAGGCAATTTTGTATGACTAGGCCTTGTTGTAACAAACACTTTTATGTAATGAAATTCAAGCCCACTGGCCTTTCCTCAAAAAAAAAAAAAAAAAAAAAAAAAACAGTTTTGATTTAACAAAGAAGGAAATTTAATTTAGTGGACAAACTTATTTCTTTGGTGCAAAAGCCTACACTGTTATTTGTATTTGCGACAAGCCCGCACGCAGACTCATTAGCTCCCATCCTAAATGATTTAGAGATGTTATTTTTTTTTATTAAAATGGTCCAATACATCCAACATCTTTTAAATATTATTTTCAAAAATTCAACTTATCGTGTCAATGCACTAAACCCGCGGTTCCCAAATGAGGTGTTATACCTGAGTCATATATTGATTCTATAATTTCTCATTTTTCTTGGACAACTTACCTTAGAAAGCACTTTAGGAAGATAAGAGAAGGGACAAGAGGTAGGTAATTGCATGGAAGAACTTTTTTGTGTAGATTAAAGGCAATGTTGTCATTTTCCTTATTTTCAGGCTCCGGTCTAGACGTCTAGTGCTTATGTTTGTTGTGAGATGATCTTGTAAATTCTGGAAATCATGGTTCTTTACTTGGAAATTTGAACAGTTATTTTGTTTTCCAAAAACACATACATACTTGCATAACTAAAAAAAAAAAAAAATACTTCGCTGGTTTTTTTTTGGCTTACTTATTGTATGTTCCTGAATTATATCCGAATTATGAATTTTTGAACTCGCCAAATCAAACCCAAACTTTTTGTTTGTCACTATGCATGGAAGAACTTTTTTATGTAGATTAAGGGCAATGTTGTCATTTTCCCTATTTTCAGGCTCCGGTCTAGTGCTTATGTTTGTTGTGAGATGATCTTGTAAATTCTGGAAATCATGGTTCTTTACTTGGGAATTTGAACAGTTATTTTGTTTTCCAAAAACACATACATACTTGCATAACTAAAATTAGCTCTTCTAGTGTAATCAAGTAGATTCTTGCTATCTCATTTCCTCTCAATAAAAATATGTTTTTATCTATTTTGTGATGCAGATGTGGATACTAGGTACCCCAATAAAAATAGAAGGGATGGAATTCTCAAAAACAAGAGGAATTTATATATGCAACCATGCATCACCCCTTGATATATTTCTTGTCATGTGGCTTACTCCAACTGGTACCGTTGGTATAGCTAAAAAGGAGGTTAGTATAATAGTATATATCACTTCTTTGGAAAAACTCTCCACTCTCCCTCTCCCCACAACTCCTGATCTCCATTTGTTGTTTGCTTTCCATTCTGGAGTTGCGACTTCGGTAACTCACAACTGGTATGTACTTGTTCTGGTACACTAGTGCAGTGAGCTGGTACAACAAAGAAGAGTAAAAACATGAGGCCAAACATAGTCATTTTGGGTACACTATAGGTACAGTTTATCTGGATTTTAGTTTTTACTTTTGTGTGTTAATTTTTGCACTGTAGTCATTTTTTCTCAAGTAGGCACACTTACCAACTTGGATTTGGGCAAACTGAAAATATCTACCAGTAAATTTTCAGATTATATGGTACCCGCTTTTCGGTCAGCTTTACGTGTTGGCAAACCATCTGCGAATTGACCGTTCTAACCCTACGGCTGCCATCAAGTCTATAAAAGAGGTATTGTAATCTGATATTAACAGCTAATAATTTTGGTATGCTGTAATTTTTATAAGAGGGTTCAAATGCCTTTATTTTTTGTGCTGCCACTATGCCTCCATTTCTAAAAACTTTAATAATCCAAAATTTAAAATTTAAAAGTCAAAATAAAACTGTTGGATATGATCTACATCATTTTATTTATGCACATATAAAAAATTATGACATTTCAATTTTATTTTGATCGTCATCAAGAACTTGTAAAAAACGCACTAATGTGGATAATTTATAAACGTTGATTTTTAAACTTATTGATTCACATAAAAACAAAATTAAAATGTGATAATTTTTTATGAGCGCATTGAGAAAATAATATAGATCATATCTAACGGGTTTTTTTTTACTCTTAAGTTTTAAATTTTGAGTTATTAAAGTTTTAAAAAATAGAGACATAAAGGAGGCACAAAAAATAGAGGCATTTGAACCTTCCTCTTTTTATAATTGTAGCTAATTAAAATGCTCGACGAGATTTCCAGGTTGCTCATGTAATAGTCAGGAAGGAATTGTCGTTAATAATCTTTCCGGAAGGCACCAGATCTAAATCAGGAAGGTTACTTCCTTTTAAAAAGGTAAATAATCCTTCAAATTCTACGAGCAATAAGAAGTTAATAAATAAACTGAATAATAATTAGAAGTTATTACATGCAAAAAAAGAAAAATAAGAATGATAATTTTAATTTGATGTGCTCCAAAGGCATAAAATTATCAATCAGATTATTTTAAGTACAATATTTATTCTTACATTTTTGTCTGTAATTGTACCTTGTTTACCTTTATTTAGTTGTAAACATTTAATTTGAGCAAGCCATACTTTTGTTAAAATACATAAATATACACGTACCGGTCTTGAAATTATTTGATTATACTGCACCTTTTCCATTTCTTAGTTAAAATATCTTGTGACATAGAGTATACAATGCATGTGCAGGGTTTTGTGCATATAGCCCTGCAATCGAAATTGCCAATCGTACCAATGATATTTACTGGAACTCATCTAGCATGGAGAAAGAACAGCTTGCGTGTCAGGCCGGCCCCACTCACAGTGAAATTCCTACCACCTATAAAAACTGATGACTGGGTAGAAGATAGGCTTAGTGAATATGTAGAGATGGTACATAATATATATGAGGAAAACCTACCCGAGTCTCAGAAGGCACTGGTTTCTGATGGAACAAAATAGAGGTAGCAAAGAAAACTGATTTGTAAAATGAAATGTTTATACATATTTTTTTTCAATGTACATATTCAATAGCTTGTTATGCTTTATTGTAATATATATTAGTGTTTCGTTTCCGCTAACAGTGTAAAAATGATATTCATGGGATTGTTTGTTTCCTCTATTTTTTTTTTTGTGGTCTGGGTTGGGGGAGGTGGGGAGGCGGGCAAGGGGGCTTGTTGAGAAAATCTAGAGATTATCTCCTCTTTTTTATCCTTGTGTTCATTAATTCATTGTACATTTCTTCAATTACTTGCAGCATAAATAAAAAATAAATAAATAAAAGTGAAATAAATTTTCCATTCGAGTGCCTGAATGGTTGCCAGGCAAGAACTACATTCAGAGCCTATCCTAGACCACTATATAGTTCAGGTTCCATTTCACTAAGGCACAAAGAAGTCCACTCAAATATGGTTCATGTCCTTTGGCGGGGCCCGGCATGAGAGCACCTCTCCCATTCAAAAAGACCAAGCTGATTCAAGTCATTGCATGAAAGCACTGGTAACCCTAAGAGCCCAGGACCAAAAGCATTTGAAAATAAAAGAAAAAGACTCTGGCAAGCCTGCTGTTCCTCGAGTTTCTCCATTTCTGTTTGCTCCAGTGTTGGATCTCTCCAAGCTTGATCATATGACCTATTCACAGATACACCAACATAGAACTATCAACAAGCTGCTTGAAGGGAAATCCTTCCATGACTGACTGATGTTCACAATCAGTACATGAATCCAGAGAATTGAGATTACAAGAAATTATTATATTCTAACAATCTCAGGATTATATAATTGCCATTGACATAATGAGTAGAATGTACTGATTCATATTTGTGCCTAATCATTCTCTATCCTCATAAAAAGGGTGCCTGTAGCAATGATAGCATACTAAAACAATTTGACATTGCTGCAAAATTTTAGCAAAACAAGTATTTTCTAACATCAATCATCTTGCTTATTATTTTTAATGACATTGTGTTTGCTAGAAGAAATTACAGCCCTGAGTGATGGAGAATTTGACGAATAGTAACAAGTGATAAATATTATTATAGTTTTAATTCACAAGTAAACAAATAATACCATCTCCAAGAAGGATTAGTCTCGGCTGGACAAAGTATCTTTGAGCCAAGCGCTGCTATTTCATCCCTATTCTTTCCCAGATTGTTGCTTGCTGCAACAAAAAGTATTCAAATTAACATTTGATTCATTAAATAATGCTAGAAAAATAGCAAGAAAAACAAATGTACACTTTGCAAAATTAAATGGTAAAGGAAAGAACTAAGTGGACCACTGATGCAAACATCACCAGGAAAAACAAATGTACTACTGCAAGGAGTATTAATTTATTTGGCTATATCATATATGGTACCCCTACCCTCTTTAGAAAAAGAACATGTAAGAGGAAAAAAAAAAGAATCTTTTAGGGAAGATAAAGGGCATGAGTACCTGGTCCACTGGCCGAGTTGAATAAGAGTGTAAGAGACAATAAAACTGAAGAAGCACAATAACCTGTACTTCTTCTGGCAATTTGTTGCAGGTACAAAATCATTGCTCCCAATGTCTCATTCACCTCACAATCTTCTATTACCCCACTACTTCCATCTTGAATCATACATCTTATTAAGGAATCCAGGGTCCTGATTTGTAATCTTTTTTCATGGAAGCTTTCTCGTGATCTGGGAGAGAGGTTTGAAATTCTTCCAATAATAATTGAAGCAGTTAACCAGCGTAATATTTTAGAAACAAGGCATTCCTTCCCTTCTTGCTTCTTTGACAAATTTAACCTTGAAGAAGACAAAACTGCCCACTTGATTACTTCAGTGAACTTGAACTTATCCTGCCATTAGACAAATCGATCAGGATTATTGACAGGCAAACAGATTTTTACAAATATATGATCAAATGACATGACTGCAACCAATATGAAAAAAATAAAGGACATATTGGAAGTTTGCTTTTCACAACAGCAAATGATGCAGAGAGTCAATCTATAGAAAAAAATTAGAGTGCCGAATTTTCACAAAAAAGACTATCAATACCTCGTGAGAGAAAACTGGCAGAGGTGTGCTCATGAGAATCACTTCTAACCCAAGAAAAATTGTCTGATCAGACTCGCTATCACTTGACACTGCATCTATACTCCGGCATAAGTTAACTAACGCGTGAAGAGAGAAGCTGAAATGTGACTGATAAATCTTTCTCTTTTGTGACAACCTCAGGGTAGAGACAATTACTTGTAACATAGAATTGACCAGAGGGATGTTCTTTGTCAGTGAATATGTGTCTCTTGTGAGAAGCTTAAATAAATATGATGAAATTTGCGACAGTTGTTCTAGGGCAGTATCCTGCAGCCATTCTCTAATAGTTCTTGAGGATAACACATCATTTACCACCTACAAAATTTTGCAAAAAAAGGATAACCAACATATAAATTTAAGATAAAAGAAACAGGATAAAATGAGAGGTGGTTACTGGGACAAGACCCACCAGGATAGCAGGTTGGTTCCTGGCCTAGATTTTCGCTGGAAATCAGTTCTGGGCCAGCATGCACTGATCTAACCCAAGTTACCTTACACAACCAACTTCACATTTTACCTGTTTAAATACGAAGACTAAGTACTCCAAAAGGCTGATACTTTCCGTTCCCAAGAAATAAAGTAAAATATAAAAAGGATAGTTTCAGTATACATCCAATTTAAATGCACATTCATTTGATATCTTGAGAAATATTGTTCAAATTAGAAAACTAAAATTGTAGATGTGTTTGTCATATCTTATATAGCATGCAAGTGCATCAAATTTGGGTTGATTTGAAAGACATTTAGCCTTCCATCAAACAATTTAAAAAATTTAACAGTCGACTTTTAATGGCTTTAAGATAGATGACCAATCAAATTCCTAATTGTGTCAAGTATGATACATGCGCTATCTAAATAATTGAGGAAACATCTAAAATTTTATTTTTTCATTTGAACAATATTTTTCAAGATATCAAATGGATGTATCATAAAAATTGGATGTATGCTAGATTTACTCAAAAAGTATGCAACATATATATATATGAATGGCAATTAACCCAATGAAGAAAGAAAAGCAAGGGCCAACAAGTATGCAGAATATATATTTGAGTGGCAATTGGCCCAAGCAACTTAAATTATAACAGAACAAAAAATTAATTACAAATTACCTCCAAAACCAACTCCATTATTGCATGTCCCTTAGTATCACTATTGATTCCTTCTCCATATAAAGAAAGCACAGTGGACAGCAATGACAGCACACCACATTCCTTGAGCAAATGACAAGATAAAGCTGGTAATTTAACCGATTTCTTCACAATCTGCAATATGTTTTTAAGAATATTATAATCTTAAAAATGTGGAGAGAGAGGAATGCTAGACTATTCACCCACAAGAATAGAACTGCATCAATACTGATCCACGAAACAGCTCCAATACACCAGTGGTACAGGCACTGTTAAAGGACAGTTACCACACCTAATATTAGGTCCAGGGAGAGGATTGCAAGTACTTCTGTTCTATGATTGTCACAAGTTTGCACATACTTCTCTACTTACTCCTTCAGTCTCGAAACTTATTCAAGTAGCAGTACACACTTTTTTACTTTATGACTAGCTTATAATATACACCTAAGTTCTAAACTTTTCTTTAATTAATACAAATTGTTAGTGGGCAAGTCTCCCCCAAACATTCAAAAAGAGAATGTTATAATCTTCCCAAATGAACAAATTTTATATTAAGTACTATGGTACTATAAGTTGCTATGAACCGTAAAAGGGAAAAAAAAAAAAAAAGACTTTGTAACACATTAAGTTTATACTGACACTGGACTGGTCATCAGTGACGAACTACCATTTTAGTATTGATAATTTTGAAATTAGATTGTAAGCAACTATTGGTAAAATTTACCTCAAGGATAAGAAACCTTGATTCATGGTCCGAAGCAGAAGAGGAATAAAAGTTCAATAAATGCTCCAGGATGCTGTTTTTCATGTATATCTCGGCATCATCATGTAAATTCAAACCAGCATAAAGTAGCTGAAGGATCCAGAGGCGGTCACTCCTAAAATGGATGGAGCTACTTTGGAATAAGGCATGGAATAGAGGTATACTCTGCAGAAACAATTAAAACATCAGACTTAAATATGATACTTAAATAGATAAATTTCTACAATACAATCACTCTGTAATATTACTGGTCCTAGTTTTACACCTCAAGGCATTCGTGTTCATAGATAAATGACATATCACAATTTTCATGGCATTGAACTCCAAAGCTAGAATTCATAGTCTTTAGAATCTAAACATTATATTAGATAGAGATGGAGATGTGATACTTCTGATCAGAAATATGTAATCAGTAAGCCTAGAGTAAGTCGATAATAATAAAAGAATGGGTAATGTGGTACCTTTAGGTTGACACTTGAAGTGCGCATTAAATATTTGCTGATTGTGAAGAAAAGATGCTGCGATGCATCAAGTAGTGCGAGAGATGCTTCAGCCGCAAATATAGCTATAACAGAAGGTATCTTCTGCCATGGATCAGATATTCCATTTTGCAAATACATCAAGAGCAGCTGTATCTGCAACTTTTCCTTGCTTTTTCCAGAATTCTGCTATAAAATAGCATAAATTATAATACTTACTAAGCATACTCAGTGTCCTCTTAAGTTGATAGTATTCAGGGTCATTGATTAGTTTATGCAGAAAGTAGTGTTGGCAAGTACATATTAGAAGTGAACAGGAGTCTACAGCCATAAACACATTTTGAAAATCACTAAAAAAAAAAAGCAACAGAAACAATCTTCTTCCCACAACCAAAAAAAGGCATTATCAAAATGCACCGACATTCTTTGTTTTGATCAAGGAGGACTATGATCTAACATGGCCTTTTGACTTAATAAAACAACTACGTTACTATTATGCAGTGCCACTTTTCTCATTGTTTTGGGGTCAGATTGAGCTAACTTGAAAAGATACATCACACCACCAAACTCTAAAAGAAAAAAAAAAAAAGACACTTGCACAAATAAAAAAGAACCTCCAATATAAACAGCAAACAGTAAAAAAAAAAGAACAGGAGTTCAAAAAGTTAAATACATCCATAACTTGTAACTGGTACTGAAGTCTTGAAATTACGCAATACAAATAAGGGACAAATATTTGAGAAATTTTGTTACCTCCAAAGATGTCTTGAATGTAGCAAGAGACTCATAACCCAGCTTACGAAGCTCATCATCAGGTGACGAGATGCTGACCAAGGTGATAGCAAGAAGACCCAATCGGCAAAACTCAATGGGCTCAATGTAATCCATTAGAAGACTATGAATAGAAAATTGCAGTATAAATGACGGGTCATACCCCTGTACTTGGTGCATCAAATGAGATGGTATCTGCCAACAAACATGAAGTATAAATTGAAGTCAACCAGTTAGAGTAAATAAAAACTCATTTCTACAAACAATTCTGTAGTAAAATTACTGAGAAGACCTGTTAAAAAATGTTATGTAGATTGCTTTGAATTTTGCATGAATGTTGTGGGTTTGTTTTAAGAATTCACATCCTCTCCAATACCTGATAAGGGAATCTTTTACAATTACTAGATCTGGAATGTTCTCTTTAACTTGGCATGAATCTCAAAGCCCAAAAATACAGCCCCCTACGGTGACCCGAATCTCAAACCGGTTGAGATTTAATCTCAAACCGTAAAGTGAGGTGATCCTCTGCAATAGCTGAGAGGATACAGATTCTTGTTTTAAGTGGTAAAATATTACCTGGAAAGCTGGACCTACTAATACTGACATCAGCTGATACATGCAGTTTATGCTACAATACAATGCACAGAGATGGTCTAACAAAATGGCTATCCTAACAACATTTTTTTTTTTTGAAAAATATCCAAACCAATTTTGATTACGAGAATCCCCCAAATCCCCATGTGCACCCATCTCTAACAAAAATGAACAAGAAAAAGAAGTTGGAAGCACAGACAAAAAATATTAAAAACTCAATGCACTATCACAAAGAGATGATAAGTTGCCTAAATATGAATGGCAACTTTGAAGGCCATATCCATGAAAGAAAACTGATTATGTACTGCTCATGTTAAACATTACCTCAGAATCCTCAATAGTGTTACGGAGAACCTTTTCAATAGAAAAGGCTCCAGCGTGCAAACTTCTCTGATAACAAAAGTTTGAAGCAGTTGTAACACACAGTTTAGAATCAACCGGAATATTCTCTCTGAAAAGAAACTTTCTCCTAACTCCAATCCCTCCATTTTCAGATTCATGCAGCTCCAATTTCATCTCCTCCCTCACTTTTGTAACTGCACTTCCCCACAGATAGTCCATCTCAGCTATACCTCCCCAGTTTGACCCCACTGACAACTCGATCTCCTGCATGAGGCTAAGTATCTCCAGATCTATGCCCCTAAGAGTTGCGCCATACACCGATAAAAGAAGGAACAGCAGTTCTTTTGACTCATTTTGCAATCCCTCACAGTTTTGTTTAATCTTTAAATGGTATAGTACCCTCAACAGCCTAACAAGCTCGAGTTTTCTCATCTCTGAGATGGAACTACCATGAGTTAATTTGCTGCAGCTGCTATCAGAAGAAGTATTAAGGGACTTGAAGATACTTGGTACTGGCTGAAGAAGAGTAGAAGGGTATGAAACAAAAGAGTCACATGTAAATGCAGTTACGAACTGAGAATGACCCAGTAACAGCTCAAGGATTTCATTGGCGGAGAAACTTCCTTCTGAAAGGCAGATGCAAATGCCCCGAAGCGATTTCAGTGTAACAGGGTCATCAAATCTGCGAAGAAGTGAAGATCTCATAAATGTACTCAAGAAAGGCAGCGATTTTAACTGAATCAGGTGAGACTGAGCTTCCAAACACATTTCAACAATATTATGCAAAATAAAATGCTCCAAATTTTCATTCTGTTGGAAGTTTCTCACAATCCAATCTAGTGAGTTAACCAAAATTGAAATGAACCTCTGCTTTGCACTGTTTACCTTTTTGGAATCCATCTCTGGTGCTGCTTTGTCAGATAATAGTAACCTAGCAAGAGAAACCTTGGCACGAATTTCACCTGTAATCCTTGTAGTTTCCTCAATTGAACTGTGTGAGTCAATTTTGGTCAGATCAAAAACTATTACTTCAGCCAATTTGGGGAACATGGAATCCAGTATTTCCAACCTCTGTTTTTTGGTAATTGAAGCAGCATTCAAATAGAGAAAATGGCTTAGCATAGAAACTGCCTTACCCAAGAGAGTTCTCTCAAAATGCCCCCGGAAATCATCAAGTGACATAATCTCGGGTTCATGCAATTGCCCACACATTTCAGTAAGTCCGTGTCTAGTAACAAAATCTTTCCAATTAGAAAAACCATTCAACAATATTCCAGCATAAAAAGCCGGTATCTCTCGAGCCTGTTCTAAACCACTCTTATTAACATATACCAAAGCTGCAGGCAACAAGTTGACAAAATCACCATCTGACAAATCACTATTCTCCGGGAAAAGATTCAAAATAGATGGGTTCCTCAGCATCAATCCCATAAACAGCTTTCCGAAAAGCTTGAAGTGAATGGAGCTTGAGTCAATAATTAACTCAAGAATTTTAGTTTTGACCTTGCTTGAGGGGAGAATACAGTAATTTATCAATTTAAGAGGAGAGTTAATGAGGATAATAGAAGACAACATAGCCAAACAAAGGTGAGAAGAGGTAATGGATTCTCTGTATCTGCGCCTATACATGCGTGCAACTGCTTTATACAAGAAGAAATCACTGAATTCTAAATTCATGTTCAAAACTGAATTGAGAATCTGGTAATAAACATTTTGCAGGGCGGCACCATCAAAGCCCTCCCCCTTCATGTCCTGAGTTGAATTATATACTGAGCCACAACCAAACGACATCTCCATGGCAGTATCAGCAAATTGTAGGCACACAAACGCCATAGTAATAGCAGGTTCAGATCCAAACCCCAAAACTGCAAATTTGTTTTCTAACACAGAAAACATCCAATTTGCAAGGTCCAAAAGCTCAGAAGGAGAAATAAATGACACCAATTCACATAAAACGCAATAAACAGGTAACAAAGACCCATAAGTGGACTTCTCATTGCAACATTGGAACATTTCTCTGAACAGAAGTTGTATTTTCTTCAGCAGTAGTTTTGGTGCTTTTAAATCCAGTTTACTTCCCAATTTTTCCAAAGAAATGTACACCTTAGTTAAAAGCCGCAACAAACACCGGCTAACAAGGGATAGATTTTCCTTCGAAAAATACCTAAATTGATCCAGGCCACCATCAGAGAGGACATCTCCAGTTGATAAAGAGGATGGTAACAATTCAGTGATTAAAGGGTGCCCAAAGAGTAAATCCACAAAGTCCCAAGTCATAAACCTCATAAAAGAATAGGACTCCAGGCTATGATATGAAAGCGTAAGTCGGTCAAAAATAAATTCAACAAGAGAAAAGCACAGGTTTGAAAGCTCCCCCATTTGATCTGAAGGTTCAGAAATATAGGCTGAGAGGGTATGATAACCCCAAAACAGAACAAATTTCAGGTAAGACGCCATTTGATGCACCGGTCTGTCAGATAATTTTTCTCTAAGCAATTCTAGTAGCTCAACTGATTGAATCAAATCCACATGATATCCAGATCCAACTAGTGTGCCAAATAGTGTGTAAAATGAGGCCTCCAGTAAGTACTTGGCAAATGCACCAGCAACATTCTCACTAGTTAAGATTTCACCCTTTGTCATTTTGAGGCTAAGGGAAAGTAATTCAGGCCAACGGTCGACAATTCTGGCAAGATTATCTCTCTCTAGAAAGAGTACTGAGGCCAAAAATGATAAGTGAGATGAGAAATGATCTTTTGCAAGGCTAAGAATTTCAGGAAAATTGTTGACCAGATCCTCAGGTTTCGCACAGATCACTGAGTATAAAAATGAATTTGCAACACTGGGTAGTGCACTTGCTCGGCTGCAGTTTGTCAACTCATCCACTTTAGAGAGCACGAGAGAGAAAGAGTTGCTAAGTGGCAGCTTGTTAGAAGAGATCTCATGTAAAGAGAACATGCTGCGGTATAGTTTGTTGTTCACACTTTGGGAGAGATGAAAAAGATTCCTCAATGGCCTCCACTCACAGAGAGAGAGTTTTATATCTATTTCTTTGGATGAATAGTCCTTCAGTTTTTCGGTCAATACTGAGCTTATTAGACCCGGTAACAGACTCATATCTGCCTGCAATCAGAACTCAACTGGTAAACCATTATATTGAATTAAACAATGTACTCGTCCGTTACAGGTATATACTCACCATATCAGACACAAGCTTACTCAAAACCAACCAAGTCTCCATATTTTGGAACGATTTAAAGGTACTTCTTGTAGTACACCAATGTGGCACAAACCAGTGTTGTGGTAAACACTACTTTTGGAAAATTAATTTATATTCATTTGGGTTTGGTGATTGGCGACTAGATAATCGTGTCTATCCTTTCGATTTTTGTTTCAATTCAACAATTTATTTCACTAAATGCATGGCATCATCAAATGAAGTACACTGCTATATTAAAGCCATAATAAATTTCTACAGGATAAAAGAATACATGATACCTGAGATTGCAAGATTAAGCTTAGTGTATTGCCGACGTATAAAGAAATAGTGGACCTCTCATGCAACTTAAAACTGCCAGAATCTGAATCAAGAAGCCTGAGACACTTTTGGAGAATACACAATACCAAAGGGCTATAACAAGGCTTATTACCTGCATTTAATTACATCAAAAGAATCAAATGAACAGTGCATAATATAGTAAATGCATAAGCTTATGCTAGACTAACAAACATAAATAGCAACAATTGCTGTACCAAACACTCTTCACTAGTAACGCCATAGTAGGGGCAGTTCTACAAGCAAATAAATTACACCAGCCCCCTGAAGTTGGATTTATCACTACAACCAACAAAAAGAACAAAACAAATATGTGTATCTAGTGCAGACTGGTGCTGTACAGGTACAGCCTGATGCATAGTCCTATACCAGTGCTTCTGTACTTCTATCTTTCTGAAGAAAGAAAAACACCAGTAATCCCAAACTGACTGTGACCCGTAAGTCTAATACCACCATTATACTATATTGTACCTGATATCAAATTGCGCATCTGGTCCATGTACTTGTATAAGCTATTTCCAACTGTTGATACTGCATCACACAAAAAGGGTATCACAACTGAAGATACCTCAAAAAATTGTTCAAAAACAAGCCAACAATCAACTTCCCAGAGATTCCCCTCGAAGGCACCAGTACTGATCATTGCAGCACATACCAGTTGATAAGCTTGGTCTCTGATATGTTTCCCTTTTGAATATAGGAAGATACTGATTAGTGGCTGCAAATGCTTGTACATTGATTCAGGAACTCTCTCAAAGTCGCCACCAGGTAGCACATACTCGGTAAGTAGAGGTAACAGAGAGGCTGTTTCACAATTAGAGAGAGTTGAGGGGTCGGAAGGTATTATTCTTATGAAATCAAAAGTTCCATCAAAGGAGGCCGGCAATGCCCTCTGCATAGATAGATAGCAACTTAGCATTGAAAACAAGTAAAATGAATTTCTAGCTTTCTACACCTAAAATTTTGTAACAAAATAGATATTTGGCCCTACTGGAAGACATCATTTCATTGATATGCCTAAATAATCTAATTTTGCATAGAGAGAACTGGTCCTACAACATGAGTGCTTCCCTTCACTTTA
Source organism: Carex pumila (assembly GCA_033356055.1). Taxonomy (NCBI): domain Eukaryota; kingdom Viridiplantae; phylum Streptophyta; class Magnoliopsida; order Poales; family Cyperaceae; genus Carex; species Carex pumila. The sequence continues at coordinate 602,316 of JARJHM010000005.1, read as the reverse complement.
ATTTTTTTCTTGATTATCTTTTTACAAGAAATTGATTCCACCAATCAGCAAGTGGACCTGTACCAGTAACTTTGTTGTCACTCAACAAATTCTGGAGTATGGTGCAAAAGAGGATACTCCACAAAAAATTATAAACTGGTAGAATATACTAACTGATATGCAGCATCTCAGACAAAGAGGGAAAAAGTTAAATCTGGACATCCTTACCAAATAAAATGTTAGAACGTCAAGAAGCTTTGACCGGAAAATGTCTTCTACTTCTATCACTTCGTCCAAAACTGAAGTCTCTCCATCTATACCCCATATCTCATTAACTGTCCCCGAACTTTGAGCTTTGCTTTCGGACTCCTTTTCTTCAATATTAGCACTTTCAGCAGGATCAACAACTACTCCTCCAATCATTATATCATCATCACCATCTCTGCCCATAACAGTTTTCTTTTTCTTCAGTGACACCTCAGTAGGTGGCACCAACTCTGCACACCTTTTCAATGACAACCCAGATTTTTTTAAGTTTCTCGAATCTTTCTGACACTTTGTGGAAAGAAGTTTGACCAAAACTTGTGAGTCAGGTAGAGATGCTCTCACCGCATCTTGTATGTAACACTTCATAGAGGCCCACTTGTTATTATTATCGCGAGATGCAACACCATCTATTGCATGGATGAGGTTGCAGAGGATCTTCAAAGATTCAAGCACGAGTCTGAGAGACCCATGTCTAACAAGATTGTTAGAGTGAAGCAAACCCTTGTTTAAAATTAGTCGAGAGCATACTTGAGGGGTGATGCATTTTAAGACTAGTTCTGACCCTTCTTCCTCAGTAGTGGAGGAAAGAGATGCAATGAGGAGATTTATATCAAGTGATGAAACTATGTCGGCTACAAGAGAAATGGCAGAAACCCTGGCAAGAAAAAGAGTTAGGTTAATAGGCCATACCAAGGTTCGTAACGCTAGTTATAAAGGTGCAATTGATTCTAGATTATATATCCTGCTTGTACTGATTTCGCAAACCATGATGTAGAAAATGGTGAAAACTGCAATGATTATTGGTAAATCAGCGCCAACTTAACAAAAAAAGAGGAAAACAGGTTAACCACCAGTACAGTACAGAAATGCCACAAAAGTAACGAGTGCATTCATGGAAAAACAGTATAATTTCCTAACCAGTGTTGGTATGGAAAGGATTGGCACTTGTGGTGCTTTGACTTTACTCATTGATATTGAACAAAATTTCTTTGCCCAAGAAAAGCTAATTCAATCACACGGGAGAAAAGAACCCACAAACATAAACCACGCAGACACAAGTTGACTGCAAACCAGTAGCCAAAAGTGAGATATATAACTAACCATGAAAGCAGAGGCCGGGGCTCGAGGTGGTATGGGAATTCATCGAAATAAGCCGAACAAAGAGAAAGCCTCGAACAAACAATACCCAAAACCAACTCCTTGTGATATGCAATTTCAGTTGCCTTAAGCTTCTTCATTAAATCAAACAATCTCTTCTCATTGCCCCTCAAACCCGAGCCCGGCATCAACCCATTTCTATGATCAGTACAGACCATCATCAACACCTGGTGCGCCACATCAGCAGCAACTCCCCCCTCAGGGTTGCCAGAGATATAACTCAGTTGCTCTAGAGTTGCACTGCCAAATAATACACTTCTCAATCCAGGTGGGATCAAATACTCTTCATTTAATACCTTATCTCGAAATAAGGATAATATATACACTACTGTATCAGCATCATCGTTAGATATACCCCGTAAGACACCAGAAAATAGCTCCTTTTGTTGCAGAATCCACCTCAGCAATCTAGGGTTAGCCGATTCAACAAATGACATGGCGAAAGTAACAAATGCACGCCTGCTTGACTGTTTTGGGACCTGGACTTTTGACTCTCTTGAACCTTTTTTTGCAACCCCAGATAATTTTCCTAGAGCAGGTAATTTAAAATCAAAATTCTTGGCCACCTCTGATGCTAAACCAACACCACGCTTGACAACTGAGGCTAATAGGTTTAACGCTGCACTCTGACGCCTCAATTCTCGAGCATTTAATTCAGAATAAATGTCATCGAGCTTCAATTCAACAAGTAATCGGGCAAAATTTTCCACTCTTTTTCTGATTGAAACATTTTTGGATTTTCCAGCTGGGTGGTCAATGATGGTTGATAGAAGAGCCAAAATGTGGGACATACCAGATTTACCCTGGTGTATCCGCCATGCATCCATTAACTCGGCACAGTTAGGAGACAGTTGGATCAGCTCAACTAGAAACTCATTACCTGTTTCACCCTTCAGAAGCCCGATAAATTCT